>VXBP01001802.1:396587-429466 GCA_013400115.1 Rhinopomastus cyanomelas | reverse complement strand
GCTGCTGTGCCCAGAGGCTACTTTGTGGGCAACTGTTGCTGCTCTGCCCAGAGGCTACTTTGTGGGCAACTGCCGCTGCTGTGCCCAGAGGCTACTTTGTGGGCAACTGTTGCTGCTCTGCCCAGAGGCTACTTTGTGGGCAACTGCCGCTGCTGTGCCCAGAGGCTACTTTGCATCTCTGGGGACACGCACCGCGCCGCACCTGCACCCATCCCCGCCCATGCCCAGAACCTCTGTCGCGCTGCCTGTGAACAGTAACTAGCACAACTGTACAGTCAGGGCTGGACGTCACCCCATTGCCAGCTGACATTTGCATTTAGGTCTAACCTCAGCCGCCCCCAGCCCCTCCATCGGTGAGGACTCGGCTAGAACACAAGGGGGTTTAGCCCTCAGGAAATTTACCTAATTCCCCCCCCCTCCACTGCTTTTCACACAACAATGATTTTCATGGAATTTGAGCAAAAAAGGGATCTGCAGTTGCTACAATTTTTATAAATCACTGTGATACCAAAGCGATGGGTGTCCTGGCTTGTACTGGAAATGGTGTGGCCAGCAGGAGTAGGGAGGTTATTGTCCCCCTGTACTCAGCACTGGTGAGGGCACATCTTGAGTACTGGGTCCTGTTTTGGGCACCTCAATACAAGAGAGATGTGGAGGTGCTGGAGCAGATGCAGAGGAGGGCAGCTAGGCTGGGGAAGGGCCTGGAGAATCAATCTGATGACGAGAGATGGAGAGAGCTGGGGCTGTTCAGTCTGAGGAAGAGGAGGCTGAGGGGAGACCTCATCGCTGTCTACAACTACCTGCAAGGACGCTGTGGAGAGGTTGGTGCTGGTCTCTTCTCACAACCAATTAGTGATAGAACCAGAGGGAAGGGGTTCAAGTTACAACAGGAGAGGTTTAGACTAGATATTAGGAAGAACATTTTCACAGAAGGGGTGGTTAGGCACTGGACTGGGCTTCCCAGGGAGGGAGTTGAGTCACCATCCCTGGATGTGTTTAAAGATCATTTGGATGAGCTGTTGAGTGATTCTGTGAAATCCCATGGGGGTCCACCTTGGAAGTGCTACTGGGAGACTTACTGTACTGGAACAGAAGGAGGGAAATACTCTGGAGCCACAGTTTGTTCCTCATTGTGGTTCTGGCTGCACGTCCTGGAAAAACAAAACAAAACCAAAACAAGCACCCTAAAACACCCAAGTGACCAACTCAGAGTTCAGCTCAGCCCTCCACTTGCCTGCTGAGGCAGAATTAATCTGCTTGCTTGTAAGTACTGGAAAAATAATAGTCTTAACTAACACAAGGTCATCCCAGTGCTCCTGTACCTGCTCCATGGGCTAAGGGGAGGGCGACCACCACTGCTGTCAAGTGGCCCCGGTGCAGTCTCTGCCCCTGGCCAGCAGGCTGTGCACAGAGAAAGCAGCAAAGTGACTGCAGCCACATCCTGCAGCAGGAAGCCACCAGGGTTAGGTGCTAACCCATTTTTAATTCACCAGTTTCCTGCAACTAGAACTGGCCTATAGCTGCGAGAAGTGACTTTGCTGGGGCTCAAACCTCTGTGCAGTGAGTCGGAGTCACCGTGGGTCTGTCCAAGCAGGGCTTGTGAGGCCTCACTGCTTTGGGCCACTCATGGTTAAGTCAGTGGGGAGTATCTCACAGATGGACCCCAGGAAGGCCAACCTGAGAGAAGTGACAGCCTCCTGCATGGCACCGCAGAGAGCGACGCGCAGCAGTCACTCCAGGGAAGGGCTGTCCTGATGCACTTTGGTGGAAAGAACCTACAGGGAAGTCTTCAGAGAAGAGGGCAGCAGGGTGTTTGCAAACACAGGAGGAAATGGTGTCACATAGAGACCACTGCTCAAACCACAGCCTCTGCTCAGGCTCCAGCTCTGTGACACATCACGGCTGTTCTCGCCGTGCTTCGCACTTACAGAAGCACTCAGATGTGCACAGAGGGGGTTCAAACGAGCTCCCTGTTGGCCAGCAAGGCTCTGTTTTCTCAGGGTGTTCTTAAACAGACCGTTCTGCACGGGCACAAGTGTTTGGAGAAGCACCTACCCTGTGTAGATTCGCCGGTGGCAGTGATGGGGTAAAGACTGGGCAGCAAGATGCAGCCACCAAAACATACCCAGAGCTCCCAACGGGGCCTGGTACACGTCACTGAATCACAGGATGGTCTGTGTTGAAAGGGACCTTTCAAGGTCACCTAGTCCAGCCCCTGTGGAGTGAAAAGGCACATGAGCAGGCAGCTCAGAGCCCCATCTAACTCCAGGGCATGTGGTATCTGCCACCTTGCTGGAAAACCTGTTCCTGTGTTTCACCACCCTCAGCATAAATCCTTTATTATATCCAGTCTGCATCTACACTCTTGGAGTTTAAAACCATCACCGTTTGATGTCCTGAGGCAACAGGCTCTGCTAAGCCTGTCACCGTATCTCCTCTGAGCCATTTAAGTCCTCTCAGCCTGTCCCCACGGCAGAGCGGCTTCAGCCCCTCGATTATCCTCACGGCCTCCTCTGGACCTCCTCCCAGAGGTCCATGTCTCTCCTGAGCTGGGCTCAGCAGCACAAGCAAAGTCTCACCGGAATGGAGCAGAAGGGCAGAATCCCCTCCATCGACCTGCTGCCTGTGCTGCCGGACACAGTCGGCTTCCGGGCCGCAAGCGCATGTTACCAGTCGCATCCAGCTCCTCACACACCAGCTCTCCTAAGTTCTTCTCTGCAGGGTTGCTCTCAATTCCTGCATCCCCAGCCTGGAGAGATACTGGAGACTGCCCTGATCCAGCAGCAGGACCCAGGTCCTGAGCTACCTGAGCCTTCTGCACCGCCCCAGGAGCAGCAAACACTCAGCAGAGCAGCCAGTGAGGCCTCTCCCATCTGGGAAACATTCGTGGTGGTTAAAAATTTCCCAGGTTTACTCAAATAATGAAAGCAAAACAAATTTAGCATCCACCAGAAAGCCCCTGCAGCCTCACATGAGCTCAGAGACTGGGTCTCAAGGCACCAGTGTCCAGCTGACATCAGCAGGGCTCCCTTGGGAGGTGCCACTGACACCTCAGGGCTGCACCACTGCTGCTGCTGCAGCCCCCCTGTCCCACCAAACGCACCCTGCAGACGAAGCAGATGCTCCGCCAGCTCAGCAGGAGTCCCAGGCTCCTTGTCTCACTCATCTGCAGCAAGCAGCAGGACAGGAGCTCTCTGACCCCAAAATCCAACCTCTTTGCTGCACCACACATTCCTTGGACCACAGAACGGACAGTTCTTCTGGATCCCTGTGGTCCCAGGTCTCCAGGTTGCCTCTGTCTAACAGCTGCTGTGTTACCACTACTTCTGGTGGTGCAGTCACTGATTATTGAGACACTCTCCCACCCCACCTTGTGCTCCCACCCTTCCACTGCTCTTCCTCATTCCTTTGAGGAAGGCACCCTGTTATCCTGCCATCTGAAACTTGCTTCCCTCACCTCCTGCTGAGACCAGCCGCGTCATGAACCAGCCATCCTCAGGAAGGGCAGAGTCCACAGGCAGCGCTGCACGAGGGGCCCGGAGGTCACCAGCCCTGGAGGCAGGATACATGCCTCTATAAAGCTCTGCTCTGAAGGCTCCCCAGCCCGGTGCTGTGCCAGCCTCTGTGCCCATCTATGGTGAGGACTCCCACCCTCCCTACATCCCTCTCTTCGTTACAACCTTCATACCTTCTCGCATCTATCAGCAGCCTGTTCATGTGGTTCTCGCTCTGAGGGAAGAGTGGCCGCCGGCAATGAGCGGAGGCAGGAACCGACTCCCTGTCCAGCTTCACAAGAGTCACAGCACGACAGAACGGTTTGGGTTGGCAGGGACCTTAGAGACGGCCTTTTGCCAACACTCTGCCACAGGCAGCAACACCTTCCACTGGCTCAGGCTGCTCAAAGGCCCATCCAAGGTGCTCTCCAGCCCTGTTGACCACCCCCATTTCGGTGTGTCTGTGACATGAGGATGTTCAGCCAGCTTCATGCATCCTTGAAACAGTCACTTAACCCCCACGGGGGCCAGGTGCTGTACAGCCCCCACAGCACGTGAGAGCGCAGGCACCGAGCTCATCAGCCGCTCACACGCACGGGGAATGACAAGTGTGAAACAGATCAGAGAACAGCGAGCTGGACTAAGACAGACACTCACAACTCCTTTGGTTAGGGGCCTGGAAGAGCTCCTGCAGGCTGCCAAGGATGGACACAGCCTGAGCTCAGCTGTGCCCAGCAGATGTGAGCCCTCACTCCGCCTCCACGATTACCAGCCCAACGAAGAAATCTGTTTCACCTAATTTATGTTTTGTAAATAAATCTGTTCTCTCCCAAGTGAGACAAAGAGTGTCACAGCTACATCCAGGCAACAAAGGGTCCAGCAGTTACACACAAAACCCAGCCTTCTTCTTGGAAATGATTCCTTAGCAGCATGACTGCCATCCGATCACAAAGCTAAAGCCACGGGCCACAGATTCTCTAGCAGTGGTGGCCACCAGCACTGGCAGCAGATGCAGACAGGACACACCAGCCATCAGTGACTTCACAGCGAAGTCACGGGTTTCAAGCAGTAACAGGCAGCAGGGAAGTTTGGTGGAGCCACGGACGTTACCTTGCTCTGTCCTCTCAGCCGTCCATGTCAGCCCTCCAACACTCCAAGGGCTCAGTCCCAGCTGCGACTGCAGATGCTGCCTGTGCAGGAGCTGGAGAGCAGGAGGATGTCAGCGGGGCCGCGCAAGGGCACAGCCCACGGGCTGCAGCGTGTCGGACTGCACCGCGAGAAGCCGTGGTTGACGTCAACGCCGTGCCAGTATTACTGTGCTGACAGAAGGATGTGGCGAGCAGGGGCAATGAACCTGGGCCCGGACACCCCCACTGCATCTATTACTGCATTGCTCTGCTCTCTGCGAGAAAAACGTGGGAGAGCTGTGAAAAGCTCACAGCCCTCAGATCTGAAGGTCATGCCGGGGCTGGTGGAGTCAGAGCCTGTCGACAGGACGGCACCAGCGTCAAGGCACTACAGGGGGTTAAGTGTCAGAGACAGGCAGGCACCTCTGTGCTCTGCTTCCACCTGTCCCCAGAAGGGCTCCAATCCTCAGGCCACAGGCAGGGGATGGTTTGGCTCCTGTGTAACTGGAGGGGCTCACCCCTGCCTGGATCTCACAGCTGCACCTTGTGTCTGGGCTGTGGCCCTGCGGTGTCAGAGCTGGCACTGAGGGTGGGTAGGTCCACTCGCCCCTGCTACTTCCAAGGAGCCCAGTGCCTGCTCCTTGTGTGCCCTGGGCAAGAAGGAGCAGCACTACTGAGAGGACCTGGCACATGCAGGGTAGGGTGGTGGCAAGAGGCCAGAGACCAAGGAACTGGACTAACCCAAGGAGACTGCAGCAGCGATGCAGGCACAAAGCAGTTGGGTGCAGCGCAGGCTCTGTGCTCAGCCCCAGGACCCACTGAGCTGAAGAGCCCCCAGTCCCTACTGCATCCACCACACAGCAAGAGGAGATGCAACGGCTGCGCCCAGCAGAGCAGCCCAGCCCAGCCCAGCAGCCTCGGGTAGCAGAGCTGCGGCCAGCAGCGGCCAGCTCTTCCCCGGCCTCAGGACTCTTTGTGTATCTGTAGAGGAAATGACAGACACAAGAGAGCCGCGGCTGGTCGGTCAAAGCACACGATGCACCTCTCACTGGAGCACAGGAGCCTGGTTGCAGTGACCACCTCCACAGCTCCTCTGTGCTATGTGGACAGCAACTCACCTGTGCTGGAGGTTCTGTGTCACCCCAAGGCAGCTGAGTCCATCCTCCAAGGTGGAGCTCTGGGCCACCTGAAGAGTCTGACTGCCTTGGAATTGTTCTGGTTTCAGGGCAACTGCTTTTGTTCAGCTGTAGTATCAGCCCAGCTGCCAGAGCAGTGCTCACCAAGAAGGAAGCGTGAAGGGCACAGCAGGGAATACAGAAGGTTCTGCTGAACTTATTGGTGCCCCCAAAGCATTTTGCCTTTACTGGGAGAAGAGCAACACCTGTAGGTGTTTGTCAGCGGGGATAGACACGCACCGGGGAAATCACTGCTGGCAAGTCCTTTCACTGGAGAGAGACCGACACTCACAGCTATAAAATACATCGTGTGGGGGAAAAGCCCTGCAAAGCCAGCACTAGCTCTGTACTTTCTTGCTGCCACAAGAGAATTAAAACATCCTCAGCACCTTCAAAGGTGCAGAGCCAGTGCAGCTGCAGGGTCGAACGCACCTTTGCTAGCAGATGGCATTTAGAAGGACGATAACCCCACATTACAATAACTAGTGAGTAAAAACCAGCTGAACAGCTGAGACACGAGTGACTGCTCTGACCGAAGGGAAAGCAGTAGCAGAAGCCACCTCAAAGCTCAGGAAATGGGGTAAAATATGAATGAGGCAGGCAGAAAGCAGAGGTGTTAGTCAGCAAAGCAGCCAGTTGAAAAACAAGTGGCCCCGCAGCCAGGGAGCACACAGGGGGAACCGCACAGAGGAGGAGAGAGCACCCTGCTTTCAGTCTGGGGAACGCCGAGTTCCACCCAGAGACCCCACTGCCCTACCTCCTGCCCCTGCTAGTTGCCTCTCTGGAGCCACCAGCTCAGCCTTGCTTTCTCCAAGATATACATCCAGACCGAACCCCTTCTGCACGAAGGCTGCGCCGGGAGGACATCACTTTGGCTCCCGCCAGAGGAGAAGGGCCTTACCGTCGCCGAGCTCCGCGTGCACGGCGCCTGCGGAGGGTATCGTGTCTTCTCTCAGGAAATCACCAGACGCGGGCTGGTAAGGAGAAACGGGAACGACGGTGCCTGTGAACTCACCCCAGCCACCTGGAACAGAAACCTACAGCCCCGCTCGGGTTCAAACCCTCCCACCTCAGCCGCACCATGCAAACTGTGCCCAGCGCAGCTCTGCAGATGCCCCACTGCTCTGGGCACCCTGCCCACAGGAGAACACGCTCTCCCCACACCAGCGTCCTCTGCGAGCCCAGACCCCTCTGGCAGCCCAAAGCAGTACTGTCCCTGCACGTATTTGTCAGAGCCCTGCCCCACAGCAGAGTTCCTGCAGCCCTGCAGTAGCCTCTTCTTTGCTCAGCTGACGTGTCCTGTCATCTCCATCCTCCCCATCACAGCCCCTCTCAGACTGATCCCTGCTTTGCGCAGGTCAGCAGAAACTGGCCCATTTAAAGCCAACCCCCACCAGCTGGTTCTCAGGTCCCCGCACAGGTGTGCGAGGACCAGAGCTCTGATGCTGGCAAATGCCCCTCTAAGGCAGGAGCCCCACCTGAGCCTCCTGGAGCTCTGCTTTACCACAGCTGCCAAAACTGGATGAGGCCACTGACTGGCAAGTACTAAACTATGGCTCCCAATTCCTGCCCTCGTTAAGGAAACGAGGACCCTGACAGCTCTGCTGCCTCCCTCCTGTTGTGCGGGAGCACACTCTGTGCTTCTGGAGCACCTCAGCAAGGCAGTGGGGAACCAGACCAGCCAGCAATTAACTGTCCTGCATCAGCTCCAAGCCCCGTGACCATCAGACACAGGCGCCGATTAGTGAACGCCGGCCAGCGTGACCCTGCCAGCTGCTCACCAAGAGCAGCAACTTCAGAGCCAGATGTGACTGCTGCACACCTGGCTCTCACAGCAGCCACCCGAGCACTGGGGCATGAAACGAGGACTGGTGACAGCGCTGAGCCCAGTGTGGACATTCTACCCTCAGCAGGCAGCACGCTGCTGTCTCACCCTGTTCCAGTTCCTGTTGCTGCGTGGGCAGCTCCTGTGAACGAAACCAGCAGCAGCTGAGCTAGGGAGGAACAGCCTCCCTCAAACCCCTCAAACTCTGCAGCTTACGGCAAATTCCCCTGTGTCTGAGAGCTGGGGAAATAGCAGCAAGTAGGAAAGTCCCTGCGATCTGTTAGTCACTCGGTCATCTTCCGGCAGAGGCAAAGAGCACCCTGCTCTGACACCCTGGAGCACAGACAGAAGCATGGGAGCAGGCGGCCCATCGCTGATCCAGGAGAGGAGCTCCGTAGGACAGCTGCACAGTCCCAGCACCGGGGCAGGTCTCGCGCAGTCTCCCTCCATCAGACGCAGAGTGAGGGTCACAGGCTGGTAGCTCAGCAGCTCTTACCAGCTCTCGCCATTACAACTGCCTCTGTATTTAGAGCAGAAGTGCAGGTCTCCTGCACAGATGGGCAGGTTTAGAGAAAACACTCTGGCCACAGCTGCTCCTGCCCACTGTGCCCCTGAGCATGCCCCAGCACTCAGCTCCTCACTGTTACCTAGGGCTGCCGCCAGTCTCAGTTCTCCTTCATGGTCTTGCTGAAGGGGCAGAGGGTGGCTCTTTGGACATTTCCAAGTTGCAGAAATCCACAGGGTGGGAGCAGAGTGGCATGAGGGCCAAGCAGAGCAGAGGACCTCTGCCCAGAGGAAAGCAGAGATGTAGAATTCCCCTCAGCTGCTTTCTCAGCCTGTGAAAAGAACCAGAATGGGCAGGACTTGGCAAACTGGTGGCTGTACCAAGACACTCGGGTAGCTGCGTTGAGGTTTGGTAATTTACTAAGCGTCAGCTTGAGGTGTCTTAGTGAGTTTCCTGGAAAGTGCTTTCCCCTTCCTCCCCTGCCAGCTCTTGCCTCTGCTTTGGAGCAGTCTGTTTGTGAGGCAGCAGTCCCCTGGCTGAAAACCAGTCTGGTTCACTGGTCTTGCTGCTTTGTCATGACTTTGTGATGAGCTGCTGTTTGGCTTCCAACCCTGTCACCTCAGCCAGAGGGGCTTTGAGGGCTGTGCTGCAGCTGTAACACCCAACGAGAAGCCAGCAGCAGGGCTGCCTCGGTCACAGCAGCCTGCTGAGAAAACATCCAAGTCCTGGGTAATGTGTGATCCTGACACCTGTTCGTGTGAGCCCGGGGCAGAGCTTGTGCTCAGCAGGCCGCGGAGGGAGGAGGCGATCTGTGTGCACTGCACAGGCACAGCACCCTAAGAACTAGTCAAAGCCACCCATTCTTTGTGAAAGCAACTGCCTGCAAAAGCGTCGCCCTTGGCAGCACCTCTGCCAGAGCTGGAACACAAACTGCAGCCCATCTGAGGGCAGAACCCTGTCATCTAAAACCCACCTGCACAGCGAAGGCAGTGGAGGACGGAGGATGAACTTAGCTCCCACTGCATCACAGACTGTGCCCACTGCAGGATGGGGTGAGCCTGGCAGCGGCCCCGCCGGCCCCACACAGGTGTGACGTTCTGGGCTACACAGAGGCGTTGGCATAGGGCTTCCCCTTCTCCACAAGTTACAGTCACCAGGGGATCACTGAAAGGAGAGGAGGAAGGACAGCCGTGCACAGAGAGCCATCCAGTGAGGCTGGGGCTCAGCAGACAAGGGCTGCAGCAAAGAGCACAAGGGCGAGTGCAGGAGCAGACGCGAAGAAAAGCACCACCGCGCTTCCCAGAAACAGCCCTGTGCGGCTGCCACGAGCAGCACAGAGTAACCTGCTCCGGGAGCAGCAACCGGCTGTGGGAGTTTGCTTATGCTTCGACTTTTGTTTGGGCTGGAGGAAGTGAGTTGGCTTCCTCCTGGGGGAGATCACGGACAAAGAATCGGCAAACAGATTCTTTGAACCTCCGGTTCACCAGCACCTCAGCTAGGAGCAGCGAGACCTTTCAGCGACCACCGTCCTAGGGAAAGCGAGCGACGAGCCAGCAGCGGTACGAACATGAAGGGTTAGCGGGCCCTGCGAGGCTCCTTCCTGAGCACACACGGGCCTTTTCTTACGGCGGCAAAGCTGCTGCCAAGGGGCAACTCGCCACCCCAGTTCCATCGCAGTGCCCCCTGGAACGTCCTGAGCTCCGAGTAAGACTTGGGCAACAGTCATGCAACCAGAAGCATTAAGTCTGCCTTAAGGCTCAGACATCACTCCCCTTCCGGCCAGGCAAAACAAGAAGCTGAAAAAGACCCTCCGCACTTCAGAAGTCTGAGCATGAACTGGACACTCTTGACATTGCTTGGCAATGTCCGAGTCCATGGACAGCTGGAGAAATATGAAGCAACTCTGCGTCTTCAGAACAACAAACAAGCTGCCAGAGCTGCCCGCTGATGCCCAGGCGGCAGACGGCCCCATTTCAGCAGGTCATTTCACGCCTAAGTCCAGCAGGTACAGAACTGCACAGCCCACGTGGGGCTGGGTGCGTGGACCTCCCTCCTGCCCTCCCCCAGCAAACAAACGACGAAGCAGCACAGCCCTGGCAGAGCGAGTCAGTCACTTGCCTTTGATCTGCACCTACACCTCACTTGCAGCTGCGCCCGCACCTTCCCCGTCGCCCTCGCGTACTTCCCAAGCGACGCACGGAGCCAGAGCAACAACTGCGCTGAAGAGCGCTACCTGGTGCGGCCGCTGCTCACGGCCACGGAGCAACCGCGGCTTGGCCCCCCGGCAGAGCTGCAGCTGCCCGGTGCTCAGCCCTCCTGTCCCACCGGGGCCTGCGCGACTTGGCCAGTCACCATCCTTGCAGCAGGCACAAGCCTTGCAAGCCACCGACTCCCCGCCCAGCAGCACAGCCCTCACTCCAGACAAGGCTGGAAGAACAAAGGACGGTTTGCTTTGCCGCACCGTTTATTTCCACAGGCCGGTGAGGCACAGCTCTGCCAGCCTTAGGCAACCTTCATGTAGCAGTCACCCGGAGCAAAGGCCGGGAGGAGTGTCGTTTGTTCCTCGTTCTGCCTGTTGTTTTCCCTTAATGGTTGTTCTGGCCTTTTTGTAACTGGAGGTGCCAGTTGGGACCCCTCACTGGGTACAGCCTGCGAATCAGAAGGCCGGGGGTTCTGCACGACAAGAGCCGGTGACAACTTGTTGGAGACCAGGAGCTCTGCCATCTTCCTCTCTAAGTTCAGCCCCACGCTGTCCAGCGACTCCTCTGCCGAGATCCCTGCTGCGCCGCAGCTCCTGCCTACCTCACGCTTTGCCACCCCTTTGTCTCCCGCTGCACGCCCAAGTTTCCTCCAGAGTCTGCACGTGCAATTTGATCTCCACAGCTGAGTTGTGGTGCCTCCAAACCCTGCGTCAAAGGTGGTGAGAAGCAGAAGTTTCCAGAACACAGAGTCTGGCTGCTGTCAGCTGCAGCCTGGGACACGAGGGTGTCGAAGCTCTTATATGCAGAGCTACTGGATTCCTTGAATGCAGATGCAAGAACATCAAAGCTCTTGTAGGCAGAACCACAGGGCTCCATGGGCAGAGACCTAAGGGTGTCACAGCTCTTGTAGGCTGAGCTGCAAGGCTCCACGGATGGAGACACGAGGGTGCCAAAGCTCTTGTACGGAGAGCTCCACAGCCCCACGGAGGGAGATGTCAGCGTGTCAAAGCTCCTGTATCCGGGGTCGCTTATTCTGTCTGTTTTGGTGACAAAGGAGGTTTGCTCGTTCGGAGGTTTGCGAATCACGAGGCACAAGTCGTGCTGGCTTCCGGAACTGCCTGGAAAAAGACTCGCATGGATCATCTGCTGAAGGTCTCTTCCATCGAGAGAAGCGGAATTTATGCTGGAGCTGCGATAGCCAGATTCAAAGGATTCTTCTGATTGTTCTGACTTCCTGCTGGATGTGCTACAATTGTAGTCATCTCGAGAGGCTCTGGTGAGAGGGAAGGCTCTATGAGAAATGCCACACGGCTGCTGGCTCTGCGCTCTGTCCTCCTCTGGGTTTTGCTGCGATGGATTTTCAGCCTCACGTTTCTCAAAGGTTTCATTCCCACCTGTGATGACACTTTGCGTGTCGCTTTCGTCTACCAGGAGCTCCATGAACATTCTGGCCACCACATCATTGTGTTCTCTGAAAGCGCTGGCACCACTCTCACAGGGCTCAAACACGGGGAGTTGGTCGCTAGCGTCTTCCTGGCTCTCAGCATCAACATCTGCTAAACACTCACAGATTTCTAGGGACTCCTCAACCCAAACTGTCTCCGGAGTTAAAACTGCACTGCTGCCTTTTGGAAACCACTCTCCAGACTTGCTTCGGCAACTGCAAGATTTCTCAACAGCTCTGATGTTATCTCTTCCCTTGAAGCTTCGGCTGGACACGCTGTGAGCCAGGCAGCTCCTGCAATGTCTGCTTCCAGAAGTCGAAAGAGAAGGACAGTTAATGTTTGTCTTACAGGAGACCACCTGCTGTTCCGAAGCAGAGTGGCTTTTCCCCCTTGTATCTTACTCACGTTTTGTCTTCCAGAGGACTCTGCTTTAAGTCGTGGAAAGGGAACTTGATTTCACTGATGCTGCACAATACTGGAAACTAACGAAAAACCAGATGAGATCCAGGACACGCAAACAAGTTTAGTAGCCCCGACACCAGCACACTTGCTGCAGATGCTACTGCTGGCAACAAGGAAAAGGTGTTTTTACCAAGCCTTGCAATTACCTTGATGTTTTCTACAACCAAATGGCTCTTTGCTGGGTTTGGGATTTGATCCCACCACTGTTTCTTCGCTCTGCAAGGCAAGAATTAAAATGGTTTGCTGTGACTGCATTTTGGCTTCGCCAGCCTAGACTTCCCTCTTCCGTCCCCTCCCTCTCAGCTGTCTGCACTGCAGCGGGAGGAAGGGCTTGTTCCGCGCATCGCCGAGCGCCGCTTTTCCCTGAGCCAGCACAAGAGATGTCTATAGGGTTGGTGCACAGCTGGTGTCACGTGTTGTTCCAACCACGTGTGAAGAGATGTGTGAAGCAGACAGGATCCCACTGCCACCACTAACAGTTCTACTATGAGCCGCCGTTAGCGGAATTCCAGCGCGGACTCGGGTCCCAGACCGACAGACCCCTAAGTGCAGCCTGTCCCGGGCACTGTAAGGAGCCAACTGCAGCCACGTCAGTAGGAAACGCTCGGTTATCTGCTCAGCAAGCGACAGCGTAGCTGCTCAGTGCCTGCGAAGCTTTTGCTTACAGAAGTGCTGAGGAAAAGCAAGACATTCGATTCAGCATATCAGCATCAGTTCTGATCTATGTGCAACGTGCTGCTCCGCAGAGCCAGCCAGCCGTCCCCTGGTGCCCACCTGGTGACGCAGACGTAACAGGCGACAGACATGGCCACGAGCAGCACGCAGAACGCAGGAACAGCCATCCGCAGGACGTCCTCGGCTGACATCTGGTAATCTGTTGAACAACACCGACACGTGTCTGCGTGCACAGCTGCCAGCACCATCAGGCAGCGGCTCTTTGCACCTAAAACACACTCCTCTGGAGCAGGTGAAGCAGAGCCTTGAGCGCACCGCAGAACACACACAGCCACTGGTGGTGATGGGAGCTGTGGCTATCAGAAAGGGCAGTGCAGTCAGTCACTGCGAGTGCCAGGAGCTGGGACAGTGACTGTGAGGCCACTTGTCGGCTGCTGGGGACAACACTGCCCCACAGTTCCTGAAAGGGCATCACCATCCTCGCTGCTGTACCCTATAATATTTAACTATAAATAAATGAGGCATTGCCTAATGTGCTGCCTGCACATCTCTTCCTCCTTTGCACCTGCTCGCTCTCGCTCAACACTGTTCTTTACTTTAAGACACTCTTCTCCTTCCCTGGTGTGTGTCTACCTCACCAAACTCTTAAACACATCCCCTTTCACAAAGCTGAACAATCCAAGGTCCCCGGACTTCTTGTCATGGGTTTACCCAGGAGCTGCCTTTTAACGTTCGGTCCCTTTGGAAGCCTTCACAGCACAATCAAAGGGATAAAGACGATGACGCCATCCCCGTGGAAGGAGAGCAGTCAGAAATACACGCTCTGGTTTGTGAAACTACACAGCACCGGTACCGAGCTGCTCTTTGCGACAGCACTTACCACAGCGGAACTCGACCTCCGCGCTCCACTCGCTCCAGTAGGCCGAGTAGTCCGTGTACCTGCACCTCACGCTCGCAATGTAGTCGTAGCCTCTCCTCAAGGAGCTCGCAGCAATTTCAAAGCTCTTTGCCTGGTAGTTAATGGCTTTGACAAAAACCTAGAAGACGGTAAGAAAGTTTACTTGGGCTCCCTTGAGGCAGAGGGCCAGTGGCAGCAGCTGGTGACAACAGCTCCGCGTGCCTCAGCGACCTTTCCCACAGAAGCTGCCATGTGCCACCTGTGCTGGCAGAGCGGGTAGCGCCGGTGACAGCCCACCCCTGCCAGAAGCGGCCCAGCCCCGCGGAGCTGGGTGGTGCCTGAGACACCTCCAGTGCGCCAGAGCCACAAACAGCCCCCAGGCTCCTGACGCCTGAGCAGCAGATGACGTTCATGGAAGTGAGTACTGCCAATTCAGTCTCTGCCCTGCCAGCCACCCTGGAGCCACGAGATCTGCAGCGAGTGTGCGGTCAGGAGCACAGCAGAACCTGCTCTGACACCACTGCTCATTAAACGGTTTCGGTACAAGTTTGCTGACGACACAAAGCTGGGTGGTGTCGCCGACACCCCTGCAGACTGTGCTGCCATTCAGCGAGATCTGGACAGGCTGGAGAGCTGGGCAGAGAAAAATCTAATGAGCTATAACAAGAGTAAGTGCAGAGTCTTGCATCTGGGCAAGAACAACCCCAGGTACCAGTATAGGCTGGGGACTGACCTGTTGGAGAGTAGTGTAGGGGAAAGGGACTTGGGGGTCCTGGTGGCCAACAAGATGACTATGAGCCAGCAATGTGCTCTTGTGGCNAGGTTCCACATCAACCTGAGAAGAAACTTCTTCACGGTGAGGGTGACGGAGCACTGGAACAGGCTGCCCAGGGGGGTTGTGGAGTCTCCTTCTCTGGAGATGTTCAAGACCCGACTGGATGTGTTCCTGTGTGACTTGGTCTAGGGGATCCTGCTGTTGCAGGCGGATTGGACTGGATGATCTTTCGAGGTCCCTTCCAATCCGTTATGATTCTATGATTCCCAGAGCATTTTTAAAACCTGAACGCTCCACAGAGACAGAACTGTCTCTTACCTCTGCTGGGTGCTGCTTCCTCCAGTATTTCACTTCATAGATGACTGGCTGCCCAGACAGCATGGACCTAGAAGAGTAGCTCTCCTCCCAGCTCAGATTGAAGTTTCCATTCCCAACTCTCTCCACGGTAAGGTTTTGGGGAGCCCTTGGCTTCACTGCATGTTAGAAAACACAGTTGAGAACAGGGCAATGGGAAAGGGCTGACGAAGAGAGGTAGAGATACAGCATTCCCTCAAGTTCTTGTAGCTCTGCTCAGCACAGTGCACTGCAAAGCCAAACCAAAGCAACTGCAAGGCATGAATGAACAAGTGCTGAATCTTTAAGTTGCCTGAACCAACTACCAGCTCGAACCTTTTTGTGCCCTAGACTCAGCCTTCTGCCTGAAACAAAGGGGAACCGCCCGTGCCCCGCAAGAGCAGGCTGTGCTGTGGGGTGGGCAGTGCTTCCGACAGCTCTGCTGCTAGGCTGTCCTGGCTACCTGTCACTTGGAACCAGACACAAGCTCCTGCTGACTTTGATAAGCAGCAGCGACAATCAACATTTGGAAGGGAACTGGCTCCTCGATGCAGGTGAGCGGCTGCCTAAGGCGTGGGAATGACTTCTCAAGGATTTGAGGCAACAAGTGTTACGAACAAGCACCGCTCTACACACATGTGGTGCCTACAGAGGCACAAACTGCAGCTGCACTGTCCTCTGAAGCAGAGCCGTTAACTGTTCATCACTGGCGGTTACAACCCAGCAACCGTTACCGTAAACACCTCTGTTCCGGCTGACAGCTCAACTAGCATGGAAAAATCAGAGTATGACAAACAGCAAGGGAAGAAATCTCAGCAGGTCTAGCAGGTCTGTCTAGAAACTGGGAGCAGAACACTCCTCCTCATGCTGGAATCCTACAACCACAAGTGAAATGCATTGAAGACGGGCCTCAGCCCCCAGAGTGCGGTCAGCGAGCTGCTGAGGACGCAGCTGGGGGAAGAACCACACTCTCTGCTCATCCGTTACTGACACTCTTTCTTTAAGCACCTACCTCAGAATTCAGTTTCTAAGCTAAATGGACTTTGTGTCTGACCCAGCAAACGCTTTTTACCTCTGACAAAGAAAACCTGTTCTAGCAACAGGAGTGGGGAATCAGCTGGGATCGCAAGCCCGGAGTCCAGCGCAGCAGCGACAACGCAAGCAGTTTCTTACCAACCAGGACTGGGATGACGCTGTAATTCCACACACTGGTGCCATTGAACTGCAGAGCCAGACGGTAGGCGAGGCCTGACACAACGCGATGCGAGTATGTTATGGTGCAAGTGCACCTGAAGCGGTCCTTGCCGTTCTCGGGGACGCACACTCGGCTTCTGGAAAACACGCAGCGAACGACGTGACGCCTAAAGAGTGCAGCACGCCTTCCCGGCACGGGGACAGCAAGCTTCCCAACGTGCAGAGCTGCTGAAATCTGAGGCAGACACACGCAGCTCCTGCAAATGCTCACCCCAAACCCCACCCAACCCACCGTGAGCTTGCCTCAGCTCCCACACAGCCTGCGTTCCCCAGGCATCCCTTGCATGTCTGTACTGCCTCCTATGAGGGCAACGCGACACAAAGGTGAAGGACTGATGCCACGAAGGAAAATCAGCACCCCTCACAGCACTTCAGCCTCCGAAGGAGCAGCCTTGCAGCCTGCTGGCAAAGGAGAGGCTTGCTGCAGCAAACAAACTGAGTTTGTATGGAGGTCTGTGTGGAGAAATCACACGGGGAGGAACAGATGAGCCCCGATGCACCTTCCTTTGTAGGAGATGATAACTGGCCCTGCTGCAAACGGGGACAGTAGCCCGTGCTTGAACACGGGAGTCAGGCTCTATGCAGAGACAATCACCTGTGCTCCTGCCACACTGATTAACAACAAGTGAGACGGCTCCAACAACTGTAAGCAAACAGAAGATGCCCTGTGAGCCAGTAACAGGGGAGGCCTGTGCCTGGCAAAGCGCTCATTTCCTCAAGGGCTGCTGGGCACTGTTTTGTCCAAGTGCCCTACGTTACTGGGCTGAAGGAGAACACTGGCTGGCAGCAAGTGTAAGGAGGAAGGATTTGAACAGTGCGAGGGACCACCACCATTAGCTCTCTTGAGCCTGCAGCCACCCCAGAGACTGCTGGAGGCACTGACAAATCTGCAAAGCTGAGGAAGCAACGAGGCACCCACACTCACCCCATCGAAGAAGCTAACTGAGAAGACAGCCAGAGAAACCAAGGAGTTTCTCCAGAGACCTGCAGAGCCAAGGAGCGAGGCTGGGAAGGGGGCAGGGGCTGGCGCCTGCAGAGCACCGCTGCAGCTGGAGTAGTGATCTAACCTCTTATCGTCTCTGCCCTTCCCTTTTTCTCTCCTCTATGATCCGAGTTGGGCATCCAGTGACTTTGCTCATTTCTGCCGCTTCCGAGTTCGGAATCGGTAATTTTAGTAAACTTTGGCTTTTACGCAGAGCTACGGTGTCTGGCTCCTTAACTTGACCCCAAGTGAATGCATGAACCGGAGTCACTCCCTTCTCTTACTGCTCAGAAAGCGACAGCTCCAGGGAGCAGCACTTTCACACGGGCTCCACACTGCTAGAGCGGCTCAGACTTCTACTGAAGGAGTAAGCTTTCACAAGAAATGAAGCGTGGGTAAATGTACGAGTAAGGCTCCCACGAGCAGGACTTGACCACTCTTCTGTTCTAAGAGGACAGAGCCTAGAAGAGCAGACCCACTGGCTGTGCTGGTGGACGGACTCACAGCCAGCTGGCAGCCAGTCACAAGCAGTGTCTCCAGGGCTCAGCACTGCGGCCTGTTCTCTTTTTGACCTTTATCAAAGGTCTGTGAAGGGGATCGAGGGCATCCTCAGCACATTTGCAGATGGCACCATGTTAGGTGGGTTTGTCGATCCAGACACCCAGAGTGGAGAGGATCAAAGTGGATAATGTCTGTCACTGTTGTGACTCCACGCGCTCCAAGGTAGCAGCTAATGGAACACTCACGGCTGAAAAAGGAAATCCATCTGGTAGTGCAGCAAGAACTCTCTGGAGCAGTTTGTTCGTTCAGGCACCTTCCAGTGACAAACCAGCTCTCTGTCATAGTCAGTGAAGCACCCAAATTCACCTACACGTCCTGCCGCCGGAACTGGAGAGACACAGCACACGACAAGAACCAAAAGGATCAGCTGGACTAAGCAGAAACATGAACTTTTCCACCCAAACAGAGCTAACGTTTCCCCACGAGGTGAGTGACAGCACTATCACTGTTCACATTCCGGGTTCAGGGACAGAGGTGTGTGTCACCCCTCTGGAGACAACGCTGGTGCGCTTGGGGAGGGAGGTGGTGCGCCGCGATAACACTGAAACAGGAAGGCAGCTCAGCTTCGTGACAAAGCAGCACCGCTCTGAGTCAATACCGAACGCGCCAAAACGCAGGTCATTTAACAGAGTCAGACCGTGTGCTTGTGCTGTACTTAGGGCGGTTCCAGCCTTTCCAGAGCAGGTCCACTCTGCCTCCCCAGGGCAGTTCCCCATTGCCTAGATCTTCCTGTCACAGGCCACCTTCTAGTGAACGCCTTCCCTTAATTTAGCTCACCAAGTTTCCTGCTGTTTTCTACTTTACATTGCTATGACCCTGTTCAGAGACCCAGAGAGAGTTAGAGTCACACAGTTCCAGGTACTGAAGGGTATGGAGAAGCTCAAAGCCTCTGCACACTCCACGTGAGTGTTTGGTCTCTTTCAAGGGCAGCACTTGAGAAGAAAGCCTCACAGAAAACACTGGTCAGAATATCTTTGTTAGAGCTGGAAAGAGAAAGGGAGCACCCAGTCCTCACTGTCCCTTCCAGCCTCACTTTCCATTACTTCACTGGACTCCATGTGAGGGAAGCAAGGAGTAGAATCAGAATTATAGGATCATTAGGGATTGGAAGGAACCTTGAAAGATCATCTGGTCCAATCCCCCTGCCACAGCAGGACCATCTAGATCCAGTCGCACAGGAGCGCATCCAGGCAGGTTTTAAATGTCTCCAGTGAAGGAGACTCCACAACCCCCCTGGGCAGCCCATTCCAGTGCTCTGTCACCCTCACTGTGAAGAAGTTCCTTCTCATATGGGACCTCCTGTGTTCCTGCTCGCATCCATTGCCTCCTGTCCTATCACTAGATGACACTGAGAAGAGCCCGGCTCCATCCTCCTGACACCCATCCTTCACATATTTACAGACATTAATGAGGTCACCCCTCAGGAGTGTCATCACAGGCACAAGTCACAGCACGGAACGTCTGACAGCAAACACCCGGCAAGACTTCTTCAAATCCCACCAGCTGCCTGCGCCAGCACAGTACCTCTGCACGCTGGCGAGGGCGCAAACCAAAAGGTTCCATTCTGAGACCAGACCTAGAGGCTCCCGCAAGGTCCCGCCTGGCAAGTGGCAGCAGTTTTAAAAACAATCAAGTGAGAGACGGGAGCTTTCTCCTCTGGGGGGATTTCTGCAGAGGTGTCGCTGGAGCACCGCAGAGCACCCTGTCTGCAGCCAGATGTCCAACAGATACCAGGGCAGGGGAAAACACGGAGATGACTTCCCACACCTCAGTTTCTCCTTCCTGCAAATTCCTACTTTTCTTGCGCATATGGAAAAGGTCAATAAAAGCCACAAAACCCTAAGGATTTGCCCTGGGATCTGGCTGTTGCTGACACTCGATGTTTTGCGTTTTGTACTTGTTTTACCGTATTTAGCACCAAGAGTCCCGGGAAAGCCCTGCCCAAGCTTCACCAACACTAATGTAATGACACCCATACCTGGACTCGCTGTGTATGAAAAGAAAAGGATCCACAGGGTGTGCAGTACTGCACTGGGGAGTCCTGCCATCATCAACAGCCGGCCAGGGTCAGCAGGACAAGCTGGGCTGGAATCCTGCCAACAGAAAACACGATGGTAAGTGGGTACTAGTGTCCCAGTTAGGGTCTGCAGCAATTCCCACCAGTCTACCAGATTGCAGCATCACACAATCTCCCAGACTGGAAAATAAGATCATCGCGTCCAACCGTTCTGGCTCAGATCCCCTGCAGAGCAGGATCCTACCCAGAGCCCGCTTTATTATTTGTTTAGAAGAACAAGGATAACACACACGGGCCAGGAGACTCTTCTGCAAAGCTTTAACTACAGAAGAGACTAAACTGACAGCAGCACTGGACATACCCTTTGGCTACTGGAAAAGCAGAGCCACTAGCATGCAAGGGTCAGGACTAGAACCCCAGCACACACATGCGGGCACCGTGCACCCTGCCAAAGCCACAGCCCCTCCAGCGACTCCTTTAAAGCTGGGCAGACTCAAGCACAGCTGCAGAGTATTTGCTGTCAAACACTCAAACACCAGCCAGACTCCTGCTCAGCTGAACCAAGGGCAGAAGAATCACTTCTTTCATCAAGAACACCACAGCTTTCACTGATCAACACATCCACAGGAACACAGCTGTGACGGAACACAGCACCAGCATGTGGATTTTAGTGTGTTTTTCATTAGCAGCACCGTGCTCCCTCCTGCCACACGAGGCTCCAAGGCGATCCCCCCATCACCTGGACTTCTGTCCTGTCAGAAGTCACCTTTAATGACAGTTTCTTCTGTTCTCTCTTGCCTGACTGACCACTCTCTTGAACGACCCTCTACAGGTTTAACACGGAACATTTCAATCTCAGGTGTTAGAGATACGAACGCTGTCATTGGAAACGGAAGAGCAGACTGCAAACTCCTGTGTGCCCTTCTCTGAGGCAGTCACCACTCACCCCATAACGAAGAGCACACCTGAAAGGGAGATTTCCCACAAACGCTCAAGAACACAGTCACTCAAGAGCTGAGCTTTTCAGTCTGGGAGCAGACAAAACGTGGCTGAGCTCAGCGCTGCAGTGTGCGAGGAGAACACCAGTGCCTGGGCTACTCTTCAGAAAACAACAGAGCAAACGACTCTAGCACTCAAAAGACAAAAATTCCTTCTTCTTTCACTTCTTTTTCCTGGAATTTTCAAGAGAGGAAGTGTTTGTTTTCCTGGCCACCATTAGGCAATCCTGCTGCGTGACTGGCGTTCCCAGGAACTCTCAAAGCTTTGGCAAGTCCTGCATCGCACAAGCCTGCACGGATCAGCAGAGGCAGAGCACAGCTACCTCCCCCATCACAGACGAGTTTGCTCTAACGCAAACTCTCAGTGTTTTAAACAAGGACAGGGAAGTGCAAATCCAAAGCCAAGAGGAAAATGTAAAACAGCAGTGGTTCTGCTGTCTGTGAGCTCTGAGGGGTCTCTTCAGATCAGTTAAAACAAAGCGGACAGGCGGACAAACTGACATCACAGACAGCCCGGTACCCCCAGCCCATCAGAGAACAGTAAGGTGTAGGAGACATGACTTTCCTTTCCTGTAACTGCCCAGGCGAAGGGCAGTCTTTAAACCGGCTCTTTTTAAAAGGAAAGTCCATAAATCAATACAAAAGTCAAGGAGCAGTGTCCCCATTATTGCTGCTTTTACCCGTGTTTTCCCCACACGACCCCATGATAAGTCGGGCAACAGCAGCGTGGCAGGTGACCCCTGCTCTGATACGCAACCTGACCCTCAGAGGCCACCGCCCGGCGCGTGTGTGATGGAAAGTGCGGGAGCCTCAGACAGAGTGGGTTTTCACAAGATGTCAGTCACTGAGGAGCCCCTGAACGTTCTGCTCAGGAGGAAGTTTAGGTGAAAGGGCGGACTGGAAGATATTTAGACCTTCCAGGAACTGAAGACGGCAGCTTTTTTTCGGTGGAGGGCCAGAAGAGAGGATTTAACGGCTCCCACCCTGCAACACCTGCTCACAGCATAACCTGGGGATTATCTAGTCCAACCCCGCTGGGATGACAGAAGTCCAAAGGCACAACAAGGGCCTGTAAGGAACGTGGTACCTTCACTCGACTCGATAAACTGCTAGTCGCAGTCTGCCGGCAGCAACAGAGACAGAGGTTCTCTAATTCCAACTGGAAACCACGGAAGCTGCTGAATTGGACGAGCTGGGGAGAAGAAAGCCTGAAAACACAGAACTCCCTTCAGGCCCTGCAGCCCCGAATCCAGCGTGAGGCGGTCCCGCCTCCTCTTGGAGCCCAGAGCCGCCAGGAGAGCCCCTGAGAACCGGGAAGCGCCCTCGCCGGCCTGGCCGGGCCCAGCACGAAGGGCCCCCTCTGGGCACCGCCCAACCCTGCCCTCGGCGGGCGAGCGACCTCCCGCACCCAGCCGCGGGCCGCTCCCGAGCGCCGACCGGCCGTCTCACCGCGCACGACGGCGGGGCTCAGGCCGCCTCCGGTACCAGCGGCACAGCCCGGCCGCAGCTAACGCGGAGCAGAGGCCGCCCCGCCGCGGGGTTACCTTGCTGCTCTGGCTCTGGCTCCGGCTGTAGCGGCGCGGCCCCGCGCCCAGGCTCCGATCGCGACCGGGGAGGGGTGGTACCGGCCCCCCACCCCGCACAGCGCTGGCCGGTCCCGGGCAGCCCCGCGGACCGGAAGGGGGCTCTCTGAATGACGCTGCGGAGTAAACCCCGCCGGTGTCGGGCTTGGGCAGGGCCCCTGGGCACGGCCCCCTCGGGGCGGGGCTCCGGCCGCACCCGCCCATCGCGGCTGGGCGAAGGGCTGCTGCCGAGCTGGTCGATGTCAGGCGGCCGCGGCGATCGCCGAGCTGTGGAGCGGGGGCTGCCGCGCTGATGGTAGGGCCGGGGAGGGCGAGGCCGCCGGGCGGTCTGTCGGGCGGCTGTAGCGGGCCGGGGAGGGCCAGGCCGCCGGGCGGTCTGTCGGGTGGCTGCAATGGGCCAGGGGGCGGCGGTGGCCGGGCCAGGCCCGGCCTCCGACAGCGCAGCTCGCGGCAGCTCTTCCCCGGGTCGGTGGGCTCGGAAGCTCCTTGTCTCTCGGGAGCAATGGGCCGTGATTGGGCTGCAGCGGCCAGGACGGTCCTTGGGGTGTTTCTGTTTCGTTCTGATGCTGTTCAGAACGGTCAGAGGAGGACGTTCCAACCGAAGTTGCAGCTCCACCAGACAGAGGTGCCTGGGAGGCTTCTCTCGCACCTGCCTCGCCCGGCTCTGTGGCTGGAGTCAGTTGTAGTTTACCCTTTGCACCCTTCTCGAACCCTGGAGTTTGTAATCATCTCTGCTCTGAGAACGAACTGGGATCCGATTGTTTCCACCCCCGGTTCAGTGCTGCAGAGTTGAATTGAAGTCCCGCTTGTCCTCGGGCTCTGTGATTCAGATTTGCAGGAGCACACGTGTGAACTGTGATTTCTGACTCTCGCAGCGTTTGCAGCCTGGGAGATCACTGCGATGGCAGCTCAGATGACTGATGCCCACCGGCGGTTCTTGCAGGTCCTCATGTCTCATGGGATAATGGAAGGATCAGAGGCTAGAAAGTTACACCAGCGCAGCTGTGAGATCCACAAAGGTCTGTCTGTCTTTCAGAGGAAAAATAGGGAGATGCAAGAGCTGGATTTTTGTCCTGGTGCAGCTCACAAAGAATTAGATTTATGAGAAGCATAAACCATCTGACACAGAAACAATGAAAAACCCGTGAGTGATGTGAATGTTCTCTCTCTTTCCTAAAGATAAAATATTCCAGCAATAAAGGAACCAAGCTGTAATCAAGTAAGACATAGGGAGGCCATTGAAAGACCCATTAACCATGAGAATTGGGGATTCATAGAACAGACAGGCATTTCTGCTTTACGTGGTTCTGTTGGTGTTCAGTGTGGTAGGAAAGACCCCAGCAGCTGCTCCGTGTGTGACCCAGCCTGCTTGTTATGCTTCTCTCCTGTTTGCAAAGTTCAGCTGGAGCTTGGGGAGGGCTCTCTTCTCTGTGGTGGAGTTTGCAGATAGCCATCTGTTTTGTTAGAGAAGTATTTGCTTTGCAGAACAACAGGAAGATGCGGTGTACTGCTGTTCTGATGTGCTGTGGCTCATTGCTGTGTCAAAGCTACAAAAAGAACACTCTTGGGCTCTTTGCTCCTCAGAGCAGGTATTTTTGTGCAGATGTGAAAAGGACCCCCAAGCACCAACAGAAAAGGGGCTGGGGAAGGTCAGCAGGAAGATAGACAGTGAAATCATGCCGTTGCTTGGCAGCACTTTGCTATTGAGCGAGTGCACTTCAGTTACTTCTCTGTCTTCTGAAGACTGGTGTTAACACATCTGAGATGCTTCCCTAGAAGACAAAAGACAAAGGCATCCCTGTAGGTTCTTGTACGGACACATTTCTCACCTGCTCTGCTGAGAGTAAATAACTGGTTCCTAAAAGTAAGTTTTTGCAAACAGTAAAGAGCTTCTATCAGTTCTCCTCAGTCTGGAAATGTAAATTGACCAACTCTTTAGATGTTAAAATTAATGCAGCTCTTGGTGTGCTCTGTCATTGTTTTTATGGAGAGTTAGCATCCCTGTTTTCCCCAGAAGATCTGCTAGAGCAGCCCTTCATCTCAACATTAAGCTGTTACAGCTGTTGCACAAAAGAACGTTCTTCCATTATCTTGGGTTTAGATCTGTTGCCAACCCTCCCTGGCTTTGGGGTCTGCAGCATTTCCTGCTGACAAGTGCCTGGCATGTGGTGCGACGTGCTGTCAAAACTACACTTAAAGTTTAACGCCGCACTGTGTTGTTCTTGCTGTGGTTTTGTTCCCTTAAGGAGTCTTCTGTGTCAGGATCATGAACCTTCTGGAGCATCCTGTGCCTGCACTGCTAAGTACAGTGGGGGTTTGAGAGAGCGACCTGACTACAACTGTTGGTGGTATTGAGGCAGTGGTGGCCGATAGTATTCCTGAGACTACAGTCCTTTTTCTGAAGTGAGGAGCTGTTACACAATTGTGTTTTAAGCCCCAGCCTGCTGAAATCAACAGGAGTTGTGCCACTGACATAGTTTGGTTTTGGACGGAAACCTGCGGACGTGCCGGTGCTGTTGTGCAAGCAAAAGCCACCGTGTGCTTCTACAGAGTGACTCAAAGTCCACCTTGATTGTATCAGCGAAATCTGCGCTAGCACTCTTGGTTGTAGAGCGCGACACAACACAGCACCTGTCTTTCTGTGCTGGAGTGTTCTCCGTTGTGTAACAGGATCACTTGGTGCTGTTGCTTTGTGAAACAGCACGCAGAGAAACAAGGGGTCCCTTGCGCGTGCTGACAGAACTCAGGAGTAGTTTGCATTGTGCATAACAACTCTCCTGGCTGTGTTCTGGTTTCAGTTCAGCTCAGTTCCAGTTGCCGTATTTAATCAATTAATGTGGTGGGTTTCAGACAGCAAGTCTGGATCTCTAAACTCTGACTTCCACGGAACGGAGTTTCCCTGTTGGCAGTCAGCAGCACAAGAAGACTGCGTGTCTGCTGAACAGAACACCTCTGGTTTGCTTCTGCCTCACTGGCTTTTAGCTCTTCTACCTGGGAGAAAAACTGTTTCAGCAGATAAATATTGCAGCAATAAAGGAACCAGGCTGTAATCAGGTCAGACAGTGGAGGCCATTGAAAGACCCACGAAGTATGAGAATCAGGGATTCATAGCAGACAGGCGTTTCTGCTTTACATGGTTCGCAGGGGCCTGATGTGTTGTTGTTTGGGGTTTTTATTGTGCTTTTTGTTGTGTTTTCAGTCTACTACGCACACGATAAACTGGATCATTTCATCAGCACTATTAACAGCCATCTGCAGCCGCTGTTCATGCAGATCCGGAAAGGCATGTCGGAAGATGACGGAAGAGCACATTATGCCTTAGTAAGTGCAGGATGTGCGCGGTTCGGTGTCTCATGACCAGGGATGGATGGCAGAGAGAGCCCCCTGGATCTCCACCTTTTAGTAACCTGCCAGTAACCTGCCCGCACCCCTCCCGATTGTGAATGGGGTAGAAGCGTGGCTGTGGCTGTGCACAGTACGTGTAAGGCTGTGCCAGGCGCCACCTCTGCACGTTAGATCGATTGGGTCACCAAGGGTCCTTTCCCCAGAGGGTAGGTATCTTCTGGAACTGCTGTTTGGGGAAAGGGGAGAGGATCGAGAATGGAGGCTGCGTGTGCCAGCAGGCTTCTGCTCTTAGCAGTGTCTCGTCTGGTTTGTGCCAGGCTGCTCTACTGTTCTGCTGGCAGCTGCTGGGGAAGCTATTTGTAGAGCAGGGAAATGGGAGGATAAAGTGCCAACAGCCTCAGTGTGTGGATGTGAAATGTGGCAGCAAGGACTAGAGCGGCGTCTGGTTTATTTAGCATAAACATGCTGGAAGGCTGAAGTGAGATTTCCTTTTCACAGGAGATTTTCTTTCCTGAGATGATTTTTAAAACTAGAAAACACAAGAGAACCCTGCAGCATTAGTTTTCTTTTTCTCTTACAGAGCAACCTGGCACAGAAAGGCTGCTGTGTCTAGTGTATTGTGGCTATAAATTGTTTCTCCAGGTGCTCTGCAGGGTCAGAGAAGGGATGTTACAGTCCTTTCAAAAGATCCTACAGGAGGTTCTAATGTTATCTGTAGCTTTTAACCTTTTGGGGTGATTCTGCCAATGGAGTTGAGCTAATAACAAACAGCAGCAGCAGCAGATGCAGTAAGAAGCGGTGAAGCAGAGATGTGTGTTGTAGCATGACAGCTGCCACGTCCGGGTGTGACGCACTGGTTGTGCTGTGTGGAACCAGTATCCTGTGTCAGTTTGATGGTGACTGTGAGATGGTGTCTTCTTTAACCCAGCCATCTCTTACAGTTTGTAGTGCAGAAGTGCACAAGCACTGGGATTTCAGTTCCTTTTTCGTTTTGTAGGTGAATTTGGCAGAAACTGAAATAACTAAGATGGCATCTGACTACACAGAAAATGAGCTGGAACTGTTCCGAAAGACAGTAAGTACCTCCATTAGTGCTCGAGCCTCTAGGCTGTTGCTTGTTTTCACACTAATCAAAACGCAGTGTTCAGTGTAAACTGGAGAGAGGTGCAGTGGCTGTTCTGTGACAGCTGTGCAAGTCTAAGCTACATGGCCAGCACCCAGCGACTGACCTGCCTTCTCCCACTGCTGGTGAAGTGCCTGCACAACACCTTTACTCCACGTGCTGTTCTGTGACCATGAGCGGCGGGATCATCTCCAGTAAGAGACTCCCTGACACAACCGTCAAGCAGCAGCCAGGTTCAGCAGTACTAATGGCTGCAGAGTGCAGGCACTTCAGTACTTGTGAGGGAGTTTTTTTACTCAAAAAAACCTTGATGAAAACATAGAGATGCTCAGGGGTCCCTGAAGGCAACTTCATTTGGGCAGCACTGCCCAGTTCTATTTGCAGAAGTGTTTTCTTGATAAAGATTAAAGCTGTCAAGGTAACAGTGATTGTTTCAGCTTTGGCCTTTGCTTTGCAGGGCTGGTTCCAGCCGGGGGGTGTATCTCATGTGTGGTGCTAGTAAAGCTGCACGCTGCTTATCTCAACCAATGCTTTTGTCTTTCTGTAGATGGACCTCATCATGTTGTCAGAAAATGGCTTTGCCTCATCCACAGACATTTTAAATCTGGCTGACCAACTTAAAACAAAGAAAATGAAGAAAAAGGAAGCAGAACAGGTGCTGAGAGCTTTTGTGGAAGATAAGTGGCTCTCTGAGGTAACGGCTGTACCTTGCCAAGTGATTATTTTCTGACGGATGCGATGGCTGAACCTAGAGCTGTTCTTTAACAAATGACAGCAGCAGTGTTTTGGGGGCCTGAGCTTATTGCTGCTCCCGTGAGTTTTGCAGAAAAGGGAGGCATTATGATTCTCTTACCATGCAGACACTGCAGCAGCCTGCCAAGACAGGTGAAGACTTCAGTCCCCTTTCTCCTGGAGTCATTGCATCACAGACCTCCAGCCCACTGTCACTCATTTACTTGTGTTGGAGTGACTTAGCAGAGGTTTTCAAAGATGCATCAGGCAGTAAATGCTGATGCATTAGGTTGTGCTGAAAGCCTGTGGGATTTCCAGGGACATGTAAACAGAGGGTCCCAAAGCTGCACATCTGCTAGGGAGAGCATGCTTGCTCAGCTGTACCTTCCAAGGGCTAGATCTCTGTAAGTGAGATCTTTATCCTGATCCTCTAAACAAACTCATTCTGCCACATCAGCAGTGTTATGGCTGTGCTTCACAGCAGCAGAGAGAGAGTGGAAGTTCAGTGCCTGCTGGCAGGTGGTTGGAGAAGCAAAGAGTTAAAAGTGTCTCGCCACTTGTTTCCTCAGACTAACGGAGAGTACACTCTGCACACTCGCTGCATCATGGAGATGGAGCAATACATCCTCAACAACTACCAAGATGTGGCCAGGAAGTGCAACATCTGCCACAGCCTGGCCATCCAGGTATCTTTCTGTCTCACCTCAGCAGCATCTGGTGAGGTCCTGAAGTGGTCACAGCTGGTCTGTGGTATTTACCTTCAAGTACTAGGCAAGCACTGAGAAACCGTGCTCCTGTAGCCTGGTGGTGGTTCCCATGTCTAGAAAGAAAATCCTCCCCTTTTTTTTTGTGTCATTGCAGGCATTTTAGCCTGTGTCTGGGAAAAACCCACCCAACAGGGAACATTTGCTGTCTTGACCTTACAAGTAGCAGTTTCCATGTGACGCATTCATCTTTGGTCCCGGGGGTTTGATTCAGCCGTGTCTTGGCCTTCCGAACCACCGCACCTGCCTCGCTGCAGCACAGCTAGAGAGTCAGCAGTTCAGCCTGGCATAAGGGGTTAGAGCCTGAACTCCTGCTCCAAAACTAGTGTGTTATCTTGCCCCCTGGACCTGCATCGTCTCCTCTTCCCAGCTAACATGCTTCTACATTACCTTTCCCATCCCCGTGCGTCTGCTTTATTGCACCCAGACAGCTGGGTGCTGACTTGTTTACAGGCTGTGTTGTGTTGATGTAAGGAAATAGTGTTTCCTACTTTTCAGGAAAATACCTCCTGTTATCATTTACCAGCTTTAAGCAGCCCCCCATCCTCTGGAGTAAAGCAGTGCATGCCTGCTGCCCTTTGTACAACTTGATGTTGAACTGAAGGACAGGTCAGGAAGAGTTTTTTAATCAACACTTCTGCTTTCAGAGCCAAGTGTGTGAATCCTGTGGGACTGGAATGCATTTACCTTGTGTCAGGAAGTACTTCAGAGCTCAGGCTGAACCCCGCTGTCCACAGTGTAATGACTTCTGGTCTACGGACGTTCCAGGTACCAAGCAATCTACTCAAAACACCCGAGTGCAGTAACACTAGAGGTGGACTGTGATACAGAGGCAGCGCCTGTACTGTCTGTAACTGTAGCTGAGTGTCAGTCATTTCTGACCACAGCTGTATGTTTCAGCAGGCAGTGCTGAGCTGCAGTGTAACGATGGTCTTACAGTGACAGTGACCCTACAGTGTCCACTGTCACAAAGACCACTGAAATGGAGGGGCAGGGCAGAGCTCAGCAGTAGGGGACAGACACAGCACAGGACACTACAGCTTCTGGAGATGCCAAGCTTCTAAGAGCAGAGTCTCTTTGGAATTCCCCTGTTTAAACATCCAGACCAGGAACACAGGAATATGTGAAACCTTTGAAAAACCTGGAGGTTATACAACATCATCCTTGTTTGGTGGGTCGTTCACTAACCTCACTTCTGTTTTCTTTCCAGGCATCAGTCAGATTCCCAGCCACTGTCAAAAACAAGGCAGGCAGAGAAGAGCCTCCTTCTCAGCACCAGACGATGCTGGGCGGACCAGCCTGCAGTGAAATCTTTTCTCACCACTGTTACAGAGGAGGCCAGGCCGTTCTCGTTTGCAGCAGAGCACTACTGAGTGCATGCTATTTTTACTGAAGTTTTAAGAATCTTCCAATAAACCTGTCGCTTCTTCAGTAACGCCTGCACGACTTGTCTGGAGGCAGTTCTGCGTAGGGAGTTCTCCATGTTCTTGGGTTAGGACTGTAAGTGCACATTTGGGAATGAAATACGGAGAGTATTTGTAGTCAGCCCTGCAGGCTGTTCTGTGAGGGGAACCATCACAGCTGCCTTTCTCAGTGACATTGTTCCCCGGGGGTAGTTTCAATCACACAACTCAAAATGAAAGGGAGATTGAAGGAGATCAGAAATCAGTGCAGCACTCAAGGTGACCCCACCAAGGCTGAATGATCGATGCCCTGTCACTTGGGCTTGGCCCTTCAGCCACAGAAGTGCTTGTCTGACACCAGGGCAGTTCACAAGCAGTTATGCTCAAAAAGAGGGAATATTCCCACTGTCAGAATGGCTGGGGAGGAGCAGAAGCCTTTTGGGGCAGCGCCAGTGTGTGCCTAAGTGCTGAAAAGGTTGTCTTTGGGGTCTTTTACTAGCACATCCCTCTCCACTCCTACGGAAGGGCGCTTCTTCCTTTAAGACCAGCTTGAAGACGTGGACCAGACACTGCCAGGTTCCAGAACAGAACAGCAGCACATCCTGCCTTGGTAAAACACATGATGCTGCAGAAGGCCGAGTGTCAGCAGTGCAGCTGATGGTTAAGCAAAGTGTGATTAATTTTCGGTTTATTTAACAGCAACTAAAACTGTGGATTCACTACAATGATGTCCCTAGGCCTTACTGCTGGTACCTTTCTGCGTGTAGAAGATGGGTGTCTTGCTCTGGTTGGGTTTATTGCTTTTAACATACAGAACCACTGGGCAGCACTGCATCCTTTACGTAAGTCCAGTTCTTCCTGTCACTAAATCCAAGTACAAAGTCACGCTAACCCCATGTTCCAAATCCAGTGTAGAGGTCCTGGCAGACAGGCCCACTTCTAAAGCTGTTTCAGATACACACAGGCATATGAGACGATACCTCACAGATGCTCTTTGTGAGGAGTTTGTATTAAAACATCCACAAAAACACAACGGCTGTAGTGTTTTCCTTCTGTTCACCCTGGCAGATTCTTCCACCATGCTGGAACAGGAGTCCTTTCGTTGTTGGTGTTTGGGGTTTTCAACCTCTAGAGAGCGAAGAACATTCCTGTGCAGGACGAGAATTCTCTTCTGAGCAGGTGCCAGATGCCACTTCTGATTTTTAACTGCCCTTCCAAAGCTAACAGGGTGCTTCAGAGCTAGGACCACCAGAAGCTGACAGAGAAACTGGTATCAAGGGATCGTACATAGTGCCAGTACTTAACTGGAATAAACAGGACCTGTCCAGGCATCAGGACACAGGATTGAAATGAAGCCTTTCTGAAGTTGGGAAATTTGGCTAAGTCCGGGTCTTCCACATCCACCTATAAAAACCCAAACCGACCGTAATTAGAATGTCTTTGCTCAAACAGGGCTTGATAAAGGAACACCACAGACACTGAGTGTTTACCTGACTGGTGTTGTGAAGCAGTTGGCTTTCATGTGGGTACAGGTGTTCGGAATCCTGTGGTGAACACAGCCGGATGTACTTTCTTCCAAACACCTGTGTGTAACACAATTAACATTTCCCATCTACCAGTCACTGGGGGCCACAGCTGGTATTTAACAGTAAAATACACCTGACTGCAAGGAACATCATTATCTGTGTTGGTAATGAGCAGACACTGCCAGAACCTTAAATCTGGCCACTGGAATTCAAGCACCTGTTCCCTTGAGGCAGACAGGAGTGTGAAACACCCAGAAACCCATTCAATCAAACTATATTGGGCCGTTAGGACACCGTGTGCACTGCGCTATTTGGGCTCTACAGAGATAGAGAGTAGTCTGAGCTGAGAACAAGGAGGCCAAGTTTTCGCTGCAGGCAGCCATACCACCACAGAGGGACTGCTGCCCCAAAAGCTGCCAGCTCTGGGTTCTGTGTTGCCACTGAATTAGGTCATTTCACCAGAGGGCTAACTCAAAGGCCACAGTCTGTCGCCCACGGTGACTGACCCCAACTCTACACTGAACTGCAAGCAGTTAGCACCTAGAATGAAGTGGTGGCAAAATAAATGAGTCAAAGGAGATTCCTGCACTGACAGTGGTGGAATGCCCACGGAAGGCAGAGGGTGTTTGTTCATCCTCAGCATAGTACAGATTCTTGTGTGACCTTGGGAAAGCTGCAGCTTGTCATTTCCATTTACCATCTGCAAAACAAGGGTAAGTCGTCTATCGCAATGAGAAGTGCCTGTGACCTACAAGGTTGCACTGAGAATGAAGTTGCAATAGTGACATTAGAATAGCAAAATACCTGCACGTTCTCTGTCCTTTAGCTGTTCATTAAGCTGTCTGCTTCCCTCGTCCCTAACACTGACACATCAGGAGCATTTTTTCTAGGCACAGCATTGACAACATGTAGAATAAGCAGAGTACAGACCTGGGCTAAAAAATTCTGCTGGGGATCCTGATGAAGAGGTGAGATAGTTCCCTTCGGACCAAACCAGGCATTAATGGTGATGTTATCTTCTTCCCCTTCCCCCAGGCAGCAGTAGTCTGGGATGCCAATATCTTCCTTCAGTTCTGGGATCTACTCCGTAAAGAAACAAACACGGAAAAAGGTTACGCGAGGCCTTGCCAAGGTCACGTAATTCACAGAACCCTGCCACACAGGAAACTCACGACCTGCCTGTCTAGCAAAGGCAGGAGAGAAGTAGCTATGAATCTGCAGGAAACATAGAATCATAACGGACTGGAAGGGACCTCAAAAGATCATCTAGTCCAATCCGCCTGCAACAGCAGGATCACCTAAACCAAGTCACACAGGAACCCGTCCAGTCGGGTCTTGAATATCTCCAATGAGGGAGATTCCACAACCACCCTAGGCAGCCTGTTCCAGTGCTCCGTCACCCTCACCGTGAAGAAGTTCCTTCTCAGGTTGATGTGGAACCTCCTATGTTCCAGCTTACAACCACTGCCCCTCGTCCTATCACTACATGACACCGAGAACAGCCCAGTGCCATCGTCCTGACACCCACCCCTCAAATATTTGTAGACATTAATGAGGTCACCCCTCAGTCTCCTCTTCTCCAAGCTCAAGAGACCCAGCTCCCTCAACCTCTCCTCATAAGGGAGGTGCTCCACCTCCTTTATCATCTTCGTTGCCCTACACTGAACTCTCTCCAG
>VXBP01001802.1:228558-396210 GCA_013400115.1 Rhinopomastus cyanomelas | reverse complement strand
ACAGCCTCTAGTACAAATTGTTCCATCACCTTTCCTGGGATGGAGGTGAGGCTGACCGGTCTATAGTTACCTGGGTCTTCCTTCTTTCCCTTTTTAAAGATTGGGGTCACATTTGCTATTTTCCAGTCCCTAGGCACCTCTCCCGTTCCCCAGGACCTAGCAAAGATGATGGAGAGCGGCCTAGCAATGACTTCCGCCATCTCCCTCAGCACACGCGGGTGCATCCCATCTGGGCCCATAGATTTGTGCACATCCAGTTCGATCAACTTATCCCTAACCCAGTCCTCATCAACCAAGGCAGGCTCACCTGTTGCCTCAACCTCCTCTGTAGTCTGGGGTCTAATGTCAACACAACCCTTAGCAGTATAGACAGATGCAAAGAAAGCTATAAGTAATTCTGCCTTCTCTGTCTCCAGGGCACCGACCTCATTCAGCAGGGGGCCTGCGTCGCTTCCAGTTTAACTTTTACTTGCTGTTGTAGCAGCACCCTCTGTTGGAAAGAGAGGTGGGAGTTTCTCATTCAGAGAGCCTTTGCTTTAGCAGAAACCACCGAGACAACCACAAGTAGATCTGCTGTTCACAGAAAAGGAGCAGCTGATATCTGACACACTAAGCTGGCTCCTCTGCAAGATTCCTTTTTACTTCTCCCACCAACCTGATCTTGTTAACTGGGATAATGTTTCAGAAGACGGTGAGCACGTCACCGCTGAAGACAGCTTCCCGTCTTCCTGACTCTTTGGGAAACGCTGCTTCCCAGGTAATACCCCTGTGAATGCTCTGTGTGTCCTTCCATCTAGCAGTGCTGGAATCCTCAGAGATGACCTGTGCTACAAGGGAACACTCCACTACAGTAAGATTAAAACAGTCACTCAGTCTTACCTGTTCAAAAAGCTGGTGCTGTGCGAGGTATCCCACACTGTTCTGAAACCACAGCAGAGAAAGAAAAGCAAAGCACAGTGACACACAGAGTAAGACTTTGCAGTTAATTTAGAGGTAACTTCCATTCCCAACGTACTACTGTAGAGCACGAGAACGGTTCCCACAGTCACTCAGGTAAGCGGTCTCCTGAAATAGGCACAGCTGCAATGAAATTTTAAGAGTGTAGGTGTATCCCCTCAATCAAAAAAAAGATGAATCAAGTTACTGGAAGAAGCCTGGTTACGGTCCTGCTCAACACCTCTGTGATCAGTCCTGTGGCAGTGCTCTGCATCTTTACAGAGAGAGCCTGTAGGTTCACAGGCTCCCTGTAACTATCCTGTCAGTCTGTTCCAGGCTGCACCACAGACCAATCTGCAACAGCTCTTGGTCCTTCCAGGAAACAGAAATGGGAGCTTCAGATGCTCAGCTGTGAAGGCAAAAGGACCTTCAACCACTAACCAACCTTTTCTGTTTGGTGGAACATGAATTAGGATCTTGATCCTAGCTTACACTGGGATTCACATCTTTAAAGTCTATCACACCTTTTAATTCAGAGTTGTGCTCACAGCACATCCCCTCCCTCAACATCACCCTTAATCATAGAATCACTTAAGCCTGTTTGTACAAAACAGTCCGCGTTCGGTCTGTATGTAGAGGTACAAGACAACGAGATTCACAGACCTCATTCAGAATATACTGGTCAATGAAGTCACTGACAGTCATGAGCTGCTGAGACCACTCCTCATCTGTGTATCGGGCACCCAATTCCACTGGGACGGTGCGGCACCCTGCGACTTGACAAAAATAGTCCACACTGAAATAAAGAGAGTTCTATTACCCTTTCATGTTGCTCCTCTCACTAATTTAGAATGTCAGGCAAGGGAGGAAAACCAATCTCTTAGTGTTACAGAACTACTGCCCTAAGTACCCCAAGTGATTTCCCTCCCTTTTCTACAGCATCATGAGCTTTATCTCACAAACATTTGGCTCTCGGCATTGGGAATGTTGATCTCACGGCTCATACTGCAAAAGCAGCACAATGTTATTGCTCGCTCCTGAATGGCAGCACCTGAAGTTCAACACTCAAATTAAACAGTGAACATCGCTGCCTGTACTCGGGAATGAAAAAGCCAAACACTTCCCAATGCATTGACTATCAGCAAGTTCTGAGGCCACTGATGAGTGCCTGACACGGTCCCACTGAACACTGAGCAGAGCTGACTTGTGTACTGTCTCCAGCTGAGTAGCGCATGGGCCGGTGATGCGCTAGAGCTCCAGCACAGCGCAGAGCCTGGGCGGAGGAGGACTGCCTTCCAGGGCCTGGCAGAGGGGGTGCACAGGAGCACCCACTGCGCAGTGCTCTGGAGAGTTCAACATGCTCCCCTCACCCACGGGGCTGCCGAGGAAAGTCAGGCCCGATGGCTGCTCTACCGAACATCACGATACCCGACACAGAAACCGACTCTCACCCAGACCGGGGCAGGTCAGACACTCTCGCCCTCACCTCCACTTTCTCATGCAGGGCCAGTGGTCAATGACGCCCTCCAGGACCACGGGCTTCTGGGGAATGAGGTAGTTGTCTCTGAAGTGCTCCAGCGAGGGGCAGCGGAGGTGCGGTACCGCCTCTTCTGGCTGCACAAAAGGCACCGGCGGGGAATCGCTCCGGGCCCTCTGCAAGAGATCCCCACCTCAGCAGCCGGCACCACGGGCCAGGCCCTGCGCGGGCAGGGGCAGGCGGGAGGTACCTTCGCGCTGGTCCCGACTCTCGGCTCCCCGGGGGTCAGCTGCGCCTGCAGGACCCGGACGAGGCGGGCCAGGACGTTGTCCAGAACCGAGGCGCCCATGAGCAGCCCCATGTCGCAGAGGCGGATGGCGGGAGCCAGCGGGCGGCCCGCGGCCACCTCGGCCAGCGCGGCGAAGAGGCAGCCGTAGGCGTAGACCTGGCGCCAGGCCTTGGCGACCGCCTGCCACGGGCCCGCGTTCAGCCGCTCCCACGAGTAATCCCGCAGGACGTGGCCCAGGCGCCCCAGCGCCGCCGCCGCCGCTCCGCGGGGCCGCTCCGCGCCGTAGAGCAGCCGTCGGGCTCGCAGCAACAGCGGCCGCACGCAGTCCTCCACCTCCCCGCTCAGCGCCAGGGTGAGCCCCTCCTCAGTACCCGGTAGCAGTGCCCGCACCTCGGCCCACAGCGCCGCGCCGCCCGCGCCCGAGCCGGGCCCCTCCATATCCGCGCCCGAGCCCTCCGCCACGGCTGCCCCGGGCCCCTCCATACCCGCGCCCGAGCCCTCCGCCACGGCTGCGCCGGGCCCCTCCATATCCGCGCCCGAGCCCTCCGCCACGGCTGCGCCGGGCCCCTCCATATCCGCGCCCGAGCCCTCCGCCACGGCTGCGCCGGGCCCCTCCATATCCGCGCCCGAGCCCTCCACCACGGCCGCGCCGGGCCCCTCCACATCCGCGCCGAAGCCCCCCGCTACGGCCGCGCCGGGCCCCTCCACATCCGCGCCGAAGCCCCCCGCCACGGCCGCGCCGGGCTCCTCCACATCTGCGCCGGAGCCCCCCGCCACGGCCGCGCCGGGCCCCTCCATATCCGAGCCCCCCGCCACGGCCGCGCCGGGCCCCTCCATATCCGAGCCCTCCGCCATGGCCGCGCAGCGCGGCGCGGCCGGGCCTGCGCGGGCCGCGAGGGCGGGTCTCGGCGCTCGGGGTGGCGGTTGATGATCCCGTAGGAGTCGCGGGCCTAGTGGATTGGAGCTTCCGGTGCGTTGCCGCTCGCAGTGACTCGTGTGCCGCTGTAAGTTGGTTCGTACGGTTGGGATGGGTGTTGTCCTGGGTTCAACGTTCGGAGTGTTTTCACACTTCAGTTACGGGTTGCAGAGTCGGGTGGCTCTTCTGGTGTCGTGTGTAGCACCCGGTCTCCTGTGCAGCAGCAGAGCCTTAGGGCTGTGGTGGGCCCTGTGAGCCCTGCTGTGGGTGAGGAACTGGCTGGGAGCAGACTGGAGTCCAGTGCCGCAGGCGGGCTCGGTGTCTCTGAGCACTCGCTGGAACATCACTGTGATCAGTGACACTTTGACACAGTAGTTTGAGGGCTGATAACTATCAACAGTGTTGGAAGGGCTGAGCCGTGTAGTGGCTGCTCTGCTGAGGACAGGAGTTGAGGTGTGTGCTAGGTCTTGTCATATTGTGTATGGCCTTTGAGAGGAACATCCACTAAAGCTCCGGGTACCGGCCTTAGTGGATCGTAGCAACTGGGTTGAAATTGTCTTTATTGGAAAAAACCCCAACAGCCTTTCAAAGGCTGAACTGGGAAGCTCTGCTGTCAGAGTAACGTAATTAACAGGAGATGAGTTTTAAAACCCACCTGGCCACATTCCTGTGTGACTTGGTCTAGGGGATCCTGCTCTGGCAGGGGGATTGGACTGGATGATCTTTCGAGGTCCCTTCCAATCCCTGATGTTCTGTGATTCTGTGAAATATCTGTAAAGTAATGGAGATAGTTGTTGCCGATGTCCCTGGTCGAGGCAGTGGATGACTTTCCATATTGAGTTGAGAGGAGAGAACTCAATTCCTGCTGCCAGTGAACAATGATTATTGACATCTGTGTAACCTGGGGACACCTATGTGAAAAAGGGTTCCATTTATGCAGGGATCCTGCCACCGTCTGTGGAACTTGTACTCTTCCCGTCAGAACCAAATCTTTAAAGGACCATGTAAGCCAGGCTGTCTAACCTTGCAGAAGGGTGGCCCTTTTAAAATACAGAGGAGAAGTTGTGACTGAGATGATTTCCTTGCTCCTTCCTGCATCACAGTCCACAAAGCACTTCTGTTCTCCTTTGTGCTCTGTGTGTAAGACGCTCCAGGCAGATCCCTTTCTCCTAGCACTGACATTCAGAAAGAAATTGCCTATTAAACACCCTGCCCCAAATAAACAGCCACACAATTAGGAGAGACAGTAAAGCCCAATAAACCATCTGCATCTTTCTCTTCTGTTCACAGTCAGGAGATTCCTGAAGCTGGGGTCACCTGATGTTACCTGTGGGCCACTGGTGGAGAAGTGATAAATTTATAGCCAGTGTGCATAGAAAAAGCTCTGTGTATTGTTGGAAAGAGAAGGCATTGGGCCTCTCCAGAAGTTAGTTAGTTGCAGCAGCACTCTCTTTCATAGCTCTGTCCTCATCTGCTAATTTGAATGAATGAAGAATTCTGGGTTTTATTAAGCTGACGCCAAGACACACGTCAGTGATTCAGCGCTGAGCCCTACGCAGGACAATTTCACTAGGTGGATCAATTTCTAAAATGACAGCATCTGCTGGCTCGTACACATCTATTTATGGTCCTTCCCCAGGCGGGTATAGCGGGAGTCCATGGAGCAATAACCAGCTGTTGGAATCAGCAAATGGGGAAAGGAGGTATTTGATCTGTGAAGGAGGAGCCAAGGCCAGCAGTAATAACAACTAAACAGATGACCCAAAGGCATAAACCCAGGTGGGGATGAGGAGATTACTCGCGTTGCTGATGGGCAAAGTAGTGTCAGACGGGTTGACTTTGTAGAGATTTCATTAAAGATCAAACCTTCTCCACCCCCTGTCCCACACAGCAATCGGAGAGCATTCCTGGTCTCACTTGAGGGTCTTTGTAGTGCTCAGCTGGAGGGAGCCGCAGTGGGCAGGTGCCAGTAGTCAGTGGCCTTGCCGATGCATTAGCAGAGTGGGCAAACAGGGATCTGGGCGTGAGCAAGTTGTTGGTGGACCGCCTTGTCTCATGTTCCAGCCGTGCTGTGGCTCAGGCCCTTCGCACTCAGGAGGTATGTTCTTACACTCTGTAATTTCTTGGGCAGTCACTGCAGAGGCACCACAGTAGCACCAAAGATTTTTCATGTCCTCAGGACTTTCAGCTGCCACCGAGCTCCTCAGGAGCTCTGTCTCCCTTTTGGCAGCCTGGCACTTTGGAATTACCAAGGGAGGTGGTCTCTTTCCTGGTTACCTTGGCTTTGCAGGTGACTCCTTTGGTCCTTAGGTGGGAGTGTAAAGAGAGTGTTTTGTTGTCTCTGAGAACAGAAGGGTGAGCGTGAGACTTGAAAGGCTTCGGATGTTTTTCTTGGCTCCTTTTCCTGCTCTCGTGGACAGGAGATGAATGATTCTGATTAATAGTATGTACAGAGTTAATTGTTACACAAGAGCTCTTTTCCTCAGATAAGGAAGGTCTTCCTGCTCAAGAGTGACACAGCCAGGCACTTGGATTGAATCTTGGAGCTGAGCGTAATTGTACGGCGCAGTGTAATGAGGGATGTGTCTCTATCAGCCTGTTCCCGCATTGTGTTTTATTGCTGCCATCTGCTCTGCCGCGAGTGGCAGCTGCCAGGTCTCACCAATCGCGCTGTCATGTACTTCCGTGTAGAACAACGCCTTGTCATCATTTCTCTGATCGTTCTAGAGGGAGTGAGCACCTTTGAGCGAGATAAGGTGACGCTTTGCGTGGAGCGCGTTTCACTGCAGCGTGTGTGGGGCACACGGTGTTCTCTCCGGAGCAGCAGGCACACTTCTACTTCAAGAGGTCGCTGGAAAACGCTTCTTTTCCCAGAAATGTTGTGTGACGCTCGCCTGGGACACGCCTGTCGGCGCTGGGGTGCCACAGGAGCACATCTGGTCAGTGTTACTGACGTGTGGCCTCAGAGGATGGAAATACCTAAGTTTGACTACCTTAAAATTTCAGTTGTTTCCTTTTTTTTCTTGTATCAACTTGAGTCTTCTTCATGTTTGCAAATAAGTTCGGACAGCCCCTTCAACATTAGAATAAACAAGTAACCTTTACAACAAATCTTAGAACAAGTTTTTAAGGCAGGAAGTGCCCTTCTTGTTGTCCCAGCGGGACCGTAGGCAAGAGATTGAATTTTAAACCAGGCCAGGCTCCACTGGATGTCCAGCCTAAGCCCATCTCAGGGCTCTTTTGTTTGAGAGAGAGGGATCCATCCCAGCCTGGGATGGGATACAAGTGAGAGAATTTGCTTTCTGCAGGTGTCTGCTTCCCTCTTCAGCTACAGAAGGAAGCTGGAAGACCAGTGCAGATGACCCACTTGGCTTTGCAGCAGATAGAACTGGATGAGGTCACCCCCGTACAGAACACATGGCAGCACATCCTCGTGTTCTGCGAGCAGGCCAACTCCTGCCTGTACACCGAGTGTAGGAGAATACATCACAGAGATGCCTCTCTTTAAGAATAGTGAGGCGCCTCCACTGTTACCGGGTCGCTTCATTCTTTGGGGTGTGACTGTGTGCAGCATTTGCTGCACAGGCAGTCCCAGTGATGTCTGGCTGACCTTGTCTGTGGTTGTAGAGCCTCTTGCTGGTTGCAGGGGGTGAGCAGCGAGGGAGGGAGGAGAACAGCGTGTAGCTATGAGAATACAGCCGTCTGTTGCAATGTACCTGGCTTGCACAGAGCTGTGACACCGGATCTGTCAGGCTACTGGAAAGATGTGAAGCGAAAACTGAGTTGGGATGTTTCTTGTTGCTCATGAGCACTGACAAGAGAGCCGTGTGTTCCAGTGTGGCGAAAAGACAGCTGTGGTGAAGGTGGAGAATGTGTTCTTGGTTCTTGCATAGTTTTCGAGTGCAATAGGATGTGAGATGCTGAACAGCTAATCTGTAGTATAAAGGAGGGAGGTGAAAGCCAGCCTGCTGGTCAGCTGGCCTGTTTGGAGGGGTGCCTGAGGTAGGAAGCAGTTCTGACAGGAGTGTGGAGGAACACCAGGGCTCCTGCCGCACCACAGGGGTCTGTGGCTTTGGCTCTTCATCGCCAGCCAAGCAGAAATGGTTTGGACTGTGGGTAGTGCTCTCCAGTATCAAACAGAAGATCAGGCCAGAGAAAAGTCTTTTGGCGTTTAAATGAAGTCAAACACTCTAGAAACACAAGTTCCAGGAGTGCCCTTCAGGAGAGCTCCAGAAGGCCTCTCTCTGGCCTCGCGCCCTTCTCTGCTAAGGGCGGGGACATGTGATTTCCACTGACCGCGCTCCATGTACATGGATGCACCTTGAAAGGAAGAATGAATGTGTGAACGTTCTTGTTTCTTTCTCCCAATATTTAACAATCTCATTTAAAGCTCCTGTTTGATTTATCCCCAAGAACAGGGCTATAAACGCTGCAAGGATTTGTTTTCCTGCTCCATTTCCAGTTTGTTTAGCAGTGTGCACAGTTATTTGTGTATACAATCTCACCCTTATTAACAGGCGCAATATAATTGTTGTCTTTATTTACTTGTGCTTCTGTGGATGCTTTGAAAAGATATTTTCAAGGCCTTGCTGGAGTTTGCACGTGCTGCAGGAATTAAATGTAGTCTGTGATTTTATTGCCCTTTTTATTTAATTTATCTTAACTGTTGCTTTCAAGCTGCGAACCAGCTGTTGACTTTGAAAAAACATTGTTCAATTTGAAAGGAGCATTTTAAAGCTTAATGTAATGGCTGTAAGTAATCACCACAGCAATTATATTCTCTGGTGTTGCGCGTCACTGTAGTAATACTGGAGGTTGTGAGAAAATGCAGGAGGGAAACGTCACGCTCAGGCTTCTCGGTTCTGCCCGGCACCTCTGGTTTGCACAGAGCTTGGTGCAGAAGGACTGGAGCCACGGTGGCTCCGTATGTGCCCAGCAGGACCCAGGGGCTGCCTCCGAGCGTCGCTCTGTCATTCTTCCCAGACCGGACAGGGATTTTTCTTTCTCCATAGGGGCAGGTTGCAGATGGGCACTTGCTGCAGCGGCCAAAGCCCCTGCAGCTCACTGCCTGGCCAGCGCCAAGATGTTGCACTTGATGTAGAGTGGAACTTTGGTTTTGACTCTTTCTGAGCAGCTACGTACAAGCTGCCCACCTTGTATGGTGCTGGTGGTAGCAGACAGTGTGGCTACGGTGTGAGGCTCGTCCTGCAGCGTCAGGTCATGCTCCCTCTATGCTCTGAAGGGAGGAGAATTCATATAAATGGGGGTCTTCTCATGCACATTCTGAGAGGGAACATCCTCCGTTTGTGAGCAACTCTAGTTCATGCAGGCTGAAGCTTTTGGGGGAGAACTTTCTGGATGACTAGTGAAGATCAGAGGAGCAACGTGCACTGTGTTTCCCTTTGTGTTGTAGCTGTCCATGAAAATACCGTGCAGCTTCCTCTGCCCTGGAGCGTGCCTCTGCAGTGATTGAAAAAGGAATGCAGTGTGCATCACAGTGGGAGGGTGCCGTGTGCTTCACAATCACCTCGCTGTGCTTTACCAGCAGCCTGTGCTTGGAAGCTGGGCTCTAGTACTGCTCTAAAAGACAGTCCACTGGCCACACCACCATGCGGGACCCAGTGCCAGGTAGAACCACAGGGTGGAGTCAACTACCAAGCTAACCCATCTGTTTCCATTAACAGCCTCAAGAAGCAGTAATGCAGCTCAGGAAGACCCATCTGAAAGCCCAGATTCATCAGATACTAAGCCTTCTCCAAGTTTACTTTGAACCAAGGTCCTTCAGAACACAGATTTAATGACCACAGGGTCCGAGCCAGTGTGACACAGTGGTGATAATGGGAAGATCAGGACCAGTGTGCAGGGAGCTAGAGGCATTGAAAGCTTTTGAGAACTGGGAAACCAGGCTTCCTGTTGAAGCAAAGCTGCTCATGTGTGGTTGCTATGGTTTTAGATTAAGGGTAGGCAACATGTCTGGAGGTACCCTCTTGGGTACTACGAGATAGTCCTGCTCTGGCTTGGTGATGATCAGCTGGAATGGCAGGAAAGCAGAAGTAGTGATGCCAAGGGGTGCTTCGGAGATCAGCTCCCTGCCAGAGCCGTGTGTCAGAGGCTGAGCTGGTGGCCACGGGTCTGGCACAACATGGTAGAGCCAGAGTCATCACTGTGACAAGTGCAGTGTGACGTGCGAATTGCATTAGATACTTAACATCTTTGTTTGTATGAGTTAGACATGGAGGCAGACACGGAACAGCGTGTTCTGGGAAGTTAAAAGCTTAGCCAGCATCCCAAGGTGTTTTTAATGCAGCAGAATGCAATTCCTTTGGGCGCAGCAAATGAGACACATAAAGTGTAATGCCCTGTGAAATCACAGAGAGCCTCTTCCAGCAGATGGCAAACGCAGCTCTAATACAGACCCTGACGTGGAATCACTCTGCCTTCGATGATCCGCACACCGGCTTACACGTTAGCAGTGTCCGTTACTGTCTGTGGAGTGGGCTCCTGTGTTAAATGCAGTTGCTGGTTTGTGGCTGTGTAGGACTGAAGTGATGAATCCTGTGTTCTTCTAACTTTTCCAACCTGAGAAATTAAAGAAAGTCTGTGACAAATGGCTCCCAGGCCACGAGCACTGTTTCACTGCTGTGTGTGCTGCTGCTGAAGGAGCCGTGCTGTCACTGCAGGCCTGGCTAGTGACCACTGGAAGTGCCGTGTCAGCCTGCATAGTGACTGCTAGAAGGTGCCGTGTCAGCCTGCCTGGTGACCTCTGGAAGGTGCCATGTCAGCCTGGCTAGTGACCTCTGGAAGATTGGGGTTGGGGGCGCTGCGGCAGGTCCAGGGTCCCTCTCCACAGAAGGTGCCGTGCCAGCCTGGCCAGCTGCCACTCAGACGATCACAACATGTGCTGGGAGAGCTGCTCTGAAGTGAGGTGGTGTCTGGCTGGGAAGTGCTTGCTCGGGAGCTCACGCCAGTCCCTGGCCTGTGATTTACCCTCAGCGTCGGTGTAATTTTTCCGGTTCACGCTTCCTTTCCTCCCATGTCTTTGCTGTTTCGGCCTTTATTCAGTGTTGTGTTCTCTGCTTCTGTAGTGGTGCCTTCTGCCTGACTCCCCCGGCTCCTGGCTGCCCTCGGGACCAGAGCTGTAAACAAGTCCTGGTGTCTCTCAGTAGCAGGGTTCCTGCCGAAATAGGTCGCTAAATAAATAAAACACAAATTGGATATTGGAAAAGAACTTTAAATAACATCTGAATTCCTAGGGAACTGCATCTTAGATCTCTGTTAGGGACAAATGGGTTCAACACGGGCAATAACGCTCTGGAATGAAAAACAAAGGACTGCTGTTCACTGGCCTCTGAGGGCTGGAATGGAAATAGACTTTGGTGATAAATAAAAGCAAAATGCAAAGACATCCCTGGGTGCCAGATGGGAGCAAAAGATTTAAACATGATTGGACTGTAAACACATGGCCTATGCAGTGGGCTGTAGCTCGCCCCCAGAGAGCTGCTTTGGAGCTGATGGGCCCAGCCTTCTCCGGTGGTGTAAGGGGAAGGAGCTGAAAGCCCTTTGCTGGGACAGCAGTGCTGATGGGCCTTTGTGGCGCCTGCTGGAACACGACCTTCCCCGATGGAGCTGTACCTTTCGCACAGCCTGGTTGTGCTGAATGCTGGCTGTTTAATGGAACTGTTGAAGTCCAGTCTGTGCCTTTCTTTCTGTCCTTTTCCCATAGTGGTGTAGTGCTCAGACCCTCCCGTGTTCCCGCTCCATGGGATCTGCTTGTGTCTACGTTTGGTGGCTCTGACCCTCTTGCTTGACACCCTTTCCCCACCCGAGCCTACGCAGGAGTTTGTGGCTGGGTGAGCCCAGAGGAGAGTGTGCACTGGCTCCCGGCTTTCTTCCTTCCCTTTGTTGCATCCATTTGGTTCTGGGGCCACGTATTGCTGTCACTGGGTAGAGCAACTGCTTTGCCACCAGATGCTTTGATTCCTGAGCTGTAAAGTCGCCGGTGTTTCAGCTGGTGAGCTCTCTGTGGTGTGGATGTGATGGGATGTGCGATCGGGGAATCCCCGCGCGCATCCTATCCGCCGCATCGGGACGTGAAGCTCCCTGTTGGCTCCCCAGCAGCCGGCAGCGCTCTGCTTTAGGAGCAGCTCCTGAAGAGGGCAGCATGGGTTAGCGGATGCTCCTCGCGCGGAGCCTCACTTGCCATTCCAGCCATGGCTGAGGCGCAGCCACTGAAACGTAAAAGAGCTTTGAAGGAGCTGGGAGTAAAACTCTGTGATGAGATGCCTGGCCTGAGTTATCCCTGTGCCTGTTCCTACAGCAGAATGTGCCTCTCTCCTGCTGCAGGCTGGTTCCACTTTGTCCAGGGCAGAGTGCCGAAGGGCACGTGTTGGAAACTACATCTGATCCCCTTCCTTCACAAGACTGACCCTACATGTGACAGGTGGACTTTGAGGCTCCAGAGCTGTGGACAGGTTGTTGCTAAAGTGCTGCATGCTGGTGTTGCGCTCAGGGCTTCTGACACCGGGAGCTTATACCATGGGGTGTGGTATGAAGTAGTTTTTCCACTAAGAGGAAGACACTGGGAGACCCAAGGGAAGGGATCATCTTAGTTAACAAACAGTGGGACTTTGGTGCCTGACTTTCTTACAGGTGATGAACAAACAGCTTTTCCCCTCAAAGCGGAATCCAGGATGGTGTTAAGCACACAGCAAGCCTGGAAGATCATGTGGGAGTACTTGTGACATTCACAGTAATACCAGGTGAACTAATCAGGATTGATCTTGGTGGGAGTAATGCCAGCGGATAACGCGATGATTAGCCTGTTACAATAATGAGTTTTCTAGGGAGGGTGGTGACAGGGATTTATAGACTGTGCAGGTATTTCTTCTGCATATCCAGACAGTGAGCAGCTCTGGCTCTTTGCTGCAGGAGGTTGGGACTTTTCACTGTCCCTGGAAAACACTGTCTGTGTGTAATAAAATCAATGGCATTTCTATTCACACTTGATGTGTCAGACCAGCAGGCACAGGCAGCCTGTTATTAATGCCCCTTAGGGAAGGGCAGAGAGCGTGTCTTGGTGCACAGAGGCACAAGGGCCTGCCCTGTCCAGACATCCAAAACTTAGGCTCAAGTAGCAAACTCCTGCCTGTGCTGATGTTCCTGTGCAGGACTGGCACCGCTGGTTGAATGTCAAGGTGTCAAACCAGCTGGGTCAAGAGAGGTGCTGTTTGACTTGAGCTGCTTTGCAGCCCTCATGGAAACACATGATGACGCCTCCATTAACAGTCTGTCCAGACCCAGGTTTCATGGCCAGGGCAGCAGGGAGATCTGGGGAGCTTAGAGCTGTTCAGCTTAGCCAGGCCAGGAAGCCCTGGGCTGAATAAGCACCAGGCTCCTGCCTGCCAGCAACACGCTGCCCAGACAGAGTTACATGGAGCCCTAGGTGCAGGAGCTGCCTGGAACACACCGCATGGCTGAGCTCAGGGTCAGGCACCAAGATCAGGTTGTCAGAGTGTGTCACCAGGGCTTAAATCTGCTGGGGCTGTTCTCTGAGCACAGTCACACCACCTTCCTACTCGCCAGCGCCTCACTGAAGGTTTAGGGTGCCATCGTGCGCCGTGTGAGGTTTACCAACAGGAAATTTCCAGCCTCGGTGTGGACTGGTTGCCTCCCCCTTGTGTTAGCTGTGGGCTCACAAAGAGATGTTCATGTTTAAAATATGGTGCAATGACATCACTAGCGATGATTACCGCGGGCATCAAAGCTTTGGCGATTAGCCACGGATCAGGCACCCAGATGGCAAATGGCTGTAATAGCTCCACACGTGAAACATCAAAGTCTGGGGGACAGTGCTCTGCTATAAAAAATGCATCAGAACGATGGTTCCTCTCCAAGCAGGGTGTGGAGCTGTGGACGTGCGTGGAACAAATGCGCTGCATTTCACACTCATCTGGGTGTTTCAAGTATGGGAGAAATTGATTCCTCAGCTCCAATTACCAGTCCACGGCAGGCAAGGACTGTATTGAAATGATGGGGTTCCAAACAGTATTAGGCTTAAGTTGACTCCTCCCTGTGAGTATGTGATTGTAATTAGGGCCTGGAAAAGCAAGAGGCAGTGTTTGGTGGTTTGATTTTTTCATACGTTCCTTGGCAGAGGGAGAAGTGGCCGAGATTGTGTAAGATTCTTAAACCCGTGATGGTTCAAGCATCCTTTTGCTGAATTAAAATGTCCTTCTCCTGGATTGAAGGAACTGCACGGGTGTTTCCTTGGCTGGGAAAACAGTGTTCCAAACGAGGAGAAGCCCAGGCTCTCTCTGCTGGAATAAGAAAATGCAAATCAGCCCCTAGAACAACAGAACCTCTGAACTCAGCAACTGAAGTTCCCAATTACAGACGTGCTGCTGCTTCTCCTCCCTTTTCACAGCAGTTTAGCTTGATCACCGCCCCAGCCCCAGTGGGATAAGCAGCGTGAAGGATGTGGTGTCGCGCGCGCTCCAGCAGCCAAATCAAAGGCCCAGCCGAGCCTGTGCTGCAGCTCCAAGGCTGGAGGAAATCACAGACCCTCATTAAAGTTTTAGGAAAACCTAACGGGTCTGAGGACAGCACTCAAAAGTGTATTTGGGGAAAACAAATATTGTTTTAACTCTATGAATAATTGATGCTTTGCCAGCAGAGAACCTCGTAGCATTAGGAGAATTGAAAATTAAAGGCGCAAAGACACTGCTTTAAGAAAACATCTTGGTAAATAATTAATGTGGCGCAGACCCGCTGGAATCTGGAGAGTGTAGGTTTCAGCTTGTCTTGTCAGACTTCTGCTTCCTACTGCCAGAGCTTCTTGCAGGGTGAGAGTGTGGTCATTTTCATTTGTATCTGCAGAAAGTCAGTCTGCTAGTGCTGCTCTGCTGGAGTCATTTACTGGCTTCTCTGACAGCTGCTTGTGCTGAGCCCCCAGGACCTTCAGTGGCAGATACCCAAAGATCTTGGCTTTCTTTAATCAAGGGGGGGGGAAGATTGATGAGTGTTTAGAAAACAGGAGAGAGTGTAGCTCTTTCAGGGAAACTACTGCGTGTCAGAGTCAGACTGGCTTGGAGGAAGAAAACCTGGCAAGACCCATTTAGCAAGATGATGTACAAATAGCTGGGAGAGGTGTCTTGGGATGTGCGACACCCAGCAACAGCCACTGCTGTGGTTTGTGTGTCTCCAGAGAGATGCTTTTTCAACAGTGAGGCCAGTCTTGGGGACTGCACTGAATAAATCAGTGGCAGGCGCTTCCCTTGTGCAATCTGTCTCACAGGGATTCTTAAGGACACAGAACTCCACGGAGGACAGTCCGCTGTGTGTGTGACTGAAGAAAGGCTGGACGTGGGATGTGCGGACAAGAGTAAACATGGGGCTTCTCCATGCCCCCTAGAGCAGCTCTCTGCCACTGCTGGGAGTGAGCAGAGCTGGTGAGAAGCAGCGTCCAGGGCTGGCTGAGGAGTTTGCCCGACTCACAGTTCCTGGTGTGGAGAGACACTATTCAACACAGAACACTGAGCCCCTGTGAACTGACAGAGCTTCTGCCCACTCTGAAACCCCACGTGTTGCTGAGGGGCGCACAGGCTCTGCAAGTGCCCGTGTACTGCAGTCCGCTCCTGTCTCTCAGGTTTTTACCACAAAACAGCCAGTAAGTCAGGAATAGCTGCTGGCGGGCGTTTGAGTTTAGGAAACTGCACAGGAGCATCCACAGAATGATATTTTTAACTTTATTCCTTTAAATAAAGCTCAAGTGAGTGTTGCTGCTTCATTACAGCTGCCTGGGTGCTTTACGTGCACGAGGGTTGTTGAGATCGATGGAATTTGCAGACGCCCGTTATTGGCTGCAGCACAGTTAATGATGAAGCAGAGAGAGAAGAACATCCCTAAGTGCTGTGACAAGAATAATTCTTGCCTTAGTTCTAAGCCACACACTGGTGTCAGTTAGTGACTGGGAACATACAGGTGAACCTGGCTTTTTTCCGTTCTGGATGAAGCAAACGCAGGGATCAGACACTGGCAGTGCAAGAGGATCAGAGTGCAGCTGAGTGAGCTCTGTCTTGGGTGATTCCTCTTTTGCCATCCCCTGGTACAGGGACTGTGTTCCCTGCATCTCCCTTGTGCTGGGCGAGAGCTCACCCACCTCACAGGCAGCAAAGCCAGGCCCTTGGGTCTGGGATGTGCAGTGTGTGGGCTGGCATCCTCTGGCATGGCAGGGAGGGGCAGGGTCTGTGAAAGATCGTCTCTTGCCCATAGTCAGAGGAAGCAGATTCCCTTGCAGAGGAATCCTTTGGTTTCAGTGCTGTTGTTTGCTCTTGACTGTGTTGCCTTCCATCTCTCTCCAGTACAGCTCACTGGCCCTCTTGGGGCTCAGCGGGGAACAGGGCAGTGCTGTGGTGGGAGAAGAGTGATAAGAGGCCCAGGTGAAGAGCCCCGTGTGGCCAGCAGTGTGGTCTGTGGGGAGGGCTGGAGGGGACAGCTGTGGGAGCCCCTCTGTCTGGGAGCCAGGGAGGCCAGAGAGGTTGGAGAAGCTGGCTGCAAGGCTGCACCATCCCACACCCGTCCCTCCTGGTCCTGCTGCTGCAGCTGGGGTGGTTCCTCAGCCCTGGCTTATCCTGGCCTGTGGCTCTCTGTACCTATTGGCCCATGGCTGCCCTGCTCTTGACCCTCTGCCCCACATTCTCTGCCTCCCCCACCTCGCAGCACAGCTTGTGCTGTGTCTCCCCTTTGCTGCTTTGCTTTCCTACCACCCTGCCACAGCTGACAGAGAGCCCCGTTGTGACTTACAGATGCTTACTCCAGGAGCCTCATCCCTGTGGGCAGAGCTGAGAGCCTGATTTAACGAAGGAGGGAAACAAGCCAGTCAGAGTTCTCTTTATCTACAGCACGTTCTAGGAGGGATTAGCTGGCCAAACTTACACTGTGATTATGTGAGCTGAGTGGCTTCTGCACATCACTGCCCATGTCTCTGAGTGTTTTTAGTTGAGTTGGTAATGGAGGATGAATAAAGCCCTAGTTCCGCCCTGATTTGACACTTGTGCCAGAGAATATCTGAAGATGAACAGTTTTGTGTTCACAGTAGTCAGATTAATATTTAATTTGCTGGCATCTGGAAGTTGATTAGTTTTCCTCTCTTACGGCTCAACTCTGTAATTACAGGAACTGGCTCCTCCTGCTTTGTCCCTTGGGTAAGAGGCTCAGAGACCATCCTGACACCACTGTGACCATGACTTCACCTGGTTGGCACCACGAGATTATCATCCTCAGGAGTCCCTGCTTCCGCAAAGAGGTACCTGCTCTTCTCTGGGCAGACGAGATCTGTCCTTAGCTGCACTTAGGCTGGAGGGTGTGACGGGGGAACCAGATGTGGTCATGTCAAGTCTCAGGGAGCACGAGATAACCTGCCTGCTGCAGCGCGCCAGGCCTTCCTGGGTGACAGGGCCCATGTCGTGCTGAAGGTGCGGGGGACATCCTGCAGCACTACAGTCTGTCTCACGCCAGGGATGGGCAGAGACACAGGAGATCCCCCCTTGACACTGGTCCTCTGCTGAGCCTGGCGAGCGCTGCGGGAAGATGCTGCCAGTGACAAAGCACAGAATGACCCCCAGCACCACTGTGGAGGCAGCCTGAGGGAAAGCTAAGTGTGACAGGGAGGGCTGGCCAGCTCAAGGCCCCTCTTTTGCCACAGCCATTAGTGGATGCTGGTAAAAAGCCTGTAACAGACAGGGCGTAGATGAGGCCCTGAGAGACCCTGCTCACAGTCTTTCTGGAGTAGTGGTTGTGTCTGACCGTGGCACTGAACTAGCAGGTGGGGCTGTGCTCCAGGGGTGTCTCTGAAGGGTCCCGCAACCTGTGAACACATCTGGGTTCTACAGTGTTCTGGGCAAAGAGTCACATGTGATTCTGGGGTCACACTGCCCTTTACCTTTAATCTTGACTAATGTCACTGGACCTTGTGATCCCTGCATTGTGGAAACAGGGGCTAGTGCACATTTTATGTGCTGTGGTGATCCCTTCTGCCGGGGACAGCCCTGCTGACTGAGTATAGGCAGTCATCTGCCTGAGTTTTGCTCACAGGGTGGCCAGAGGACTTGAGGAGGTGAGGCGGCAGGCAGACTTGCATCCTTTATTCCCAGGATCATGGCTCCCAGTTCTTCCTCGACAAATGGGACTATCACCTGCAACTTCAGTTATCTGAGTGACTAAGCACAGAGAAGCTATGGCTCGTAATCACATTCAACCTTTAAATTAACCCACCTGAAATGCCTGTTAGGTTTGGATTCTTCTGACTGGCCATGCAAAATAACATCTTGTCTTTGTGCTCCCTTCGCCTCGCTCTGTCAGCTGTACCTGAGCCCTAAGCACTCAGTAGCAGCAAGGCTGTCAGGGTGTTTGTTACTCCTTAGGTTTCACCCCGAGAATGTATTGTGGTGGCAATAGGGCACGTTGCACCGGGAGCAGCCCCCGTGCTGACAGGTGTTGGAGCCGTGTCTCAAATGCTGCTGTTGATTTGAACGTCGTCCTGTTAGAGCTCCTGAATGTGACATGGACAGAGTATTGAGGGGCAGTTTTTGCACCCTCTCTCGTAGCCCCGGGACAACAGGTGCCAGTGATGGGGATGCAGAGTGCTGAGGCCTGTGACACTGCGCCCAGCGCTGCGCGCAGAGTTCTCCTTCGCGCGCCCAGAGCTCATCAGGTGAACCTCATCCAAATCCGCTGGCTCAGCAGCTGACTGTACAATAGCTGCTGGCTGCTCAGCCCCCATCCCTCATCGCCGTCCTCCAGAGCTGTCTGACAAAACTTGATCGATGGGAAGTTCAGACGTTTTGTTTAGCTGTAGCACAACCCTGGATGGGTAAGAAAAGACAATTGTCATTGTCTGAACAACAGGCCCTGGGCAGCTTTGGGAAGGAGGGGTGGCAGACACTGCAGAACACCCAGCTCATCCACCAGATCCCACAAGCTGAGTGTCCTGTTTGCTTCTAGGACAAAGCAGCAAGTGGGACGGCCACTGCTGCTGGAGCGTTCTGAGCTGAGATGTGTCTCTGTTTCCTTCACAAAAGACAGAAAAATAGAAGAGAATTAATCTCTTAGGGACAAACAAATCAAAGCAGCAACCTGCTGCAGCTTGTAGCTGCTTGAACACAGATCTGGACTAGAACGATGGCTGCAACCAGTTAGTGACCCACACTCTTCCCACGTTCGTCATGAACTGGAACAAGCAGTTTGTCTGCTCTGTGCCCTGAGGTACTGATATTTGTAAAAACCCCTAGAACTGAACCACTGGACGTGTAGAAGGAAGAGCAACTAAAGCCGGCCGTCAGGTGTCCGTTTCACCTAGACAGCATTCTGATAAGGACTCGTTTATTGCCTCTGTGTCCTAAGGTGAGGCAGGGCTCACGGGGTTTCGCCCTCACCAGGCACAGTGCATGGTGGGGTGGGAGAAGGGGAATTGGGAAGGGAGAGTCAGGAATTGTGTTTGCCCACGGACAGGACTTCCTTTCCAAGCTTTGCTGTTCACACGGTGCTGTCCAGTTCAGCAGTTAGCTGACACCTCGCTGCCCCTCTCTGCCCTGGTGCCACACTCACACACACTGCCTTTGGCATGGCTGAGGTGAGCCCTGCTGCCCTGGCTCTGGGTGCTGCCACCTCCTGATGCCCACGGAAACCCTGGGTGGCTGCAGCACTCCCCACTCCTGTGCTCTGCTCTCCCTTGCAGACTCGATCTGACCTTCCTTCTTGCAAGAAGTATCGCAGTAGGGAAGCCCAGGCTGAGCCCTGGCATCAGCGGCACGAGCAGCGCGAGTGTCGCCTGCAAACTGGGGATACTTCATAAGGCAGGGCAAACACGAGGCAGCGGAGTAATTGAAACCACAGTTCCCAGGGTTAGTTCTAAATGAGAAAGATAATCTGCGCCTGGAATCACAACATGATGCATCTCAGTGTATTCACTCTGCCGGAATTAGCCACCTAGAGAGCTGCTGGCACTGCCAGCTTCAGGGTGTCTGATGGGAGCTCTGCGCTCCCTGTTCAGCAGCGCTTAGTCTGGGACCGTGGCGGGGAGGAGCAGCAGTGTTTCTGTGTCTGCCATCCGTGCTCCCTGTCACAGGGGTCCCGAGTGGCAGCGCGTGGCCTCAGCTCTCTGTGCAGGTGGGAAAGGGGCAGGTGGGCGCAGGACCCCCCCAGAAAAGGTCCTGTTCCTCCGGCCAGGTGCTGCGGCTGCCATTTTGCCGTAGCCTTCCTTCGTGGTTTGAAATGGGGAAAAAAAACGGAGTAGATGAGGATCAGAATCTTTGTGGCATCCAGCACCTTTTGTGGGGAACTCGGGGCGTAGCCATGGGAATCTTCCAGGAGATGGGTTCGTTTCTAATGCCAGAGGATTATGGTTTATCTGTTTAATTTAACCTGAGCGACTTAATATCTTTCATCTGGACGTATTAGCGGCAGGGCGCTCGGGCAGTCGGAAGCAGACCTGGGGCAGGGCATTTTGTCATTACTTTAAATTTTCTCCGTCTGACAAAATTGAAGCCTTGAACAGACTGGAGCCGTTGTAAAGGATAGAGCATCAGAGAATAGGTCACCCACTGTATTAAGGAATGAAAATTGATTCATTCTTTCCTCTGTTGAGTAAGCAGCTGTACTTTGGTCCCTGTGATCCATGAAATAAGCTGTCAGGAAAATAGGAAATGTGCCACATTTGAACTTCACTCATTGATTCTGTTCTGATCCGAGGCGCGGTATTAAAATGCATTACGGCGGGTGCGGCGCCTGCGGCAGGGCAGCCGCGAGGCCTGGCTCGCCAGCCGCTCCTCGGGGCTGGTTGTTCTGCCGTTAGTCAGTGCTGTACGGCGCTGGGGCTCACTCGCTTGGGCCGCCCAGTCAGAGCCGGCTAACGGGGGAATTCGCAAACGCAACGTTTGTTAGTTTTAAATGAAATCAGAGGCTACAGAGAGACGCGGGAGGAGTGGCTCTAGCAAGATCTGCCGCCCCTTTCATCTGCAGAAGCAATTGTCGGGCAACTCAGAGCGTTGGACAGTGATCAGAGAGAGAAGGGGGAGCACCCTAGGCCGGTTAGTGCCAGCAGCTGTAGTAAACGGCCGGGCTGCAGGATTGTTTGGGGGACGTCCCCAGTGTTGCATAGGAACCCCACACGCTGCTTCCTTCTGGTGACAGAACCTGCGCTCTTCTGCACGCACCCTGTCCTGACTGGGCCACCGGCCGTGTGCCATCCCCAAGCAGAACGCAGAGGGCTGACTGCGTGCAGCTCCTCTTTGTGGTGCTCAGTTGGTTTTGTCCACCTGGAAGTGTCTTTCGCTCCTTCCGTGAGTTCTTACAAGTTTTATTAAATAAAACATCATTTTTGGAGCCTTTGCTTTATTTGCCTCAAAATGGTGATTCATAAAGATGGATTTTTGTAATTAAGGTAAAAATGAGAAAAAGCCCCTTATATATAATTTAAAGTGTTGAAATTATAGACACTATCTAACTTTTGCTTTAAGTCACAGGAACAAACTGCTGCCCATTAGCAGCCCTAATTAAATCCATTTTTCTGTGAGTCTTTGGCAAGTTCCATTTCAGTAAAGCTGCATTAAGCTCTCTTTTATTTCCTCTTGCTTTGCAGAGTTCTCTGTTTGAGATGAATAATAGGTTGAGTGTGGTGTGTGACAGCTCCGTAGACTCCAAAGACATAACTTGAACAAATGTATTGTTCTGCAGAAGTGGCACAAGAACGCTCCTGAGGACTTGGAAGCATCTCAGCCTCAGCACAGGTAGGAGCACGGCCGTTCTGGGCAGCGGAGGGTCTGTGGTGTGGGAACTGTAGCAAAGAGGCTGTGTAAAGGTGGAGGAGGCTTGGAGAAGGGCAGAGTCCCGGATGGGTGCTGAGCGCTTCCCCCTCCGCACAGCGTGTTTGGCAGTGGCATTCCTGAGCTCCGGGCCACCACGGGCTGTGCCTGCTGTTGTCCGGGCGATGCTCGCCGTCCGCCTGAGTATGGAGGCAGTGTGCAGGCCCGAGACCCCGCCTGAAACAGCCTCTCATTTTGCAGTCCTTGTGTGCGAAGATTAACTTACTCCCAATAAGCTGCAACAGTCCCAGCGCAGCAGGTTTACTCCTGTCCTCAAGTGGCTCCATCACTCATTTACTGTAACGATTTGCTTCAGCCTTCGATTTCCTCTGTGGAGCTTATTGGAAGGAGAGGCTGAGCGGTGAACATTAATAACAATGAATGATAACGGTGCGAGTTCCACAAGCTTTAACAATCAAATGAATCAACAATCAGGAGAGTTTCATTAATAAATCCTTGCCGGGGTTAGGTGACAAGGGAGCTAGTGCCCGAGGGGTAGAGCAGGTAGAGGCACTTAGCCGCAGCCCCCTCGCTTTCCTGGTGATCTGTCCTCCGTGATCTGCAGCGAGGGATCAGGGGCAGGAAGCAGCAAAGGAGCAGGTGGCTCAGGCTGTGTTGCTGTGTAGGGTCTGCACTGGGTTTACATGGCAAGATTTTGGTGGCCCATGAGGGTGGCTTCTGTGGGAAGATGCCCCCACGTTGGCCAGCTTCACGAGGGATGCGCTGCTCACCGAAGCTGAGCCCGTCAGTGATGGTGGTAGCACCTTTGTTATGTTTGAGAGGGCACAAACGCTGCTGTGCAGCAGCATCTGGGAGAGAGGAGCACTGACGTGTGAGAGAAACAACCGTGCAGACATCACTGTCGGTGAAGGAGGAGGTGCTCCAGGCACCAGAGCAGGCATTCCCCATGGAGTTGGAGGGGCAGGCTGTGCCCCTCAGCCAGTGGAGGGTCGCCCTGAGAACACTGCTGGGTAAATGCAAGTTGTACAGTGTTCTCCCATTTTGCTTATAGACTGGAGAAGCCTCTTTGTGACTCATTAGGCGTTTACTATGGCAATAACTGGTTTGAAATCCAGCACAGAGCAATTGTAATTCAGCTAAGGAGGGTTTGAGAGCCGCTACCAGTGTGTTCATTTACTGCAAGAGAAGAGGGTGACATCTTCTGTAATTATGATTAAAGGAGCTTTTAGTGTCTGGTTCAGATCGTTCTGTTACTGTAAAAGCAAGAGACGTGGTTTTCTCTCTGCAGTTTGCAGCCAATGCGTTATCTGCCGCTTTTGTCTGGGCTGTTGGAATCCGGGTGTGTGAACTTAGATGTTTGAAATAACACAGCTCCTCGAGGCGCAGAAAGGACGGCTGGTTTCAAGAGGAATCAGAGGGCTGGGGGGTAAAACAGAGCTGTCGTGCTGAAGTGCTCAAGAGTTAGGCTGGCAGCCAGGAAAAGACGCCTCCCTCATGAAGGCGCGGGGCGTCACCTCAAAGACGGGGGGCCAGAACCTCGTTCCAGTGCGTCATCTCACTGTTTCCTGCTGCCGCCGCGCGTTCAAGTGACTGCTACAGGCTTTGAGCTGTGCTGCCCTGGCACAGCACCGTGTTCTCAGCAGGCCTGTGTGCTTGGCTATGCTGGCAGGTCTGTTTCAACTCGCTCAGGCAGGCGGTTGCGTTTCAGTCGTTCCCTGCTGTCGATTTTCTGCTGTGCTCACGGTCGGGATAAGATCTTTGCTCTTTTTCCGGGTCGTGTTTGGAGTTCCTGGGCTTGGTGCGATCTGTGTGGTGGTAGTGCATGGGAGATGGCTGCAGAAGACCAAGGCTTTGACTGGCTCCCGAGAACAGAGCCGTGAGGCAGCTCTGGAGTGTGGAATGCCAGTTCAAAGTGACCAACGCGGGTGTGAATTATTGAACCTATTAGCGTGGTCTGCCGTCATGAAGTGTCAAACTCCTCACCAAACCAATTCTTACTAGAAAGAGCAAAGATTAAAAGCAGAGTAGATTCTAAAGTGATGGGAACTGGGGGGAATGAGAGAACAGGGTATTGATCATCCACACCACTCATGTCTGTTTCTATTTAGAAATATGAAGAACAGATTAATGAATCAACGATTCAGTGCCAGAGAGGGGCCCAGAGGGAGTGAGGCTGTTTAAGGTCTATGACTGTGAAACCTTGGGCACTGTCAGGAGATGGGAAGTAGGTGGCAGTGGGAGAGAGGCTGCGTGCCAGTGTTTACAAAACCCCAAGCACAGACAGGACAGGTGAGGGGTGTGTGAGGTTTGAAATCCAGAGACAGTGAAAGGACGTTGAAGGTGGCTTCCTGGGGCACACAGCAAGGCAGCAAAGAGGTAAGAAAGGACCAGCTCTGTCATCTTCTGGGCTGAGATTCAGGTTTTGCAGCTCAGCCAGTTGTGGTGGCTTTGCCCTGACTGGCTGTCAGGCACTCACCAAGCTGCTGTCCTGCTGACCTCTCTCAGCAAGACATGGGGAGAAAAGAAGGTGGAAAAGCTCCTGTGTGAAGAGAGGGCCAAGGAAGATAACTTGCAAATTACCATCACAGGCAAAACAGACTTGACTTGGGGAGGATTAGTATGATAGTGAGAAAGAAAATCAACACTAAAACCGCCTTCCGCCCTCCCTCCCCTCTTCCCAGGCTCAACTTTACTCTTTCAGTCCCACCTCCTCTCCCTCCTCTCTCAGAGTGGTGCAGGGGGACAGGCGCTGGGGGTTGCGGTCCGCTTACGTTACCACCAGAAGTCTAAATGCAGGTAGAAAGGCAGCCAAAGATTGTGAGAGGAGCCATAGAAGGTACTTGAGAGAATGCCTGCGAGTCGCAGGGAGGCGTCTGGAAAACCCCTGTGGAAAACAGTCTGCGTCGCTCAGAACACTGCACTTGTTTGCCCCTGGCGCTAGCGTACAAAGTGCGCCCGCGGTCCTTCCCCGTCTGCTGTCGTGTGGGTGCTGCTACACCTCCGTGTCTCCCTGGCCATGGGTGACAGAACTGTCTCGTAGAGTCTGCCTGGTTCAGGGCGGTGGTGCTTTGCTTCGTGTGCACACACACTTCTCTCACTGCTGTGCAGCGTTTCGATGTCTTCAGGGGGGTCCAGGAAAACACAGAGTCATTGAATGGAAGGGGTTGGAAGGAACCTCTGGAGATCATCCAGTCCAACCCCCCTGCCAGAGCAGGATCACCTCAGGCAGGTCACACAGGACTACATCCAGGTGGGTTTTGGGAAGGAGACACCACAGCCTTTCTGGGCAGCCTGTGCCAGGGCCCTGTCCCCCTCACAGTAAAGAAGTTTCTCCTCATGTTGAGGTGCAACCTTCTGTGTTCAAGTTTATCCCCAATATGCCTTGTCCTGTTACTGTGCCCCACAGGAAAGAGATTGGCCCCTGCCAGTTGACACCCACACCTCAGATATTACAGATATTAATAACGTCCCCCCTCAGTCTTTTCTTCTCAGGACTAAACGGCCCCAGTTCGCTCAGGCTTTCTTCTTAGGGGAGATGCTCAGGTCCCTTAATCATCCTCGTGGCTCCCTGTTGGACCCTCTCCAGTAGACCCCGTCCCTCTTCAATTGCGGAGGCCAAAACTCCAGATGTGGTCTTGGAGGGCAGAGTAGTGGGGGAGGAAAGCCTCTCTAGCCCATGACTTACATGACTGACGCCAGCAGGATTCTCGTTCACACGCCCTTGGTTTCTGCAGCAGCTTCTCTTTGCAGCTTGTTGTGGGCTGGTACAGTCTTGTCTGACACACAGGCTCTTCCTCATTTAGCAGGAACTCACAGTGCTGCCTGTATTGCAACACCTTCCCTCACGGATGGTTAAAAGGCAGAACTTAATTTTGCAGAAATTAATTGTGTTGGCAAAATGGTTTCTAAGCCTCTGCAGAGAGGCTCTGTCAGCCTGACAGATGAAGGTAATGGTGCGAAATGAATTTTGTTGACAAAATAATTTCAGGGTGTTGATAAAACGTGTTTTGTCTTCGGAGTGAAAAATACCAGACTGACAAATTCCATTGTCCCTAGGAGTGTTTTTTGGGCTGTCAGTCAATTACTCCCTTTTTAAGCCACCCAATGATAGTTCTTCATCTCCGAAAGGCTTTCAGAACTGATAGCGTGAAACGCTGAAAGACAAAATAATTAAACTTTGATTTGTTGCTTTCGAGTGGAAAAGAGCTTTGTTACTCGGATGAGCAGGGGTTGGTCCCGCCGAGTGCAAACAGGTGGCAAGTGCCTGATGGAGATCCGACACGCACGGCGGAGGAGAGGGTGGGTTCAGAGCTGGGTTTCTTGAAACAGCTCTTTATTTGGAAACTTGCTGCTGGGCTGTTTGAACACGTAGTGAGCTTTTGGAGTGGGCTACCTGCGGGCTCCGCAGGCCATTGCGCGCACCTGGAGGTCTCATTTCTTCTTTCCTTGCGCTTGAGCGTGAGGGAAGAGCCGTGCAGGCTCCTTCCTGGAGGCCCTGCGCTGCTGCGGCAGCAGCTCCCTGCAGCTCCTGCCCGCCTGCCCCTTGCCCCCTCGGGTTGCAAGACTGACTTCCGTCTGCAGTCAGGGGGCCCTGGGTTTCCAGTTTACCTTTCTGAGGAGAAAAAGCCCTTCCAGGGCGACAGCCCAGAGGCCACTGGAAGTGTGCAAACCAGGCAGAGGCTTCCTCATGCTTTGCTGCTGCAAGGCAGAGGCTGAGAAGCAGAGTGAGCAGGCGAGGGTGCCGGAGCGCGCGGCCAGGGAGCTTGGGAAATGCCTGGCTGCTCTGTTTGCAGATGGTGAGACTTTGCACCAGCATTTCCTACGGTGGCCTGGGGACAGAACGAAACTGCTGCTGGAGCACGGGCACTGGAACAGCTGGCCAAACACTGGTACCGTCACTGGGCTTCTGGTGCAACCTTTGTGCTAATAGGTGTGTAGAAAAGGACCTCTGTGGTCCTTCACGTGATGGTCACCTTCACATGGTGACACAGATGTCCCAGGGCAAACCCAGGAAACTGGTGCTGAACCTGATGGGAGTTTATGTGTTAGTTACTGACCAAAGTCCTGCCTGGCACAGCCCAGGGGCAAGTTAACCAAAATTACAGTGGGGATAATGTGAGCTGGTAGCATTTCAGTTCCTAAGTGAATGGAACTGTTTCTTCTAGGTGCTGTTTCGGTTGAGGATCTCTTGGGCTCTCTGGCCATTCTTCTGCTTCCCAGGAGGGTGCTGCACCAAGAGTTTTTCTGCAATGCTCTGGTTTCTTGTTCAGACCTTGGGTTCAGCAGACAGATCCCCTTCTGTCCTGCAGCACAGAAGAGAAAGGAACAGGATCCTGTTTTCAATATGAAGAGGACTTAATTGGGGTGTTTGAAGCTTGAGCACAAGGAGGTGACTTTGGGATGAGGTTGTGACGCTCCACTGCCTGGCTGCCTTTTTTAATTCAGTACTGGCCTAGCTAATTGCGTCGAAGCCTAAATGACCTCGTGGAAAGAGCTGGTCTTCGTGGAGCGAGTGTGCCTCTCCCACAAGTCACCAGGAGTGACAGGCGGCGTAATGGCTCCTCGATATGTGGGACATCTGCTCGTTGCTTTTGAAAGCATCAGCAACCGTTCCTCATTATCCCCACTTAGCAGGGCCACAGTGAGCCGCTGGCCCTGCCGCAGCCTTGGACTTTCTTCTCTTCTGAGGCTGGAGCTTTGCAGCTGCTGAGAAGACAATAGTCCAGACCTGCACATCACCTGAAATCCCAGCTAGAAGCAGCGCCTGGTAATTAACTCATGGTAGTTAATGGCACTGGCTAATACATAAACAAAACCGGAGCTTCTCTTTCGGAATTAGAGCCGTAGGGATGCCAGTAGCATCAATGATGCCTTCAGACTTGACTTTAAGGGGAGCTGTCTTTTCCTTTAGCAGCAGTAGGATTGAAGCCCCTCCAACAAGCCAAGCACTGTGGACAGTATTTAGAATGTGCTGGCAAATACGAGAGCCTTCGGTGACTGCCCAGCCGGGCCCTACCATGACCTGAGTTGTCTGTCTGCATCAGTATCTGCTCTCTGCAGCGGGACTCCCCGAATGCTGTTTCAGGAGAGCCAGGAGAGGAGATGGGCTTGGAGGACAGTGTGCTCTGGGTGTTTCCCTGCTGGGAAACGGTTCCAGCACCGTCTGTCTGGGCACTTCTGCAGCTTGTGCCAGGGACAGTGTCATGAGCAGACCATGCCAGAGGTAATAGAAGAGCTCGTTAGGCTCAAACCAATCCCTCCGGCGTGGTTCCGCATGGCAAAGATGTGTGATATATCCATTCCCTGGAGGAGCTGGGGTGTTCGGCCCCTTGGGCACTCTGTCATAAGCAGGCAGAGAGTGGCCTGGCTTCTCCCTTCGCTGAGGGGAGGACAGGAGGGATCAGTAATGTGCCTGCTAGTCTGCCTGCAGTTCACATCTGCCTTTGAGGTTGCTGGGGCCTGTGGTACAGTCACGGCGCTCAAATAACACCTGAAAACCAATCATTTTTATGGGAACACACGCAGTGTGAGAGGTCTGACTGTCTGCGCACAGGTACGCCATCGGTGGCTGTTACCCAATAAAGCTGTCAGGCAGAGAAACATCACAGCAAGTCCTTGAGCAATATCTCCTCGAGTTTAAGCAGAGACAAAGCTCCTCACAATTCATTTCTCCTAAAAATACATAAAAGACAATCAATACAGGCTGAACGAATGAATCGGGGCTGCTTCCTGTAGACAGGGAGAGAAATAGGGTTCGTGGCTGCGGGGGCTGGCTTTGGGAGGGCAGTGCCCTGGCCGTGCAGATTGCCCTGACAGGTGTGGCACGAGCACTGGGCTGCTCAGTGCCGCTGGTGCCTGCACGCGGTGTCTTCTCCAGAACCTGACTTGTACTCTGGAGAAGCCCTGGATCCTTCGGGATTGCTGACCAGCCAGGGACGGCCAAACAGCCCTGTTCTCTCTGCGTTCTCTGTGATGAGAACAGTCTTGGCGCAAGGACAAACCCGCCATAGTGAGCAGGGTGTGAACGAGCTGCTCTGCTCCACTGCTGTCTTTGTGTCTGTAAAAGTCAGCACCCTGCTCCACTGAGTGCGGAAGCACCCACAGATTTCAGGTGCCGTCATCCAGGTTTTGCAGCAGTTATTGGCCCAGAAGAAGCTGTAGCAGGTGCTTTGATGTCTCTGTAGTGATTAGGAACAAGTTCCTCCCTCATGCCATCCTGTCTGTGCGTCTGGTGCTCCTGCACGCTGAGCCCTTTGTGTGTCTCCTGCCACGGTGCAAATCCCACGATGCTCCATTTAGTGGATGTTACTTAGGCTGAAAGGTAAGCAGCTTAAACGCTTTGCTGCCTGGCATCTGTGTCCTCGTGGAGCCGTCCCTCAGCACTCCCAGCTGCACGTTTTGGTACACAAACGTGTGTAGATAGAACAGGGGTTTCCTTCCTTCAGCTATTTATACTGGTGGCTTCTGATGTAATCAATAGGGCCTGCAGAGTCTCAGCCCGCACCACTGCATCTTTGTTCTTCAGGATGGGGCTTGCTGCAGTCTTAGAGCCAGGGCTGACGAGACAAAGCTGAGGTAAAGCAAAAGGCACATTGTCTGCTTCCATCCTGCTGTGGAGATGACAGAGAACAAAGGCAACCCTGCCAAAGAGAAGCTTTTCTCCCTCCTTCCAAGCAAAGGAGAGAGTCCAAAAGCAGCTCTGACAGCAGCCGTGCTGAGGTGGGGCTCCCATTCCTTCGCCCCCAGAAGACCAAAGTGCTCTGCACCAGGCTTCCAGATCTGCATCCGTCTGACCTCCTTGGTGCATCCTGAGTATGTCTTTCTCAGCCCCTCTTCAGTCTTAGTTCGCTCGGCTCCAGAATTCAGCACGAGGTTACTGGCTGTGCAGGAGCATGGGATGAGCTCTTGTTCTCCTGTGGGGCACCTCAGGAGGTGCAGCAGTAGCTCACACCACTGTTGCATGGTCTCCCTCACCCCAGAGCCACTGCAAGGAGAAACACTTTGAGGAAACTGGAACCAGGAGCGTTTTCTCCTCCCTGTCTGTCACAGGCAGCAGCGAGCCAGTTTCCACGGGCCTGGAGAGTGCTGGTGTCCCACACACTCCCGGCAAGAGGTGCTGGCAGGATCGCTTTGCAGGCCAGTCCGAGCCATGGCCATCTGCTCTACCAGGCCTGCACCACGAAGTCAGAGCCCGTGACGCTGCAGTCCAGCTGTGGACCCATCTCTTGCCAGCACATGGCCAGAGCGTTTTGTGAAGCCTGTGGGGAGCTTTGACTGATGCAGGATGGACATGTGTACTCTGCTGAACTGGGAGCTAACAGGAGCTTCTCATGCAGTGAGGGATGAAATGCAGCCTTTCCCAGAACCCACGCGCTCCCTTAGTTGATGAGGAGTTGAAAGCACCCTTCCCACAGAGCTGCCCGACCTGGGGGCTCAGCAGGAAGTCGTGAGGAAGAGTTTAACGGGGTCCACGTTGCTCCTTCGTGCCATGGAATTGTCTGACTGTCCAGTCAGTGACCATGGGACGCTCGTCTGGGTGCAGAAGCTGCTCCGAAGAGCGTTGCGCTGTCATGCTGTGGCTGGGGTGGCCGGGAGTTGCTGATCTTGCTGGCGAGGTGGCTTCACCCTGCTTGTGGTGTGAGTCGGGTGTGTTTGAGTTCTCTTGACAGGAAGCCTCTCGACATTGGCAGAAGGCCCTGCAGACTGGCTGAGAGGCCAAGGACTTCGCTCTCTTCTTGCTGGTCCTGTGAAGAAGAGCAAATTACTGTGTCAGAAAAACCTCCATTTGACCTGGAGCTGAGCATGTGAGTCCCTCTGCCGCCTGCTCGGGAGGGACGCAGAGCCTCGGGAAGAGCGTCTGGCACCTGCAGCATGATCCCGCTCTGGTGACCACGCTGTTAGTCAACAGAGAGTTTGAAAGTGCCAGTCGGGACCCTGACTCTAGTGAGACGAGGTGATAACACCGCAGCAGAGCCACATGGTTCCTGTTGGAGAGCTCGGCTGTGCATTCCATTTCATGAGGAGGCAGTGCACAGTCCCTCCCTGGCTGCTCTGAAGGAGGGTATTTGTTCCCGCACCGTCGAGGGTTTGGTTTCTTTGGACCTGACTGCAAAACCAGGAGCCCTTGTGCGGATTTCACGGGCTCTGTCCCTGCAAACAGGCTCCTTTGGTTTCAAGCCAGTGAGGCCCAGGAGTGCCCTGCGTTCTCGCCCTCTCTGTTTGTGTTGCTGTTCTGTTGCAGCAAGGTGCTGCTGAGAGGAGATGAAAAGGACTTGGAAGTCTGTGTCTGTGAGAGTGCGAATTTATTTTTAAGTCTCTTGAATTATTTACTTTGTCTTCGGCTTTTTAATGACAGGTGAATGCGCGCGTGACTTGTTCTCTTTCCCAAGGAGCACTTGGCATGAAGGGAATTAATTACCTGTAGAGCAAATGCGGCTGATGTTAATTTTCAAGTCAAGTTTCAGCTTTGCAGAGATTTCAGTGTTTTATAAATGGAACTCTGCCTCCGTGCTTGCTTTTTGAAGAAGTCTTGGCGCTCGGAGAGGCATCAGGAGTAGAAAGCAAACGCATTAGGTGAGGAAAACGTGTCTGTAAGGATCTGTCAGCATCAGCAGGCAGCAGTAGATTGGTGAGGGAGCCTGTCAGCTCTGTGGGCAGCGTGATGGACTGCAGCAGCTCAGTGTTGGCTTCAGTGGCCAATCGCGGGTCTGTGCACCAGCTGCTGCTCTGAACGGACAGGGTGATTGAACGAGCTGCCCCGTTCTGTGCAGGAGCACGTGCCCTGCGCACCCCCAGGAAAGCCTCATTCTGCCTCGGAGCAGTTAGAGACCGGTGCCGTCAGAGCTCGCTGGGAGGGTCCTGTGCTGCATGGCCGCTCCGTCTGTGCAGGTGCACCGTGCGCAGGAAAGTCAAGCCGCCGTCAGCTTTGTCTGCGGCTGTACTTGGCATTTCAGTTTCTCCCTCCAGAAGGTCGGAATGCGCTTACGCTGGCTGTCGTGGTCTGCGCTGTCTGGGGGGCACAGCCCCAGAGCTGGGGGTGAGCAGCTGGCTGGGCAGTGGCACTGGGGCTGGCTGGTGCAGCTGCTCTCCAGCTGGCCATGAGGGCTGTGACCCTGCCAGCCCTCGGTACCACGGCTCTGCCAGCATCTACCGCAGAGAGGCTAATAATTCATTTAACTTCCCACCCGTCAAGCCCAGTTTCCGTCCCTGGGACAACAACCCACACATGATGCTTTGAACGATAGCGAGCGGCTCCTTCCAGCCTGCGGTGCTGCTTGTAGGCGGCAGTGCCCCGTGCAGCTGAGCAGAGAGCAGGTCTGGTTTAAACGAGCTCTTCTGGTTTTTATGTGCTGCAGTATTTCTGTCAGAGGCCTTCTGCCCCAGATCTCCAGCTGTCGTGTTTAAATCTGGTGGAGATGACCCTGGGAGCAGAGGGAGACTCTGCTTTGTGTGTCTGCTGCCAGTGCAGAGCTCTGACCCAAGCTGGGTGAGCCGCAGTGTGATCCACGTCTCATCTGCATCGTTTCATTGTGTTCTGACAAGTGGACCGTAGTTTGGTGTCTGAGTAAGTGTGCTGCTCTGGGTCTTGTTCTGAGGAGCAATGACCAGTGGGTGCCCTGTTTTCATTTAGCTCGCGTGGGTATGAAACAGTCGCCTCATGTTTCCTGTAGCTTATGGCCCATATCTGATAGTGGGATGTAAAATGGGTTTATGATTTAGAAGTGGAAAAGGTTAACTCTAAATAACAATAAAAAGGTAAGATGCTGAATGGAAATGTTGCTCTAGTTTTATGGGCTCCACATAATGTTGGTTCCTTCCCTGAAGGATTTAGTGTAACTCAATGAGAAAATTGCTCTCCAAATTGCATTCCTGTGGGCTGCTCTGCCGTGACTGAACTGAAATTAGGGGAAACACGCTAAATAGTTTCATAGAAACCGTTTGGACGGCTGCCTGCTGGGAGAAGCACTTGGTGAGCCTGAGTGCTCTCTTGCCCAAGAGTCACTTCCACTGCAGAGCCGCATGCCAGGGGCATCTGGGTCACAGTGGCCTCTGCCTGCTGTTCCTGCCTCCAGGATGCTTGCTGAGAGCTACTGAGAGGAGTAGCTCCTCAGATGGCTTCTTGCTCAGCCTGTGGGTTTTGCTTTAAATGTCCTGTTGGCTTGTTCTCCTGTGCAAACTACAGAGTGCAGGGTTTGAAAAGCTTCCCGAGACTTGGGACAGTCTCAGCTCCTGGTTTTTGGGAGCAGGGAGACTCAAATCACAATGTGATGCTGAAGGGCCCTTGGGGAGGGATCCTGAGTGAGAAGGACCACTAGGACTCGGCTCTTTTGCAGAAGTTTCGCAGGGTCTGTGCTCTGCTGGACCCTAAAGCAGGAGGACTTGAGAGTGTGAGCTTGTAGAGGCCCTGGGTTGTTACTCAGTGCTGAGACTCCTGAACATGACTGAGCTCTTTTGATGGAAGAGGTGGAGACTGACAGTTTTACTCTCCCATTGCTTGTTATAGATTTCAAATAAAAACAAATTGGCTTTTTCTGAAAGAACAGAATGTGGAAAGGCTTTTGTAGGCAGAATCGAGAGCTCTCTGAAGCGTGGCAGGCAGCTCCGTGCAGGGGGAGCTGCGCTGAAGAGCAAACACCTCCTCTCAGCTTTAGCTTTGCCTAGAGGCGCTTGGGGAAGGAAATCTGAGGCTGGATGGAGTTCTGCACATCCCCTGCACCATCGCAGCAGCGCGGCACACCGCGAGCACTGCTGAGCTCCTGCAGTGCCTCCTGGCCCCAGCAGCAGGGTGCTTCTTGCCGAAGAAGCAGCGAAAACCTGCGCGAGGCGGGCACAGCCCCTGCCTTTGCTGCTGCAGTGGGTGCAGGAGGCCAAGTAAGATGTAGCTCCTGCGCAAGCGTTCTGAGAGACGTGGTTCTGTCCCTGCAGGGCTCACAGACTCGGGGTGAGGCTGCAAGGAGCAGGCAAGAAGGAAGTGGTCTTCCCTGCGAGAGAAGGGTGAAATTCTTGTCTCCTCCAAGGGTGGGTTCTGCATTTCTGCTCTGCCTTCCTGCCCAGGGCAAGCGTGGGGCTGTGTGAGCTGGTGGTGCTGGCATTCCAAGGGCTGCCTGTGGAGGACTGCTGGAGTTGGTGACAGAGCGGGTCTGTTTGCCTCCAGTATGCTCATCCTGTTTGTGCGACCAGGCGCTGCAGTGCGCTCAGTTTGTGTTCAGAAGGAGCTACTGGTTTAGGAGGTTTATCTGCCACTTCTGGAATCGTGAACCTGTTGCTGGCCTCCGATCAGCATCCTGCTGACTTCTCCACAGCGCTGGTAGCCTCTGCAGGCTGCCAAGTCCGAGGTGGTGGTGGGGGGCACTGTGCCCAAGACAGGGCTGGCAGCAGGTGCTGGGGAAGGGCAGGGTGATTGCCAGTCCCCTGAGTGCAGTCTGCCTGTGAGGAAAGAGTGTGGTGCCCATCCGCAGGAGCTGTCTGCTCGAAGTTAACCTCAGTGCCAGCAGAATCACCAGGGGAGCAGTTGCCCCAGAGTTGAACAGGCTGACAGCAAGTGCAGGGGCTGCATCTGCAGCAATGGTGATAAGGAGGGTCAGTTTGGCTCAGAGGCCTGGATGCCTTCTCATGTCCCAGGGTGGTCAGAAGGAGCTCAATGGGCCAGGCACCCCCACTGCCCCTTGCACCCATCTCTTGGTGGTGACTGTGGTGAAAGCAGCAGGCTCCATCCCCTCAGGGTGCTGCTGACCAGAGTAGCTCTGGGTCCTGGGCTGAGAAGTCACCTTGGCCCTTCAGCATCAAGCTGGGCTGGGCTTCCCTCGCACAAGCATTGGCCAGGGCCAGGACTACAGTGCCTGGGACAGCTGAGGTCCTGAGTTCTGCTTCCCTTAGCAGTTTGCTCAAGCGGCAGGTGAGAGTGCCTGGCAGTTCTTCTCATACTCTTGGCCCTGTTTGGCATCGTCGCTAATCACTGGCGTGTGCTGGGCTGCCTGTTTGTCAGATGGAGTTGGCTAATGAAGGTGTAAGCTTTGTGGATTCTTTGGAGGACTTTGTCTGCCAGACTGAGCAGATAGCTGCAAGGAAAATGCCTTTCATTGTGCAAGATAAAGAACACCGCGATGCCTTGGAGGCATCGCTTCACTCAGGAATTAAATTGCAGGAGTCTTCTGGTGTCAAATAAGTTTCATTTAACAGGTCACTCACTTAGATAAAGTTTCTGTAGGAATCAATACCACTTTCTCCTGTAATTGACAGCTCAAGACATTGAAGCTGGCATTTCTAACATAAGGTTTATTTAATTGTAGAAGAAGAATCCATCCCACACCTTATGCTCGGTCCAGGCAGTGATAGTAGGGGTTAACAGTCTGCAGAGGTGGAAACCTGCCCTGCCCTTTCCCCGGGGGATAGTTCCCATGAGGTCTTTTCAGCAGGGGCTTTCCAGTCTCACTGGCAGTCAGGGTGCTGTTGTCACAGGGCTCTGTTGGAGGTGTGACCACCGCGAGAAATGGGGACAAGTGACTGTGTTCTCTTACAGGCGAGGTCAGCAGGCAGAATGCCTCGCTTGTACCTTGGCAGGACCTGGCTTTCTGTAGAGGCAAATATCTGTGCTCTGTGGAGTCCTCATCAGGGCTGCCTTTGTGTCTGGGGTAGGTGACTCGTGCAGTTGCTGCCTCTCTCCAGAAAATGGGACACCTTGGCTCTGTGGACTTCATTCCAGCCCAGTGGGATCCTGTGGGGAAGGAAGGAGACTGGTACTTTGTGCACCGTCTCCCGGAGAACCACGTGTAGGAAACGAGAGCTGTTACTCTTCCTTCTGCAGTGAAATCCTTGTTCTGAGCACTTGCTGTTTTGTCCACTTGCTTCTCAGCCTGTAAATGTTTCTGAGGTGGACACCCCATCTCCAGTCACATCTGTGTCACGTGGCCAGGCTGACGCAGCTGCAGCTGACGCAGTGTCACAGGGGTTTGCACAATTGCCTTCACCTGCAGGCTAGAGGGTGACCCCAGAAATGAGCAGCAGGAGGCATCGGTGCCCTGACCTTCCTCCGCAGGAGGAGTTGCTGGCCTTCAGGATAGCGTGTGGGCAGTGTCAGGATTTTAAACCCCAGGCTTTTCTGCGGGTTGTGTGCAAGAAGCAGTGTTACTGCTCCACTCCTGCACAGACTGTGTGGATTCTCCCTGCCAGCAGACATCACCTGCAGCTGGTGAGAGTGACTGTACTGGCAGGAGACCTCAGAGTTTGAGATGAGTGAGCTGTGTGTGAAGTGCTTCTCCTGCTCTCTGCCCGTTGCTGCCAGTGCCAGCAGCCGCTGCAAGGTGAGGCACTGGGGACTGGGGTCAAAGCCAGACTCTGCAGGGGAGCGTGCCCAGACAGAAGGGAGAAGTCTGCCGCTCCCTGAGCGTTCACTGAGAGAGAGGCAGCTGCCAGGACGCTTGCGAAGGTGTCTCTGTGAAGAGGGGTGGCAGCACCTCAGTGGGTGCTGTGCAGGGACAGGAAGTGCCCTCCTGTGAGTTCCGCAGTGGGAGGAGCAGTGCAGGTGTGGGAGCACCTTGCTGGCTCACAGCACCGGTCGCTCACTGGGTCTGCTGCCTAAGGCTGGAGTGGAGATTTCAGTCCTTGGAGTGTGTGGCTCCAGGACAGATGTCCACAGGACAGAAAACGTCTCAGGCTGAGGAGCCTGAGGCAGGAGTGCTGGCTGGCTCGCTCTGGAGGCGTCGGGGCTGGCAGTGGTGCCGGCTGCTGAGCACAGAGTGCTCCTGCTGTGCCGGGACGGTGCTGGGACCACGGTGCTGGGACCAGGGCACAGCTCTTGCTTTCCTTACGGGTTCTGGCTCTGGATGGGAGAGGCCAGGTGGTCTGCAGGAGAGACAGGAGCAACTGTTTGCTCGGCCATGTGCTGCCTGTCCTCAGTCTCATCCTGCTGGAGCGCTGGGGGGCACTTTCAGACACAGCTGGAGCAGCTCGTAGCAGCTAACCCAGAGCTGCTGGCAGACCCCCGTCCCCGCCTGTCTGGCAGGATGAGGTGCTGTGTAAAACCACCCAAGCTTTTAACGGCCCGTTTCGCACCCAGAGTGTCCATCTCGCTTTGCACGAGTCACTGAGATCCCATTTTACTCACGGAAATGAAAATAATAGTTTAAACCATTTCAGTACAGCTGTAAATCCCTAACAACATTAACCTTTTCCAAAGCATTACACCAGTCCCTGGGGGAATCTCAGTGCTGCTGTCAGGAGGAGCTGTGAGCATCTCTCCTGAACTGGGTGCTCCCCAAGCGAGTAACAGGCCACGCTGAGCGTGGGGTTTGGTAGCTGTCTGTGCGGTGCCTGCCCGTCCCCTCACCCTGCTCTGAGTCACCGAACAATAGCACCTGCTGCATTACGAAGACAAACGCTCTTGCAGGTGTGGGAGAGGGATGAAGGTGATGTCTGGGTTCAGTGGGGGAGCAGCAGCTGCCGCCGTGAGTGTGGGAACAGAGGAGAGCTCTCTGGCTTGAACTGCCGGGCGTCTTCCTTTGAAGACCTGAGTCTCTGTTGCTCAACTGTCAGAAGGACTCGGATGGAGACAGTGGCAGACTGCATGTCCTCTGACAGAACTCGGCACCATCGGCTTTGCTGTGTCCCTGGCTGTGCTGGGCTCTGGGAGACAGAGCCTCTCTTCTTGGGCTTCCTGTGGTCACACCTGCTCTTCCCTGCTGCTGAGCCCCTTCCTGAAGCACGTTCCCGATGAGGGCAGATTACTGCTTCAAGTGCCGTTAAAAGTCATCTAGTTCTGGCAAAGGACAGGTTCACCTTCCAGCTAACGCCCCGATGCCTGTAATTTCTGCGAGCAGTCCCGTTGATTCCTGTGCTGAGTGTTACGCTCGCAGACAGCAACTGGAAAGAGGAATGCCCCGACCCCGCTGTGTTGGGGTCCCTGAAGATGCCAAGGGATTTGTGTGTTCCCAGTAGCTGTAATCTGGTGATGACGAAGGCTTGTGACCTGCCTGCTATCAGAGACTTCCTGGCTGCAATTTCCGTGGCAGAAGCTGGGCAGGGAGGCAGCTTTTACCGTCTCTGCTCTCCAGTTTTCGTCAGCTTTTACGGCTTTCCTGGTTCGCTAATGCAGGGGCAGCACCACGTGGAGGTGGGAGGCAAGTGCTGTGCAGAGCATCTTTGGGAGCTGTGCTCTTGCTGGAGGCAGCAAGGGTCAGCCGAGCTGGTCAGGACCCTGTTCCCAGTGTGGGGCCTGATGCCCAGTGTGACCAGCACTGCCCCGCAGGGTGACTTTCGTCAGTGAGAGGCAGGCTGCAGGGACTGGGTGACACCCCGACATGAGCAAACAGGGATGGAACCCTGCCCCTGGCAGTGATATTCTGCCCTGGGTGGCAGATCCTGCGTTCATCACTTCTCTTAACCAGCTCCCCGCGCTGTTTAGGCTAAAGAGTTGACGTTTAACAAGCTTGTTGCTCCATTCATGGCCAGTCCCTTCACACTGCATTACTCATAGGGTAAAGAGCTCTTACCTTTGGGGCTAACTAGCTAACTAGCTTATAGCTGGTCTGCTCAACAGGAGCACTCTCAGCTTTGCAATGGTCACGGTCAAAGTTGGTGCCATCTGGCCTTTTTCTGGTAGGGAGCGAGAACTCCTTTGTGCTGGGAGGAGATACCGCAGCCGAAATCCCCATCCTTTCGCAGCTGCACAGCTGCCAGTGGTGCAGAGTGGTTTTTTATCGGAACATATTTGTGATACTAACCTAAACCAGGGGCTGGGCAGCAGTTTGCCCCTCGATTAAACCAGGATGAGCAGAACCAGTGCCAGTGGAGAGGAGATCTGGCAGCGAGCAGAGCAGTGCTGAGGACTGGTGTTCTCAGAGGTGCAGCGGCTTGTCTCTGACACGCTGAAAGGAGAAGGGTGTCTGCATGGCACAGTGGGAGGAGGAAACTCCAGGAGAGGTTCTGTCGAGAGTGAGGGGCAGCAGTCCTGTCGAGACAGTGTCTGCGGAGCGTTAGGATGCTGGATGTCGGTGTTCAGAGAGCCCAAGCAGGCACTGCTGTGCGCCGTGCAAGGAGCGCTGTGGTGGTTGAACACGTGTTCTCTCACTCTCTGCTGGTACATTTGTGTCTTAGAAAGGCTTGTTCCAAACAAGGAGGGAGTTCGTCCTTCAGTTTGGCAGGACAGGGGATGGATACACAGACCACCTCCCTGTGCCTTCTCTAGGCTGACACCAGTCCCTCCCTCTTTGTCTTTGTCTGGACAAAGGGGCAAACACCAGCACAGGAACGCTCCTACCGAAGGTGCCTCGTGCTGGTNTTGTGATACTAACCTAAACCAGGGGCTGGGCAGCAGAACTCTGGTGTCTGGGCAGGGTGTCTGGGCCAGAACTCTGACCCTTGTCTGCAGGACCTCAGGCCTCTGCACTCATTAATTAATTAGTTTCCCTGGACAAGACAGAGCTGAACCTGAGGTTAACAAGGATTCTATGGCCTTCTCTGGTAAAGGGGCGATAGCCAATGTATTTATTGAGTGTCTTAGAGCTCTCACTTGGTCATGGTCATCCATATGTGACTATCTATTTCCAGTGTGATCATACCAGAGGGACCTGGCAAGGTCTCCTGCAGCGGATTCCTTGAGCTACCCAAAGCCCGGTCTAGGGCTCGGTGCTTAGCATGCTGCTGCAGTACAGACACATCCTTTAAGCATCAAGAAAGAGATGTGGATCGGGATTTTTTTCTTCAAAAAATGACATTTTGAAGTAGGCTAAATCTACCACTTTTCCACGTTTCTCTGAGAGAGATTTTGTCTGGCTGGCGGACGTGCTTTCCATGGGAAATTATTTATGAGCTGCTCAGTCCCTCGCCTGCTCTGCTGGATGCAACAACAGTGGGCCTGGAGGAATGGCCAGGGTAGCTTTATAGGCTCATTTCACATGTAGTGCCAAGTTATTCTGTGCTTCGTTTTGTTCGTGCCTGAACCGAAGGGCAGTTCATCTCCGCGATGTCCTTTGGATTACACCCATCCACCATTCTACCAGTAACACGAGCACCTGCTGCTCCAGCCCCGGAGAGATCCAGTGCTTCATTTCAGAGGTTCCCGTTCTTTGCGCTCCCTCCTTGTGCCATTCTCGTGGCAAACTTCTCCAGGATCCTGGGAAGAAATACAGAAGGGTTGTGGCAAACCAGCTACTTCAGCCACCGCACCCTGCTCCGCTCAGTGCACACAGGATTGTCGGGGTTTAAGTGATCAGTATGGGCACGTGAAGGGGACTGGGCACATCCTCGGGTGGAGTCCCCTCCAAGTCACTGACTTCTGCAGTCTTAGTGAGAGATGGAAGGTGGAACTACAGAACCATAGAACTATCATGGCTGGAAAGGGCTTCCAGGATCATCCAGTCCAGCCCTCACCCCAACATCTCCCTAACCCCCAGACCATGGGGTTTTTAAACCCCTCCAGGGATGGGGACTCCAGCACCTCCCTGAGCAGCCTGTTCCCAGTGCCCAACCACTCTCTCAGCAAAGAACTTCTTCCTCAGATCCAGTCTAAACCTCCCCTGACACAACTTGAGGCCATTTCCCCTCACCCTATCATTAGTGATTTGTGAGAAGAGACCAGCAGCAGCCTCACTACAACCTCCTCTGAGGTAGCTGTAGAGAGCAAGAAGATCTCCTCTCAGCCTCCTCTTCTGTAGACTAAATAACCCAAATTCCCTCAGCTGCTCTCCACACGCTCTGTTCTCTGGCCACTATCCCCAGCCCCGCTGCCCTTCTCTGGCCCCGCTGCAGCCCTTCAATGTCCCTCTGATTCTGTGGTGCCCAAAACTGCCCCAGCACTGCAGGTGAGGTCTCATGAGGGCAGAGCACAGGGGCACCATCACCTCCCTCCTCCTGCTGGTGACCCAGCTCGTGATCCAGGCCAGGATGCCATTGGCCTTCTGGGCCCCTCGCCACCCTGCTGGCTCCTGTTCAGATGTGACTACTGCAACTGCTGGGCAAATGCAAACGGGTGTCTCACAGCCGGTGCTCTGTCCTGGCTCTTGTTCAACTGTAATTATAACACACGTTGCTGCTTGTCAGTATTTTAACCTTTCTGACACGTCGTCCCCTGGGGCAACCGAACCACCTTCATAATGCAGCGGATAATTATCCTGCACGTGAGTGAAGTTCATCAATCACACAGAAAAGATGACAGGTCTCACTGTCCGGTCACCACGGGAGCAGGAAGAGGCCCAGACTGTGACAGCTTGATGGGCAAGGCAGTAAAACTCACAGGAAGGTCATTTATGGGACAGGCAGTGATGCTCAGGCCCTTCTGTTTGTTTTCCTGCTAACAGAAGGTAAATGTCAGGTTGGGAACAAGACCTGAAATGTCTATTAAAAATATTGGGGAAATGTCATTAAATATCAGCAACTTGCAGCTCCAGAAGCAGCGAGATGGGTCTTAATTACCCGCATGAGGTCCTTGGAAGCAAAGGGGGACGATGGTCCTTGCTTTGCTGCTTCCCCGGGGGCTTCAAGGAGCAGTGTCTCTACAGATCCTGTGGTCTCCCTGCAGGCACCGACTGCCCCTCACCTCAGGAAGGAGCAAGGCGCTGAAGGAAGGTGCTGGCGCTGCCTGGGCACTGCCGCCTGCCCAGCTGCCGGCAAAGCCAGCGCTGCTGTAGCTGGAAAAGCAGGAGAACAGCTTGGCCCGGGCCACCATTGCTCCGGATGGTCTCTGCAGCAGCCGTCTAGGCGCAGGGATTAGTGTGAGGATGTCTCTGGGATGCCGGCAGGAGAAGGGAGAGTGATGGAACTGGTGCTTGTGCCGGTGTTTAACATTCGCGGTGTGTTCTGTGCCGGCATTGCTTCTCAACAAGCACTTGGAGGTCTGAGCCCTGGTGCCTCTAATCTGGTGCGCGCCGTATTGATCAAGTCTTGCCGCTTGATCCCCTGAGCCGCCTTGTGTTGCGCGAAAGGGGCAAATTGCTCCTTATACTTTAAAACAATCAGAGTGTTTGTGGTGCGTGTGGACCTGTGTGATAAATAAGCAGGCACAGCTGGGATGAGAGTAGCAACGAGCAGAGGGATAATTAACAGCTGGAGCGCCACAAACCATTTCCCCAGCCCGAGCCCTGGAGGAACGCGCCGCATTCATCATGCTGCTCGGTGGGCTGGTGCTGCAGCTCTGGGGGGTGAGGCACTGAATTACAGCCTCTAGAAAACAGCGTTGGGGGCGCACCGAGGAGAGCTGGTAAACAGCGTGCTGCAAGGGGACGGGTATGTTTGCAGCTTCATGCGGTGCTTTCGCGCTACAGAATGCCATCCGGGGGTTTCCCGCGGCTGCCCTGCCTGTCGGGAGTGGTGGGCACGGGCCCTGCTGTGGGAGTCGACCCCAGCAGCCAGTGGCTCCCTTAGTTCTGACTGTTTGCTTTAAACGATGGTTTTATTGCTGAGTGCAACACTAGCAAAGGCTGATGAATCCTGAGCCTAATGAAGCACCATCTGTGGTTCAGCTGCTGTAGAAAACAGCCCATCAGAGGGCTCTTAACACCGGCCTGGGACATGGTTTAGGCTGGACACCCGCCGTGCACTACTCTGTCCTTGGCGCGGTGCCACGGAGGGTGCTGCAGAGGTCCCTGGGTCAGAGCCCCGTCCCCATGCACCAGGAGCTGCTTTGTGAGATGATTTCCTGTCCCTTCTTTGGAAGACAATGCAGGGTGGCCCTTCACTCACACCTACCAGTGCTTTCTGGCTGGTGGAAACTGAGAGGGGCTGAGTGTCACTGTGGAGCTGAGCACATGAACCAAATTGACTGACCCAGAACTGCCAGTTACCCTAGGGGAGCCAAGACCAGGAATGGAGAGATGGGCAGCCCCCAGAGAGGCTGTGTCCAGCCCACATCCCAGGGCATCCCATGCAGTCAGTCAGGATTTGTGGAGTACCAGGCCACTCACAACCCATCCCTCCTAGAGACGGTGGCCTGGAAGGTGGAACAACCCTAAGTCGCACGTCTTCTGCAGCCAGCATGGGATGCATCGTCACCAGACATCCAGGTGGGCACCATATGCTCCAGCACGGCTGGGATCGTTCACTACATGTGCTGGGAAATCCCTCTAGAAGGAACAGACTCCTGTTTGTAATTTCCCCATGTAAACGGCTCTGGCCTGTCTTTTTCTCTCTCTGAGATTCTCTTGGGTTTTTTTAACATGGAACAGACCGCCTCATGACTTCCCCTTTCATCGCCACAGAGGAAATCTCCTGCTCATCTCCTGCGCACAGACACCGTGCGCTGCACTGACTGTGGGAGTCACCCATTTCATCGATGAAGTAAGCGAGAGCTGATTTTCTGCTGCCAAAGGAGTGTAGGATTTGGGAGGGAGCCTGGTGTTCAACAGTCCTTACCTCATTGTGAGCTTTGCTGCCTGACGCACGGCAGGCTCTGCTCCAGGACCACTGGTGAGGATGCTCAAGGGTGGGCAGTGCGGGAGCCAGCTGAGAGCTGGGTGCAGTGAGGGACTGCCATGACTGGCTAGTACGGCTGTAGGAGTGAAGGGCCACTCTAGATCAGTCTCTTAGAAGAGGGTGAACTGTGAGTCCCCATAAAAGTGCTGGTCCATTGAGTCAAGCGGCCTCTGAAACAGGGGACCTGGAAGTAAATGAGGAAGTGTGAGGAAAGGAGCTGCTGCATCTCATTCAAGACCAAAATAGCTTTTCTCATCCCAATTGTTCAAGCAACAACAAAGGCCAAGTACCTGAATCACAAAGATGGACTCATGTTTGCGTGTGAAAGTCCAGAAAACACATGTTGTTAGCTACCTTCTTACTGGAGGTTTCTGGTCAGGGAGCGGAGGGTTGCTCCGGTGAATGCCCCTCACACCATCTCCTGAAGAGCAGCAAGGTTGCGTCTGCTGGCTGAGGAAGGCTGAGCTTGTCCCGCGGGCTCTGTGCGAAGCAGAGTGGTGCTGTCCGTGCAGAACTGGGGCTACAGAGGCTGCCGTCAGCGCATCTGCCACGAGCACAGCTGAGCTGGACGCAAGCAGTGTGCCCAGAGCCAGGTCCCACCTCCTGACAGCCCAGTCCTTTCCCAGCCAGGACTGCTGCTCAGCTCCCAGGGTCTCGTGGCATCAGGAGCAGCACATTGTGGGTCCCCCCGCCCAGGCTGGGCTGCTACCAGAGGAGAGCAGTCTGTGTTCACAGAGCGGTTTTGAAGGGGCTGCATCAGGGTGTCTGCTTCCCCTCCAGCACAGAGCTGGCTAAGCTGTCAGCATTATGGGCTCTGCTCCTGCTCCAGAGCAGTGCTGTGATTACAGGACAAATAGAAAGTCACAGAATCACTGTCAAAGCCTAAAGAACAGAATGTGGCTCATAAAAAAATGTGTCACGCGAACAAACAGAAGACGAGTTATGACTTTCCATTCTCCCTTCCTGGAGCCAAGGGGAGACTGTGCCACCGCAGCACACGCCTGAGGAGCCGATAGTGTCCAACGCGGAACATTCCCCTGCCCCTGGAGAGGCTCTTTCAGAGTTATTAGTCATAAGTTTCTGTTTAATGTACTGATTAGGGCTGAGACTTGTAGACAGCCGCTGCCTGTGCACGCGGATCGACCTGAGCAGTGTTATGTATGGCCGTCAGCTCTGCTGCCCAGGAAGATTGATTCACAGGCTGAATCTTCTCAAGCTGTTTCTGAAAAGATTCACGACACTGCGGTGAAAGTGGTTTCCAGTGGGAACCTCTGTGTTCTGATGTCAGCATATATTCTGTTCCCCTTGACTACAAGGGCTGGTTGGGTTATGAGCCTCCCACTGAAACGGACTGCGTACGACTGCCAGGTAATTGCCTCTTTGCCTTGTAGGCTGATGAAGTTATGATTCACCCCGACTCTCCCAAGAGTGGCAGTCACGGCTTCATGGGCTGCTTATCTTTCATCCAGCTGCACTCACTCGCTTTCCTCTCCACCTGGCACAGGCAGAAGGGAAACCGCACAAACAGAGAGCAAGAAGCTGAGCATGGTTTGAACCCTGGGCTGGCTGCAGAAGCAGCCAGTGGGGCTGCAGGACCACACGGGTCCAGCTGAGCAGGCTGGGGATGATGGAGCAGATCCAGTTGCAGAGGGGTGCTGAAAATGGGCTGCTGTGAGCATCCGTCCTTGGCAGGTGCTGCAGCGCAGCCTGTCTCTGTCCCCACGACCGCAGAGTGCTGTGCTGTGGTGGCACGTCCCAGCTGCCACTCGTGCTGGTGCTGTTCAGGGCAGGACCCCTCAAATCTTGTGCCGATTGCATCCGGTTGCCATCCAGCCCCTGCAGGCCTTTGGAAGGAGCAGGTCACCTCCGTGTCTGATCTGATCGCACCAAAGGACCGTGACTGATCCTGAGAAGCTCCTTGACTCCCTGCCAGGCAGCTACGTGCTGCAGCACAGGGTGCCCGTCTTCCTCCTTTGGCCTGGTCCTGTTTGACTCGTGTGCAGCAGCTGGTAAGGGACGACCTTATGTGCGGCAGAACAGTGAGACACGTGAGCAGGTGATGCTGTGATCCAGGCCGGTGCCTGGACCGTGTTATCTGAAAAGGGGATGACATTTGAACTGCGAAGGACATGCACTGCCTCTTGGGGTGGGTATCCATCTCCCGGCAAAGCCAGTTCACCCAGCGATGTGTAAATACGCGCGGCCGGGAGTTTGTGTCTGTTCCTGTCCTCACTGAAGTGGTGGCTGAGAGCGAGGGGGAGTGTTATCCACTGCTGACAAATGTAGAGCAAGGCACACAGGAACCAACAGTCTGAATTATTCATGTACCTGCAGGTTCCGAGCGTAGTGCCGCGCTGTTGCAGGCAGGCTCTCTGTACCAGTAGTCAAAGGACACATCGTCAGTAAGAGTTCGCAGGACATGTGACGGGAAACACTGCTCAGTGCATCACACCGTGGTGTAAACGGTGCCTCCACCCTTCACCTACTGCGCCCTCTCCAGCGGGCAGAGTGAGGAAGGAGAGATGGACACAGAACTGACGCAAGGCGAATGCGTTCTAGCTGACGTGGGCAGGGGCAGGTGTGGAAGGGGACGTGAGGGCAGAGACAAGCGTCTCTGTTGGGAGGGTGCACTGGCCCAGCACACAGGTTCTTCCTGGCTAGGCTGTCCAAAGAGAAACTGCTCTCTGGAAGGCACCGGTTGTTTCTAGGCAGTGGATTTGCTCTCAGCACAGAGACAGTTTGTGAACTGCTGTCCATACTTTGTCTCGTCGTCACTGTGTGTAGCCAGGTTATCTGATGCTCTCATTCTTCTCTGCTGCCCAACCGGAAACTTGCCGGGGGAAAGGCACCACCACCTTTTCTACGCAGGACCTGTGATTCCTCTAAGCAGGCTGGAACCAGTGGCGATACCCACTCAAGACCAGACTTGCGAGAGTTGTTGCCGTTTACTTTGTCCCGGCAAGTTCCTCGTTTTCAGCATCGTCAGTCATTTGTGTGACAGCGCCAGCAAAACACTGGGCTCACGTCTCGCCATCTGCACGGTGAGCACAGGAGATCCCTTTCAGGAAGGCTGAAGTCCTAATCTCCGCTTGGCTCCCAGGGAGGAGGGGCTCCAAGCGCATCTCGACTAGTGAGGGAACCCCTCTGTTTGCCTTTCCAGCGGAGGATGCTGTTTGACAGCAGATCTTGCCCCCGCAGTGCTCTGCTGCGTTGGGTGTGCGGGGAGCGTAGTGAGCTTTCGACAGCTGCCGAAGGCGCTCTTACCTCTGCTGCAGTGCAAGGTGGGTCTCGCTAGAAGCCTCTTCAAGACACTCGTGCCAAGGGTCTGGAGCTCATTTGTGCCGCAGGCCTGTTTCTGTAGAGAAGCAGCTGCTTTTGGTGCCAAGTGGCACTCTCAGATAATGGTGTGAGCTTGCATGTGTGGCCTGGCCACGGAGCAGCACTTTGAGATAACCACTGGTTCTTGGGCTGCTGCAGCGCGTCTGCTCCCGGCACGGAGTTGCCCTGACGGGGCGGGTGAGGGAGGGACAAATCAGATCTCTGTGTCAGGGAGTGTTCGTGCACCGACCTACCTGGATTTCCAGGAGCGTTCACCCTGCGGTGTCCGCACTGACACTGGAAGGCAGGGCTCGGGCTGATCTGATCTGCTGGTCCCTGTGAAGACAGTTCTGAGACTGAAGCAGTCCTTTATCAGTTTGCAAATGCACGAAGGTGAGTGTGGAAAGAGAGGCAGCTCGGGGTCTGGCTAACCTGAGAGACAAGGCTCGGGGAGGTCAGCACAGAGAGCACAGAGCTCCTGTCTCCTTCAGTCCTGGCAGGTCCAGACCTCCTGTAAAGGTCTCCATCAGGAAGGGCATGAAGGGTGCAGGGAGAGTGATTCCTCAGTGGACCCGTGGAAAGCTCTCAGTGCTCCGTCATTAGCATTTAATTAGCAGACAGTCTGCCATCCTTCAGCTTCTCCTGCCATCTTGTGAAAATACACTGGTTTAAATAAATCAGGAATTAATAATGTTCCTTCACATCAAAGGTCACCGAGGAAGCTCAACTGAGTGCTTGCGACAGCAAATCCTCCCAGGAGACTTGGAACAAGGGACTGTGGAAGAACTGAAAAGCAGTGCTGGTGGGTGCAGACCAGGCTTCCTTTCTCAGCCCTGCTGACAGTCCTGCTGCAGGACAGTGCGAGCACTCTTTCATCCCCAGTAAGCCCCACATTGTCCCCACAGCCTCCCTTCCCTGAGGTCATCCGGAGAATCACTTGACCTCTGCTGTCGCAAATCACTTGGCAGTGATTCCACCGCAGTCACCTGCACTGTGCCAGCTGGAGGCACCTGTTGTTGTGAACCCAGAGCGATGCAAGAGCTCCCCTGGGGAGATCGCTGGAGAACAGAGGCTTGTTTCTGTGGCAATAATTGAGAAGGTGATTTTACTGCAGTAAGGATCTTTCAGCCACAATCAATTCCACAGCCATCGTAAGTGATGGAGGTCAGCAGAGTGCTGCGAGTGCTTCAGCGAGTTCTGTTGACAATGTTAAAACGCAATAAACAGCGGAGATGCAGCTCTGCGTGAGAGTGCTTGTTTAGAGAGCGTCTGATTAGCAGACCTGGCTCTTTCCTCTGGTGGAAGATGCTTCATGTTGCTGTGCTTTGGCTCTTTGTGGGGCTGGTCTGATGTGCTGGGCACCCCGTGGCAGCAGGACAGTCCAGCTGCCTGGTCCCCCTTGCTGTGCAGGAAGGCTCCAGCGTCAGACCTGTACCCACCTTTGGTCACAGCCCGGTGCTTTACCTCAGCCAGCAGCGTTCTGTCAGGGATCAGCTCTGAGGCAGAGGTGGAGCCCACAGGAACTGCAGGAGTGCACTGAACCACAGCTCCAAGTGTCACCACAGCTGCCTCTCAGTGTGGTCTGTCCTGGCCCTGCTCACAGTCAGTTGTAGAAAGGTGAATTTCAGCTTTCCCTACCTTTCTCTTCCTGGTGTCAGATGTGATGAGGCATCACTGGAATCTCTTGTGCATTGTCCCTGTGTGGGGGTTACGCTCTGCAATCAAGTCCCCTCTTAGATTTCCTTCTGATGGGCTCCATCTGCGGAGTAACTTCAGTCTTCCACAGCCCAGTGGGGTTTGCAGATGTGGAATCATTCTTGCTGCTCACTGAGCCCCTCGTAGTTGTAAATAACAGGAGGAGGCTCTGGCGCTGCTCCCTGGAGACCTTCTGAAACCTTGTCCCAGCTGGCAGCGCTTGGAGGAGTCTCCAAAACACAGCACCCGGCAGTGTCCCTGCTGGGGCCTCCCCCTTCTCCTTGTGCGCCCGTATGCAGAGCTCTGGAATATAAAACATGTAAATAATTAAGTAGATTAATTAGCTAATGTTTGCACAGGACCTGGAAAATGCAGAGCACTATAGACTTGCTAAGTGCCACAGATTAATTAGTTCATGTTTACACAGCGCCTTGCAAATACGAAGGCAGCGGCACTGCTAAGTGTTGGCATTAATTAAGTTCTCGCTGTTTGTACGATTAATTAGGGGCAGCACCACCACCAAGCCTCTCACTTCCCCGTTGTGACAAGTGCCTCGTGGCTCGCATGCCCCACTGGACACCGCGCTGGGGACAGCACCGGGGTGTGACGGGAGCGTGAGTGACCTGCTGACAGGCTGAGCGACACGGTCATGCTCCTGGGGCCAGCGAGCAGCAGGGCTGGTGGTGGAGCTGAGGGTTGAAACTGAGGTTGCCTGGTCTTGCTGTCCAGCGCTGGGGTGGTGATGGGGGGCTTTGCTGCAGGGGACCCGGCAGGACCACTGCTCTCCACACTTCAGGCCTAGCTGTGCCTCAGAGTCAGGTTGGGGCTCCAGGGTTCCCGCTGCTGCTGTGCAGAAGAGCTCCTGTGCCCATGGTGGGGCATCGCAGCAGGCAGCACAGCCCTTGTCCAGCACCTGCTTCCTCTGTGGCTCTGCAGGTCACAGACCACAGGTGACAGGGGCAGTGCTGTACAACGGGCAAATGTGTAACTCGGTGTTCAGCCTGAACTGCCTACTCAGAGCAAACCACAGGGGACAGTGACCTCAGTGGAAAGTCTCTGAACAATCTTAGCTGGAAGTTCCAGGGGAACAGAAGTCTTTTTGCATTGTGTTGGTGCCTATTACTGCTTCTTAGTTTCCTCCAAACTACCTGGAAGCTGTGAAGTCTGGCTGTAGCGCAGCAGGGCGCTGGGATGAACGCATCCTGGTTTGGACACTCGGGCCAGCGCTGGGTGGGGAACAAAGGAGAACGGAGGCGTAGCAGCACCTTGCAGCAGACTCGCTGGGCTTCTCACACAGTAGTCGTGCTGCTCTCATCCTTATTGCTGGGATAGACCGCATGAGCCCTTTCCTTGGGGCTCTGGGAGATGCACGGGTGTCATTTAGACGCAGTGTGTGAAACCCTTTAATTCATCTGTTTCCTGTGGACCGCTGTAAACGGCTTGAGAACACTGAAGCAACTCCTAGGAGCTGTGCTGACCTCTGAATAACGTTTACTGCAACGTGTGCTAATCACAGCTACCTGCAATGGGCTGAAGCAGCGGGGAAGCCAAGAGATGCTGGGAAGGTGAGGCTTGGAGTGTTGCACCAGTGAGGGAACAGCCTTCAAGGAGGAACATGAGGGCTGCATCACCACTGGCTGCTGTGTGAGTGTGGGAGCACAAAACCAAGGCCCTAAAGGAGCAAGAAGTTTGGAGCCTCCCAAGGATCACCGCCCACCTTGCTCCATTCCCAGTTTACTCTGATCATCTTCTCCCTTGCTACAGATTGTGTGGTTCTGATGACCAAAACTACAGCTTTCTGCAGACCAGGCAGGCAGGGACCCTGGGATGCCCTGCTCCAGCTCCAGAGGTGGGACCTTGGTCTGCTGTTCCCCCAGAAGCTTGTGTAGGCACTGCCTGCCAGTCAGCAGGCTGCATGTGGAGGCTGGCCAAAGCCATTCCTAGTTTTCAGTCCCTGATGCCCTGATGTTCTGAGTGGTGAATGGCTGGGGGAACAATATTCCTCTGCTGAGCCTGTGAGGAGCATTTAACGCCCAGCCAGTGCTGAGTAAACCTGTGCTGTGGAAACATCATCTGGCCTCACAATGGTGCAGCCTTGCCAAGGAGGTGAGGAGCTGCCTTCGCAGGCTGTGAGCTGCCAGTGCTGGTGCATGCAGCTTGTTGGGAGAAGGTGCAAGGACACGCTGTGTCCCTGGCAGATCCAGGTCCCACGGGAGCTGGCAGCTCTGGGAGCCAAGGCAGCAGGGCAGGCTGCTGATAGCGACATCGCCTCTGACACACATCTCTGATCTCTGCAGGTGCCGCTGAGCAGAGCCTCTGCCATCTGCCGTCACTTCACACTTGGAGATGGCCTTCCAGGCCCTTCCCCACTTCTTGTTGTCTTTCTTTTCTGCATTTTGGTCTTTGCAGAAGTGGAAATGTGTGAAGAGCCAGAGGCTTATGGGACGGGAAGGCAGTCCTTCCCTGAACGGTGGCCAGCGCTGCACAGCTGCCATCAAGGAGGCTCCTGCCTGGAGCCCCTGCCCAGGAAGCTGTGCTGATGTGCCCACGGGCTCAGGACCAACAGGGTGCAGGGGCAGAGATCAGTGTGGGGTTTGCTTTGTGCACTGAGAAGATAGGTCTTTCCTCAGCTGCCTTCAGGTGTCTGGAGGCTGCGGCTAGTTGCCACGTGCTGGTTTGTGCTGGTTCCTTGGCTCTGCGCTTGCTGGACCCTGGTGTTTCCTGTCCATCAGCACGTCGGTAACCACAGGCCTTGTGAAACAGCTGGGAGGTGGAAGCGCAGACATTGCTGTGCACCGCGTCCTTGCTTTATTCTGGCTGTTTCTTCCTCGGGTCGGTGTCAGAGGTGGACGGCAGGTCTGGAGCAGCTGCAGGTGCGGGGAGGCAGGCAGTGCCCTCGCAGCGGGGGTGCTGCGTCGCACCTGCTTGTTCAAGAACATCTTTATTAGGGTGCACTGCTTGGCATCACAGAAATGTCAGGGCCGGGCTAGGCTGAGGCCCTGCCTAAGGCACGGGATGAGCCTGTCACTCAGCAGTCTGAGTACAAACCAGAGGAACCATGGCAGAGTCTTAGGAAGATTTCTTTTTCCTCATCTAATTGCCCTTTTTGCTTTGTAAACATAAAGGTTGAAGCTTAAACTCTGACAGCTCCAGTCACCTTTTTCTTATCTCCTTAAAAAAACTGACATGCAGCTCGTTAGATTCCCCGTCCGCTGCAGTCCGCCTCTCGCTAAATCCGCACCACTTGTTCTTAAAGATCATTGAAGCATTTCAGGACTCACTTTGGGAAAAGCCCTTCAGCTCACTGAAAGACAAAGGCTGGAGCCTAAAGAGCCTAGAGAGACCTTTCTCCAAGCAAGGCAGCAGAAGAATGCCTGGGCCAGGGGAGGCAGAGCCAGGGATCAGCAGCCCCCTTCCACCAGAGCAGATTACAGGCTGCTTATCACCTCCTGTTAGCACTCTGGAAAGAAATGAAAGAACAAAGACAGGAGACAAAGCAAATGTTGAAAAGAAAAAGTGGATGTGTCATAACAGACTGAAAACTGCTCTGAAATGGGTTCCCTGCACTGGGGAGAAGGGCTGTCCCGGGGTGGGGCTGCCTCTTCCATCCACCCGCAGGAGATGGGGAGCAGGGGCTGCCTCTGGCCCCCAGGCTGGACCACTGCTCATCTTCCACGTGTCCAGCTTGGACTGTGCTCAGCTGCCTTTGGCTCACTGAGCTGCTTCGATGAACAAGTGACAGAGCCATCAGCATTGCCTTGCGTTTCAGGCCCTGAGCACACGTGCAGGAGCACAGCTCTGTTGGGCCGTGGGTCTTCGCCAGCTGTGTCCTCCCATCTCCTGCCTGTCTGTCCCTTCTGCTGTGAGGTCACACAGGATCATCCGTGATCCTGCAGGGAGCCCATCCATAATCAACGCATCTTAATCAAATGCAGCGTGCTTTCCGTGTCTGTGTGGGTAGGCTGTGTCAGACAGTGGCTACAAGGGGGTCCTAATCCAGACCGGTGCAGGAGATGTGCAGGTTTGCTGGTGCGATGGCATCTGCATTGCTCACTCTGCTGTGCTGAAGACAGCTGGAACAAGGGTGCTTCAGAACAATTGAAGGGGTTTGTGTTTAGAACAGAAATGTTGAAAAACCCATGAAACACACTGAGCAGATCCTTTGATTCAAACTGCGAGCTTGAAGTGACAAATGGGAGACACAAGCTTCACGAGAGTCTGCGTCTATCACGGATCCCTCATCTCCCTGTTGTCATCAGCGAGGAAGCAGCAGTGATTGGCAAACTCCAATTACAATTCACTGCAGAGTCTGAGCAGGGGCAGGTCTGTGCTTCATGGTGCTGGAGGAGCAGCTGTCACTGCTGATGCAGAGAATGTCTCTGTTCAAGTTTCTCACCTTCTGTGTCTTCCGGTTTGCCCAAAAGTAGATACTGGTGTTAGTCAGGTGGGGCTCTCCAGGTGTTACGGTATCACAGTATTACCAAGGTCGGAAGAGACCTCACAGATCATCAAGTCCAACCTGTTACCGCAGAGCTCAAGGCTAGACCATGGCACCAAGTGCCACGTCCAATCCTGCCTTGAACAGCTCCAGAGTTGGCGACTCCACCACCTCCCTGGGCAGGCCATTCCAGTGGCCAATGACTCTCTCGGTGAAGAACTTTCTCCTCACCTCAAGCCTAAATTTCCCCTGGCGCAACTTGTGGCTGTGTCCTCTTGTTCTGGTGCTGGCTGCCTGAGAGAAGAGAGCAACCTCCTCCTGGCCACAACCACCCCTCAGGTAGTTGTAGACAGCAAGAAGGTCTCCCCTGAGCCTCCTCTTCTCAAGGCTAAACAATCCCAGCTCCCTCAGCCTCTCCTCATAGGGCTTGTGCTCAAGGCCTCTCAGCAGCCTCGTTGCCCTTCTCTGGACACGTTCAAGCACCTCAATGTCCTTCCTAAATGGAGGGGCCCAGAACTGGACACAGCACTCAAGGTGCGGCCTAACCAGTGCAGAGTACAGGGGCAGAATGACCTCCCTGCTCCTGCTGGCCACACCATGCCTGCTGCAGGCCAGGATGCCATTGGTCCTCTTGGCCACACTGCTGGCTCATGTTCAGGCGGGTATCAATCAGCACCCCCAGATCCCTTTCTGTTTGGCTGCTCTCCAGCCACTCCGACCCCAGTGTTGAAGGAGGACAGCTCTGCAGCCGGTTATTTATGGTGCTGCAGGCATGAAGTCCCATGGGTTTTGTAGTAATCACCTATTTCTTCCTTCTGCATCCATGTTGGTGGGCCTGCCTGTGCCCCCTCTCACAGCCTGTGGGCCGGACACGTTCAAGAAGCCTGCCTGTGCCCCCCCTCTCGCCGCCTAGAGCAGTGGTTCAGTGTGGCTCGTGGGGAAATGGGGCAGGATGTTCCTGTTTCTGTTGATGTTGTGTCTGCCCTGAGGGCACCGTGTTGAAGGATGAGGTGGTGGTCTTTGCTCTCACGTTTGTCAGGCTACAGAGTGTTATGTCCGTGCAGAATTCCGTGATGTTTCTCCACGCGGACAGTCGAGGGCTGCTGGCTTGCGCAGAGTGAGTAGCCCTGTGCTCTCTGGTGGCGGTCAGTTGGCCAGAAGTCCAGACGGGTTGGTGAGGGTAAGACTGTCTCTCATAGCTGACTGATTTAAAGTTTGGCACCTCCTTGGGTTCGGATTCATTTGCTGCATTTATCTCCTTCCAGAGCCTGTTTGCTGCAGGAACCAGATGCTGTTCATCTACCAGCCATGAGTGATGTAGATGCTCCAGACAGACTGGGGAGCTGACCCCAGAACAGTTCTCTGAGCGAAGATCTAACTCCATAAAGAATTTGTAGTTTATTTGGCTTAATGGTGAGTACCAGGCACCGCTGCTGACTTGCCAGATTACCAAGCGGTTTGCTGCTAGTTACTGTGACATCTCTCCTGGTGCCCAGCAGACTAGCAGCCACCGTCACTGACTGTGAGCTGTCAATGTCCTGTTTCACAGAGTGTTTGAGGCACTTTCCCATGGGTGAAGCTTGTCTACCCAGTGGTTCACACCAGCTCTGCCGCAAGCTTTAGCTTTGTTCGTACAGATGTGTTTGACTGCTTCCTGGTCTGGATTTAACCAGAGGTGGGCACCTGGCTGGCTCAGTTGTTAGCGCATGGGACTCTGAATTCCTGGGGTCATGGGTTTGAGCCCCATGTAGGACATCTTGAGACAGTACTGTAGGCTGACCCTGCTCCAGCGGAGGGGCTTGGACTTAGATGATCTTTCGAGGTCCCTTCCAGCCTGTAGCATTCTGTGATTCTGTGTGTAGGTGGAACTAGGGAAACCTTGTCTAGATGCTTCCTAGTTTTCCCTGGACCACATGACTCCCCCTTTAATTATCCTTGTTATAACTGTTTCTCTGGTTGTGTTTCCCCTCAGCCCATCAGATGCCTCATTTCTCTCTTGCTGGATGCTCACAGCTGATAAGCATCTCAGCTCTTCGCCAGACAGCGTGTGTGCTTGTTAGCTGCCAGCCAGCTGATTATGGTTTGACTGGAGTTTTGACGGCTGGTTCCTGCCTTTCAAGCCTGAGCAGATGGCTGCTGCTCCCGGCACCCGCTTTGACTTCACAGCGCTTCGTGGCTTGGCCAAGTGGCAGTCGTGTTGTCTGCACAGGGGAGACTTCTCAGAGGGATCTTGCGAGGGGAAGGGAGCAGCGTGTCCTGTGGGAGCTCTGCAAAGTTGGTACCCACTTCAGAGGAGAGCTGGGCTTGTTTTGCTTGTGGGATGCGCTCGTCCAAGCTAGCGTCACTGATCCACTGTCAGTGTCACGTTTGGGCTCTGCGTTTCAGAGAAGGCCTCGTGTCTGATAGGTGATGCTGCTTGCAGATGTTGTGTTACAGGATCAACACGCTGTGTGTTTGCAGAACTGATGACCTCAGGACCTTTGTAAGAACCAGACAAGGAGATCTTTTTCTGTCATGAACAGAAGAATCGTTCTCTGCCAACAGACGCATCGCACAGGAGGAGGACCAGCCTCACAGGGAGACTCATCTCTGTGTGAGTGCGGAGCAGTCTGTTCCAGCGCAGAGGAACACTGCAGTCATTTCTTCCCAACTGTGTGCCCTGCCCAGGTAGCAGAGAGAGAAGGAGCCGCCTTGGAGCTAGCACCTTCCTGAGGGCAGCCGTCAGCCGAACAGACGGGCACTCGCTCCACGAGACAAAGTCGCTTGCCCTCTGCTGAGACCCAGTTGCTGTGCAGAACGCAGCGGTGCCCCTCGGCAAGGGCTTTGCCTGGAGGCAAACAGCTTGGAAATCTCCAGACAAGGGCAGTCTGCTGGCAGTATCTGCTTCCTCCTCAGACCCACCTCCAGGTTTAATGGTTTCTCCCAGGCAGGAAAAATAACAATAAAGATAATTCCTCTAAAACTGATTATCTGGAAGTGCAGATTGTCAGGCTTTATGCTGCTGGATAAATCAAGCTAACTGCCGAGAGTTAATTTGTCTGACCATAAAGTGGATTCAGTCAGTGTAAAACAAAACTAATTGGTTCTCTTCCATACAAATTTAATCAAACTATAAAGTGTGATCAATGCAAATAGAGAGCAGTGAGTAGGGTAAGTGTCAAGAATCTATAAAGGAAAGAATGGCTCCTGTGCTGTCCTGCAGAATGAAAATGGGATGGTTTTGCATCTCGATCCTAATCGGCTCTCGCCACAGCCCCGCTCTGAGCACACCGAGTGCTGCTGCCGCGGTGCTGTGTGTGTCAGGAGGAATCACCCCTCAGGCTTGGCAGTTCCTGTTCTCCAGGGGCTGAAGCTGTTGGTGTGGTGACACACAACTTGTAGGGGCTCTGCTTAGATGAGACAGACAGAGCCAAGCGCAGGCCACCAGCCTTTGCCTTTGCAGGATTCCCTGCAGCAAAAGGGCTGCTGGCACCTCCAGGAGGCCCAGACCTGTCCTAGAGCTGATGCCAGCTTTGAGAATGCTTGTAAAGCACCGGGACTCCCGCTGTTTGGCCTCCATTGCACCCCTGCACCCTTCACATCCCACAACAGAGTGGAGGCAGTGCTGGGACCAGGTACCCTCACTCACAGAAGCCCTCTCGTCTGGGCTCTTTGTGGCTCGGGTTCCGGAGCAGTCGCCTCTTGGACTTACCCAGAACTGACTTCATGGCCCTGCCAGGTTCCTCAAGGGGCTGAGGAGCTGCCCAGAACAACCCAGCTCCTTCCACGCAGACTAGAGCTTCAGCTGAGAATGGGAAGGAGCACTGTGCCATCTCCTGGGGCTCGCCGGCGTGCACCCAGCCGCTGAGCCGCTTCAGCCCATGTGCAATTGCCAAGGCAGCCATCTGGTGAAGGGAGAGGAGGCTGCCAGGACGGAGCTGCCGCTCTGCCTCAGCACCCTGACGGTGGCTCATGGCAAACCGGATGCAGTCGGCCAGACTGAAACCTTTTAGATCAATCTGTTGAAGGAACTGCCGTGAGAGACTGACACAGGCTGTAGTTATGGTGACTGCTGGAGCGTGGCTGTGGCCACTGCAGTTGCTGCTTGTCTGGAGAGCTGCTAAATGCCCCTGGTCAGCAGGGTGCCAGGAGCTGACATCTTTTCTAAACAGCATCTCCTCGGTTTGCCTGGGTTCTTGCCCAGCTTGGACAGGGCACAGAGGAAGGCACCTGCAGCTCAGCGGAGAGGAGAGATGGGGAGAGGGGGAAAGGAACAGAGCAGTCTGAGACATCTGGGCAGTTTGAGGATGCAGCTTCCAACAAGCAGAGGTTCTGCCCTGGCATTTGTCAGACTGGGGGCTGGAGAGCGAAATGCTGAAGCTGGAGGTGAAGAAGGGCAGGAGTGTCAGAGGAAGTGCTGGGCTTGCGGTGAGCTTTGAGTTCACTGTTGGGCTGCTCACTGCTGTGGAGAGAGGCCTCTGCGATCCCAGGAGAGATGGGGGCAAGAGGGCTGGGGTCAGGGTGGGGATGATCCCCTGGCTCTGAGCCGGCAACAGTGTCCCTCCTGCATGGGAAGAGCTGGAGTCACATTCAGAGCCCTTAGCCTGGGGGGCAGCGGCAGTGGTTTGTCTGCCGCGGACCCAACAGCAGCCACTGCCTTGGACTGTCCAGGAGAGGCACAGCCGGGAGCCTCTTGCTAGACCAGGCGACCTGGCAAGCCCGTTTCCCCTCCGCTCCTTTCTCTGTCCCTCCAAAATCCTGAGGTCAGGTTCTAGTGTCTTATAACATGCCGGCAGCAAGCGCTTCCCATGCAGAGGTCATGAGACGTGCAGATGGCTGCTCTGCATCTCCAGCTAACATAAAGAAACGTCACCGGCTGACAGTTTGCTTGATAAACACCCAGTAGAGCTCAAACAATGACTTAATGTAGACAAATGCAAAGAGAGCAGCCGTTTGCTGTGCTGCAATAAATCACAGCTCGCAGTTTGCTGGGCAGCAGCAGCTCCAGCTAAAGCTCCTCCGTGTCCTGGGCACGAGCCTTAGGCTTGGCTGGCCCTGCCAAAAGCTGGTGAGCGCTCAGGGGTAGATTAACAAGGGTGAGAGCCCTCTGCAAGCCCAACCAATACAGTGCTGATGGTCTTGGTGGGGTAAATGAGGGCTTTGCTCTGCTGCCTGCCCCGTGCCAGCTGTGGAGCTGCGTGCTGCTGCAGCTGGGCAAGCACAGTGGCAGTGGAGAGAGTGGTCTCGGTTCAGGCTCTCGGTGCAGCACCTTGTCCAGATCCGTGTCCCAGAGCCTCTGGTCACGCTGCCTCTGCCTCTGAGTGATGCTGCGAGAGCTCAGCTTGGCCTGAAGCAGTGCTTGTCCCTGCAGGCAGGGGCAGGGGCAGAGGCCCTGGTGTTGCTGTAGCCTGGAGGGAAGCGTCAAAGAGCATTTTGAGGCAGATGGCTTCCTGTGAGCTGAACAGGCTCCCAGTGCCAGGGGCGGTGCTGGGCTAGCAGCAGAGCTGTTCCCTGTGGAACTGCTCCTGCATCGCTTCCCGGGCTGCCTTTCATGAGCAAAGCTCTAAGTCCTCAGCTCCTCTGAGCTCAGTGGTCACTGGTTGCTTGCGGGTCCCTGCTCCGCTTTATATGCGCAGCGGTATTTGGGGAGGTGCGTGCGTCTCCTCGGTGAGCTCTGCGCTCTGGCAAGGGCTGCACTTGACTGGCTGCCCAGCTTTCTGCCGTGTCAGCCGTACGGCAGACAGCACCTTTGCACAGCGGAGGGTAGACACGGCAGCAGAGGTGGCAGATAAGTGGCAATAGAAGCTCGAACGTGAGGCGCCTGCCCTTTAAAATGCATTGGTTGGCACTAAGTACCGCGCCGTGGTTTTCGGGTGGCAGTGGGATTGCTCAGCCCACCGCTCTTAGGGCGTCTGACCATGAAGAGAGACACTGCAACTGTGAGCAGCTTTGAAACGTTCTGGGACCGGGCAGGCAGGACGAGAGCTCTTGGAGAGGGTGAGCCTGGTCGGGCTGGCGGGGCCTGGGGAAGCGACTCCTGCTGGAGCACGGCCCTTGCTGTCAGATGAACTCAGTGTGCAGAGACAGGAACTCGAGGGTAAAAATACCAAGTGTCTGCTGAGATTCCCAGGGATCCTGAAACTCCTGGCAGCCAGGCCAGCTCGGCTGGGTTGCTTCGTGTGCTGCCAAGCCCTTGCCTGGCGAGCTCCACGGTGTGGGTGTGCTGCGCCAGCAAGGCTCCTGCCATGTTCTGGCAGAGCACATTCTGGGGTGCTGGGCCTGGGCTGTGCTGTGCCTCCCCTCCAAGGGTGGCTGCCCACGGGTCTCTCCCGCCTGTGCCAGTGCCCGGTCTGCAGCAGCAGCCTTGTGGGGTGAGAAGGGCTGTCTTCAGGCAGCCCAGGTTGAGACCTAAGTCTTGCCTTCTGCTGGAGGAGCTGTCTTTCTGCAGGAGGAAGGGCATCCTCCAGCCTCTGTCGTCTGGGCAGTATGAAAAGCAGTGGCCCTGCAGGGTCCTTCAGGGGTGCTGAGCAAGCGGAGAGGGCTGTGAGGAGGTGAGCCTAGGTATCCAAGGCGTGGCCTTCTTACTTCAGGTTTGTTCTTGGGGAAAGCACAGGTGATCCCCTACACGGAGGAGTAGCCAGCAGATCAACCCCGTGCGTGCCGACGCCAGGAGCCGGAATCTCCGGGAGCTCTGGGCTCTGGCAGAGGAAATGTAAACAAGCTCCAGGTTTATGCCTGACCAAGGAGACATAAATCAAGCACGGGTGGTGAAACCTGCTAAATGTTTTGACATCTTCCCATCCATCAAGGCCCTTGATTGTGTTTTGAGTGAGTTGTTCTGTGTGTAAATACCAGTTAGTGCTGAAATTGTTTATAGCTGCGGAGTCTCGTTATGCAAGTCGTGTTCCAAGACCACAGAGCTTCTACTGCACAAAGAAAACGTCTCGTCTTTAATGCTTCCGTGGGCAGCGCGGCTCTTCCGCGCGGTGGGAGCGCAGCCTCCCGGGCAGGGCCGGCGCAGCCGCAGGCAGGGGAGCAGCCAGGCTCGTGGCGTGGCGGCGGCTCCTGCTGCTCCTGCAGAGCCGCTCCCCTGGGATGGTGCCAGTGCGTTGCCCATGGGCTCTGCTGCTCTCCACGGATCTCAGGAATCCTGGTGGCTCTCTCCACTTGTCCTGGCAGTGCTTGGCACACTGCAAACTCCAGCCAGGCTTCCCTCTGCCTCCCTGCCCAGGTCAGGTTCAGGCGGAGCCTCTCACAGGCCCGGAGCACTGTTCAGGTGAGGACCCGTGAGTGGTTGAGCGATGCCCTCTGGGGTTCCTCTGCCTGGATCTTGTGCTAGTCGGAGATTCTGGTGCAGAAGGCAGCAGCCATTAAAAACTGCTGCTGCTGCTGGGTGAGGAATTAAGAGAAATCAACATGCTGCTCCTGCTTGTGCCGTGGCTAAGCAGTGATCAAGATCATCACCTGGAGACAAATCTCCTCCTGCCTTACGCAGGGGATGCAGTTACCAGGGGCTTTGCCTCCAGATTTGTAACCACGGGGGAGCGCGGGCAAATTAATGGCTTATCCACGGTGAGAATCCAGAGTGCCGGAACGTCTGCAGCTGCGGCTCAGGCGCTGGCGTGTCTGACAGACAGGAGTTCCCCTCAGCTGCACGTGGGCCATGCGGCTGCACGCAGGGGCTCCTGCCGAGTCCAGCTGAGTCCTCTGTGCCCCAGGACCACACTCCTGGTTTCTCGGTCCAGCAGCACTGTTGATCTGGCTTCTGTGTTTGCTTAACGCCCGTGTTCCTCGGGGAACACTGCAGAGCAATAGCGGCTGCACAGCCCGGAGTCAGGCTCCTGCATTATTTCTTCATTAATATTTGTTGTTCATAAATATCTATCCGCTCCAATTTGTCACAAGAGCGCCAATTACCAGCCATGAATCCTAACTGGGGGGGGTATTTCTGTCCAGCTGTATTAAGTGATTTCAAAAAACGTTGCTGAGGCTTGTAGCCAGCGATGTGCTGCTAAATATTAAACGGGTGTCTGTTGTTGCAGGCTGAATTACAGCGAGGGGGTGGTCAGTGCCCCCATTCCTCCAGCATCAGGTAGACTGCGGAAGATCGACTGCGAGAAGAACGCCGCCGTCGGCAGCCTGCGCTGTGCCAGCGCTCTCGCGCCAGGTACCCCTGCGGCGGTGTTGGCCCAGAGGGGTCGGTGCTTCCCAGTCACCCCGGGCATCACCTGCCCGTGCCGTGGGAGCAGGGGCAGGGCACTGCAGGAGCAGGGCACGTGGCGCAGCTGCTGCCGGCTGTCCTGCTCCGGCACGCGGCATCGCTGCCGTCAGCCGTCAGGAGCTACGAGCGCCTGGAGGCCTGTTACCCACCAATTAAACTGTGAGGTTTATTGTTGGACCGTGAGGCTGGTTTACGCTATGAAAAGCTTTCGACAGTTAAATAGCGCTAATATTAACCACTCCCGCAAGGGCCCTAACAGGCTCCCCCATTAAAAGTGCGATTAAGGAAGTCATTCATCTGGAAGGGACTGGCTGCGGTGCCAAACAATGGAGGAGTGGGCCTTCTGCTTCAGCCCGGACCCCTGCCTGTGTGCAGAGAGGGAGCCCCGTGGCTCTGGCACGATGGCTCCGGCAGCAGCTGGTTGTGGTGGGAGGACTGAGCGCCGCGGCGCCAGCCATGGGTTTGCAGGGTGGGGAGCAGGCAGGTCTGGACAGCAGAGACTGCGCCGGGGCTGGTGAGGAGGACCGAGGAGGGGCTGCCCAGGCGCGCGGTGGTGCTGCAGGGTCCCCGCGGCAGGTCTGTGCCAGGCTGAGGGCTCTCAGCTGGCTGCAGGCAGGCTCTACCCTCTGGGGAGACATGGCCAGTCCTGTAGCACTCAGGTTGCCTGCAGGCCTCCTCTCTGGTTTGCGGCCCCATATAATGCTTGAGCCATCCAAGGAGGCTTGGAAAGGCAGGGGGAGAGCAGTCTCCAGAGTGGAGCTGCTGAGCTCCAGAGGGCTGTTGTGGCTGAGACAACGGAGGGCAGGGTTGCTCCTTGGTGCCTCGACGAGTCGCTGGTGGAATGCAGGCAGGAGCAGCGTGCTGTGCTGTGCTGGCACGTGGACCCCGGAAATATTCATGTTGTGATTTATCCCATTCTCCTTCTCCATTGATTTTAATTAAGTTCACTCTCTCCTGCCAAGCCTGGGGAGCACAAGCAGAAATTAAAACTCCTGAAAGGCAGCCTGCTTTGTGCGGGAGTCTGGCGAGCAGGGGAGAGGGGGCCGCTCCCCGCCACAGGCTTCCCCTGCGCTCTGCTACTCCCCAAGTAATAAACGTGGGACTAAAATCCTGTTAGCAGGACCGCAGCCGCTGTTACGGCGCCGCATCCGATACTGACTGAGCAGACCTGAGATGTGGTTGCGCAGCACCATGGGCCGCTCGCCCTGATCGTGTCAGCCGTGCCTTGGTTGAGTGCTTCGCTCCCCCAGGGAAACGGAGCGAAGAGAACAGGGAGCAGCAGCTGTCTGGCCGGCAGGACAAGCCCGGGCCACGCTCACGCAACGAGCTACAGCGCGGCTGGTGCCGCTGCATTGCCTTTGCACAGGGTCCTCCTGGGAGCCAAGCTCAACCTCATCCTGCTCACAGGTGCCCGGGGATCCCCCGCAGGGATGGTGCCAGTGCAGAGCCCATCTCCTGCACCGTGGCCATCGCTCCCAGCACATCTCTGGTGCCCCTGCTCTCCAGAGCATCGCTCTGAGCACATCTCTGGTGCCCCTGCTCTCCAGAGCATCGCTCCCAGCACATCTCTGGTGCCCCTGCTCTCCAGAGCATCGCTCCCAGCACATCTCTGGTGCCCCTGCTCTCCAGAGCATCGCTCCCAGCACATCTCTGGTGCCCCTGCTCTCCAGAGCATCGCTCCCAGCACATCTCTGGTGCCCCTGCTCTCCAGAGCATCGCTCTGAGCACATCTCTGGTGCCCCTGCTCTCCAGAGCATCGCTCCCAGCACATCTCTGGTGCCCCTGCTCTCCAGAGCATCGCTCCCAGCACATCTCTGGTGCCCCTGCTCTCCAGAGCATTGCTCCCAGCACATCTCTGGTGCCCCTGCTCTCCAGAGCATCGCTCTGAGCACATCTCTGGTGCCCCTGCTCTCCAGAGCATCGCTCCCAGCACATCTCTGGTGCCCCTGCTCTCCAGAGCATTGCTCCCAGCACATCTCTGGTGCCCCTGCTCTCCAGAGCATCGCTCCGAGCGAATATTGTGATCGACAGCGGGAGAACAAAACCAAGGTGAAGCTATCCCAGTCCTGCTTGTCCTCTCACAGCCTGTGCGACTGTGGACAGAGGAAGCACAGCCATGGGAGCTTTTTCCGGCCTCTTTCCAATGCCACGGGCAAGCAGGAGCCCCCAGGCGTGGCTGCCTTGCATTCGGCACGGGTGTAAGAGCCCTGTGCTGCGAAGGTGCCTGTCTTCTTGCTATTTTTCACCAGTCAGATTCATTCTTCACATCAGATGGGGTGATAATAGGATGAAGGTACCTCTTATCCAACCATAATTTTAATTAATGTTGCCATCAAATTGGAGATGAAAGATCAGGAAACCTCAGCAGGAATTCTGCAGGGACATAAAACAGGGTGATTTACCGTCGGCCGATCTGCCTTCTCCTGTGGCCGCAGCGGTCAGGGTGACTTCGCTTTTGATCGATGGCTGGAGGTACCTGCCGCAGTCCCTTGACAGCGTTTCGTGACCCCGGGGCAGTTAGTGTTTGAAACATTCCGGCTCCCGGGGAATAGACGTGGCAGGATCATTACAGATGAAGCTCGGATCCAGCGACCTTAGGCTAAAGGTCAGAATTCCCTCACAGCTGCCGCCGTCCTGCAGAGGATGAGCCCAGCTGCTTTAACGGCCGCACACCCAGCGCAGACGGGCTGGGAGGAGGGGGAAGCCCACGTCCGGGGCTGGAGCAGAGCCATGGCCAGGGTGAGGGGTGCGTGTCGGAGGGGCTGTTCTTCTCTGCCCGTGTGTCTCCCGTGGCCAGAGCCAGCCCCGTGCGCTGGGATGCTCTGGTTCACCACTGCAGGAATTAGACAAAGCTGCTGGAGAGAAGCTGCCTGGGGCAGCTGCAGCGGCAGAGCACAGGAGCACCAAAGGTGCCGGCTCCCACAGCAAAGCTGGAGAAAGGCTGTAGATGCTGCAGGCAGCCCTGTGAGTCCTGGGCAGGCTGAGGAGTCTCCAGGCTCCCTGGGACAGACCAGATGCAGGCAGAGAGCAGGGGGCTGGGCGACAGCCAGATCCTTCCCGTGTCTGAGGTTGGCAGCATCGGCAGCGAGCAGGGGCTTGAGGCTGCTCGCGCCCTGCTGGATGCGGCTTCGCGAAGCGCCTGCCATGTGGCTTGGCACAGAGAGCTGGGATGAGGCAGGAGGAGTGAGGGGCACTGGCAGCCTGGGCTGGCAGCGCTGGCAGGCGTGGGCTGGGCCAGCCGGTGCTGAGCAGCTGAGTCTGCTTGAGGCAGACGAGAGGGGGCACAGTGAGGCCCTGCTGATGGGGCCTCTGGGGTCAGTGGGGACACACTGGTGACACCAGGACAGGCGGTGTGTTCCCCGCTCAGGAGAGCACGTCCTGTGCCTCTCTGTCTCACTGCATGAGAAAACCAGCGCTGGCGTGAGCAGCACAGGCTGTGAGCTGGTGCTACGCAGCGCAGCTTTGGAGGGACGGCAGGAGCCTGCGTTAAGGACCCTCCTGGGGTCCTCGGGCTGGCCCTCGCGCGGTGTTCGCAGTGTGGACGGGGCCCAGCCTTTGCATGAGCCTGTGGAAAGTGGTGCGTTGATGAATGCTCGTGCAATCTCAGCTTTTACATCCTGAATCCTTGTTCTTCACAGAGGCAGGACGAGACAGTGTCACAGAGCAGATGCTTCTGGAGGGAGAGAGGTGACCTGCCTCCTCCTGGCTGGGAGAGATGCTCTCCGCGAGCTGTCCCTCACCACCACAAACCTCCCATCACTCTTCAGCCGGTCTCTGCTCTGCATGTAGGGGCTGGTGGGTGCTGCTACAGATGAAGGGGCAACAGAAACCTGCTCTGGGGGTACCCAGACTCAGGAGGCGGCGGCGGTGCAAGCGTTAGAACCCTTGAGAGGAGCCCGAGGGGCCAGGCTGGAGGGTTTGTGTCTCAGCGAGGCAGCCAGGGCTCAGTCTCTCAGATGAGTGTTTGCTAATGCAAACGCGCGTGTGAAATGCAGATAAGTGAGTTAAGCCTGTCCCAGCCCTCTCTGCAGTGAGAGCCCGGAGCCTGTTTGCTTTGCTGCGGCTCCTTTACTTGCTCTGCTAATCTCCAAGGTGGCTGTTGCCTGCAAGCGGGCGATGGGGTTAACGTGAGTCTCTTGCCGCTGCCAGGAAGGGGCCGGTGCACCGAGCGTGGCCGTGTGCGGCCCTTTGCTCTCCGCGGCGTGGTGGAGGTCTGCTGGAGGAACGTCCCTGGGGACCTGGCGCAGGCTGCTCTGTTCTCTTGCGGCGTTTTGTTTGTGTTGGCTGTGAGACAACCCGCAGAGCCCGGGCAGAGCCCAGCCCGGGAGCTGGTAGCCCTCAGCTGTGGTCACTGAGGACAGTGACTGGGCGATCAAGCCCTGCAAGCGTTTAGGGGAGAGCTGGCTGCTGTGGGTGCTGCCTGACACCTTCCCGGCTGCAGGGCTCAGCGATGGCACCCACAGCTCAGGAGCCCGGCGCAGGGGCCGCGCCATGCCCGTAGCACTGGGCTCGCCCTGCCGCCAGAGCAAGGTGTTGCTGATGTTGTTCTGTGTACGTTTGTGTATGTTCGTGTCTTCAGGTGGTGCTAGCACACCGATAATTGATGCCAGGGAGCTGCTGTGGTGCTGAGAGCGCAGCAAGGGGAGACGCGCTGGTCACTCAGCAGCTGTTTGATCTGACAGTGCCAGCCAAGGGCAGATCCAGCTGCCAGCCGTCGGCTGCTGGCATTGAGATTAGGGGGTGTAGCTGGGGTGGGGAGACGGTGGGGACCACTGGAACAGGGGAAGGACCCTCTGCCCCCTGCTCACTGTGGCTTGCTTTGTGCCGGACCAGGCGCTGGCTGCCTGTCCTGGTGTGAAGGCGTGTGCTGGGCTCGCGGACACGGCCCTGCTCTGCCGGCACGGGAAGGGGCTGGAGCAGCAGAGCATCGGCTGCAGTGACAGAGTGCCCTTTCCTGGGAGATGAGCCGCCTTCCTCTGGAGATGCCCACGTTATGAATTTTGCAATATTGGGGAAGTATTAAATTAGAAAGAGACCTCTGAGCAAAGGAGAAGTAATATCTGCATAGGTGAGGGCCTCCGACGGCAGGCACCGCAATATTAGAGGATTTGTGAAGTTTAACGCGTCTCTTCCATCCTGGGGCTGGCACCACAAAATGAGACACCACGAGTACTTGGAAATGAAAGTACGAGGAGGAGGTGGGTAGGTCTGTTGTATCCCCTCCCCAAGGGGATGCACGGTGTCTGGCAGCTCAAGGCGCACAGGGCTGCAGAGGTGCCTTCAGCAGCCCCCGCTGCCCGTGTGTGTCACCATCGGGACGGTGTGGAAGCTCGGCGGCAGCAGGGAGCAGAGCTGGGGAGCAGCAGGGAGCAGAGCTGGGGAGCAGCAGGGAGCAGAGCTGGGGAGCAAAGGCAGCCATCGCCCGAACAGCTGGGGCTGAAGCTTCAGCACCTGGGCGGATGCAGAGGCAGTAACTTAGAGCAAAGGTGCACGTTGCTTCATGTCTGCACGCAGGCATCGGGCTGCCAGCACGGCCCAGCAGCAGCACCTCTGCCAGGCTGGAGCTGGCACATCTGCACAAGAGATGGTGATCCCCTTCCTCCAGCAGCAGGCAGGCAGAGGTTTTCCATGAGAAACCTCAGAACTGCCCAAAGCTGTGCAGTTGCCTGAAAACCAGCTCCCAGGAGTCCCCCGTGTTGTGCCGGGGCACTGGTCTGTGATGGCAGCAAGAGGAACATGTCCTGCAGGGCCCGGGCTCTGTGCTCTCGGTGCCAGTCACGAGGGAGTGTGCGGAGGGCCCCGATGAGGAGCTGCACTCCCCGGGCACAGCCCTGTGCCTTTCCCGTGCCGTGGGGCTGGGCTCTGCCCTTGCCTGCGGGATGTTGGTGCAAGTGGGATTACTTTTGCTTCCCGGTAGCAGGAGTCTCTGATTCCAGCCAGTCTCCTTCAGGAAGCCAGCCGATGCTTCAATACCCACCCCTGTCCAATGAGGGATAAATTTTACTCCTAGAACAACATTTAATGAAGCGCGCTGGCTCGCTGGCCGCGATGCTCCAGTGATCTGCACAGAGGCACTGACGTTCATCAGCTCTTTCAGAACCAGCTGGAACTGAACGTAAACTGTAAAATTTATAGGCTGTTCCCTCCCTTTTTAATTAGCACCGTCGGTGTGTGACGAGCCCTCGGGCCAGGGGAAGGAGCCATTTGCTTGTTTACCGGTACCTCGCTGGCTCTGCAGCCTGGTCCAGCAGCGTTCCCCCTAGGTGGAGCTCTGCAAAAGCGTTTGGAAGCCAGAAAGCGATGTCTCCAGTTGCCCCGCAGCCCCCCGCATCGGTCCTGGATCTTGGCTTTGACCCGTGAGCTGGGCTGAGAAGGAGCTGATCCCGCGATGAGGAGGCAGCAGTGGGCTGGGGCACCCACCGGCTGCCTCCGTGGGCGATGGGGCACCTGCTGCAAGCAGCCTGGGCCAGAGGAGCTGGTGTTGGGAGTGGCCGGACTGGCCCCTGCTCTGCCACTGGACCAGCACTGTGGGCCAGTGCTGCACCCTCTGCACTGGCCATGCCTCAGCTTTTGTCCTGGGGAATTCTGAGGCACCTCCTTGGTGCCAGGACTGTTCCCCTGCCTTCTGCCTCCCCTCTCCCTCCCCTTGGCTTGCAGAATGAGCAGGGAGCCAGCTCCTGCAGTGTTCAGGGTCAGCTCCTCAGCACCAAGGCCTCCCCTTGTGCCTTCCAGAAGCGCAGTTGTGCCGCAGGGACGGTGGGCTGATGGCATCGGAACAAAAACGGCTGCTTGCCGTAGCCTGCTGTTGCCTTTGAGGCTGAGCAGCGTCTGCCTGGCTATGCCATGACTGACTGCCCAGCCCCTACAGCTCTGCTAGCCCCTTGCCCTGGCTGTGGGCTCTCTGCACCCCTCTCGGCTGCCCTGCTGGCTAATGGGTGGCTGATCCCTGGATGGAAACAGGGCTCAGTGCAAAGTCTGGCATTTCACAGGTTCCACACTGGAGGGGACCGCTCTGCCTGTCCACCCCGACCTGCCAAGCACCTGCCAGAGCAGAAGAGGCGGGAGGAAGCAGCGGCCCAGGAAGATCTGCAGTAAGAGGCAGAAGGGAAGTGCAGCTGGTCCTTCACCGGCACATGGGCTAGTCAAAAGCCCAGCAGATGCAGGAGGCAGTCAGTTGGGCAGAGTGCTGGGGATGTCCCTCCCGTTGATCCTGTGGTTCGCAGCCAGAAGACCTTAGACTGCAGGTATCAAAAATGAGTCAACGACTGGAAAAGAAGCCCATTGTGCCATGGCATAGCTTCGACGGGACGTGGAGGCCCTTCGTCTGCACAGCTGATGAGGCAGCAGAGGAGTGCAGGCAAGAGGCTGAGGAGAGAAGCAGGAGGGCTGGGGGCCTGGGGCCGAGGCAGCTCGTTTTCATACAGCAGAGCACCGCACGTGCTGCATCACCGCGGTCGTGCAGGTGGGGAGATGTTGGGAAAGGCCTGGGCAGTTCTGCAGGCGGTTTGGCAGTGACTAATGAGCATAAAGACAGCAGAGAACCCCCCCGCCCGGAAATGAGGAGCGGTGGGAAGACAGAGACCACAGCAGGGAAAGCACTTTGTGGTGCAGGAGAAGCTCAGCTCTTCTCGTGTCTTGCCTGGAAGGAAATTAAACAAGTTACTCCCTTGTCTTTTCTTGTCCTGTGGGACACTTGGGGTAACCACTCTGGAGACCACCGCTGTGAGTCTCTGGCAGGCAGAGCCACAGGAAGCTCTGCTGGTGGCTCCTGCACCGTTCAAGGACAGGCATAAACATTTCATGGGGGTCACACTGAGACTGGTGGAGATTCTCCTCCTGAGGGACTGCGCATTCGAGTCCCAGGAACTGGTCCGGTCCAGAAGGCTGGTCTGGGGAGCAGGGCAGCCCCTGTCCTGAGCGGGGTGCGTGTGGGATTGGATGCAGTGCTGTGCTGCCTCACAAGTGCGGGACTCTGGCCCATCTTATCCCCAGCTCTTGCCAGGGCTGAGCATCCCCAGTGAGAATGAAATGCTGCTGCTCCACGCAGGAAAGGCTGGTTCTGGATCATTGATCTATTAGATATTTGGCAAAGTCTGCCTGCAGCCCTTGTGTCATCCTCTCACTGCTCAGCCCTTTCCAGTCCCGGGATGTAGACCTGTTCCTGCTCCTGTGAAGGCAGAGCCACCCCGCGCTGGAGGTCCGTGCTGCCAGCGGATGATTTTGTCTGGCCGCTAGAGCTGGGCAGTTTGAATTCCTGCCAGCGGACCTGTTGGCTCTGCAGGGTCAGAGCTTTGTGTTGGTTTAGCAAAGTCTGCGGAGCCACCCCGGCACAGGGCAGGGCCGCAGGGTTCTTGTTGTCCATTGGCATCTCCATCCTGATCACAGAGAGGTCCCATCAGTGGCCCTGTTGTCTGGGTTTGGACCATCCTGTAATGATGCTGCTTGCAGAGAGCAGCAGCGCTCTCCTGCGCCTGGGCTCCCGAGCAGTGCTAAAGCCAAGGGAAACACTCTGAGCTCTGCTGCCGTGACAGGTAGTCAGAAAGATGTTGGATCAGCCACTGACCCTGGGGAAGGGACGGCAGTAGGTACAGTGCTCAAGACTCCCCAAGGGTTCTAGCTAATGCATTTCACTCACACTGCAGAAGCACGATGTTCTGCTGTCTCAGAGCAGCGCTGGGGGAGTGAGGGAGGAGAGCGGTGTCTGGCCTGTTGAACAGGCAGGAGCGGGAGCGAGGATGTCACTTCAGAGAGCTGCTCCTGCTGCCACTGTGCCTTCTCAGGGCACGACCGTTCCGTGCCCTGTGTGCCCTCACCAAGAGCTACCAGTGCTGTGGGCTCTGCTGCGAGTCTGAGCTCCTTGCCCCACGTACCCTTGCCCTTCACGGGGCGCTTGGTGCTGCTTGTCCCTGTGCCAGTTCCACTGCAGCTCCGCAGAGGCTCTTGGCAGGAAGCTCCAAGCTGCAGTTGTTGCTGGGGGGTGTCTGGGTGCAACCTTTGCTCCTGGAGACAACAGCACAAGTGTGGGGGTGCAGGGGCCCGGCAGCATCGGCCTCCCCTTGCACAGGGCCATCCATGACGATGTCTCTCCGGAGGTCAAAGGCACTGGTGCTGCCTAAACTCGTGAGGTGTCCTCGTGCACAGCTGGAACGGGGCGGCTTTGTTCAGCCAAGTCTCCACAGTTTGCTGGTTTCTGATGCAGGGCTGACAGGGAAGTGGGACACAGCCAGCAACCCCAGCTCTCCCAGCCAGCTCCCCATCTGAAAATGCCACCAGAAGTGAGACAAGGAGCCAAGTGTCAGCGCGGGCATGAGGTGGGTGCGTCCTGGAAGCGCCTGACAAAGCTCCTGCCGCCCGAGCGAGCAGTGCAGGAGCAGAGCGAGGAACCGCGACCGGCTGCAAAGAGGAGACGGTGCCCAGCCCAGACCCCTGCAGCAGCCTTCGCAGCAGCCTCGCAAGGACGGTGCTGGGTCTGATGGGCACGGTCTGACGTTTATTGTGTTCCTAGAAAGAGCAGAGCTTCGAAAGATCCCCCAGTGGATCCCCAACAGAGCCCACAGAATGGCCGGCTGGCGTCAGCATTAGTGCAGCCGAGCTGCTGCTGGCAAGGACAAGGGGATGGGGTTTGCAAGTTCAGCTCTTGGCTCTTTTGGGGCACCTTGGCTGCTGTGCCAGCAGGGAGAGGAATGTTCGAGCTGAGCAGAGGCATTTCTCTTGGCAGCTTTATGATCTTTTCTGCCTCAGCTGGGAAGTCAGCAGGACTGAATAAATCTCCAGGCCAACAAAAGCCCAGGATGGGGTGTTTTTACAACTGCCAGGGTTTGATTAATTTACAAGTAATTACTGAATCTCTTTCTTCATAGCAGCAGCTTCTACTTGACTGTGTCAGGGGAGGCAGAGCCCGGCACGTTCTGCAGGGAAGTCACCTGCCAAACGTCTGTGCCATGGAAGCCAGTCGGCTGCAAGCCCGATCGGGTGGGTTTGGTGTGTCCACCTGTCAGGTCTTGCAGTGCTTTGTGCAGGGGGGAGCTCCCTGCCGGCCTCATCGCCATCCCCGGGAGGAGCTGGCCCTGTGCAAGGGGAGCTCCCTGCCCGCCCTGTCCCTGTCCCCAGGAGGAGCTGGCCCTGTGGCACTCTCAGGGGCTTCACGTATGTTCTGCCTCAACATGGTTGGCAGAGCAGATGCAGTGGAAACTCAGGATCCCATTGAAAGGGCAGCCAAGTGCTCAGCCCGTTGCCTCAGAGTCCGTGACCCCAGGTCCTCAGCACATGCGCCTAGAACCGAAGGGTGGCTGAAAGACTGTCTAGAACTTTTTATGACCTTCTAGAGACAGTGCTGGGCCCATGTCCCATGGCTCAGTGGGAGGTGTGGGGATGCAGAGTGGCTCCGAAAACACTATGAAAGACCAGCAAGGACCCATCATTGTGTTCTGCGGGACACAAAGACCAGTGAAGTCTGTGGACGTGCTGGAGCCTTCTTCCACAGACCTGAAGCCTGGCTGGAATGCCGGCCCCTTGCTCACAGATCCTCACTGGCAACTCACTCACTCTTTTCTCTCCTCACTCTCCCCAGTGCACTTGTGAAATGAGGGAGTGTAGCCCTTCACTCTGTTCCCAGTCTTCCTTCTGTTCCCAAGAAGGTGCAAAACCTCGTCATGATGGAGTGTGGAACTGGCCATCGCTTGGGGGCTCAGCCCAGCTGCCCCAGCCCCCCAGAGTTGTCTGGGGTAGGTCAGAAAGCCCCAGGGGGTTCAACTGCCAACCTGCTCTGCCTGAGAGTGGGTCAGAACAGCCACCCAGCCTGTGGGGCACAGCCTCTTGCCCAGGCTGGGGTGCCCCTGGTGCTTCCTGTAAAAGCGGCTCTGCCTCCATCCCCCTCTCTTCCGGTTCTTTGTGTTTCTGGGCAGTAGGGAGGATCATTTTGGCCGCCACAGCTGGTGGCAGCAGGGCCCCTCTCTCCCCTCCAGGTAACGATGGGCAGGAAATACCTTCAGGTGATAAAAAAACTTTAAACAGCTTAATTCTTTCCAAAAAGGGAGAAGAAGGATTCGGATGGTTTCTGTGGGCACATTTCAAATACAATCCATAATTTACTGGACAGTTTTCATCCAACGGTGAGGAATTAGGAGCCTTCAAGGCCGCCTCCATTTCTTCTGCAAGGTAAAATGTCTAAATGATCTCTTTCCTGCCTGTGGCTTGTGCCGGGAGCAGCCCCAGCAGCACGGGGAGCCGGGGCGGGGCTGGCCGAGGCGCCGCTGCTGCTGCACATGCACATGTGGGTGCAGGACCTGGAGGGTGCTGCTGACTGGGCTTCACCCAGGAGGCGACTCGCTGGCCCCCGCGTGGCCTGCAGGAGCTCCAGAGATGGGCGGCCTGGACCTGCCCGTGTGCCACCGGGGACCTCCTGCCCCGGGCAGGGTCTGTCCCTCTGCCTCTGCCTTGGCGCGGGGGGCCGGCCCTGCAGAGAGGCTCGGACCGGGGCTCTCAAGGGAAGGAGGGCGCCATCCTCCGGTGCTGAGCAGCTTCGGGCGGGCTGGATGCCAGCAGCCCTGCCCCGGGATGTCGTTAACCCCTCGGGAACTCGGAGAAGGCGGCTGGCGTTCGCTGTCCGCACCGTGAGAGCATCTGGCTGTGCAAGGGGCAGGGGAGCTGCTGTCCGCTTCTACAGACAAAGCAGATCTCGTTCGCGAGCCGGTAACAGACGGCGTCGCCCTCCTCGCAGAAAGAGAGCCCCTCATTAGCCAGAGATGGGCCATTACTGTCGCCTTCAATTCATTAAGTGCCGCAATCACAGGGAGCCGCTGCTGATGCGCTGCTCCCTGTATCTGCGATTGTCTCCCTAATAATTAGCTCCATAATTGTCGTTTTGACAGGGTAATTAAAATTGTTTAAAGATGTTGTGTCAGCCTTTCCTCCTCTGCTGAGCTCAGGCGGGTGTCTCGGGGAGATGATTTCCTACCTGCCTCGACCGCAGCTCTGCTGCTGACGGACGCCGGGGAGCTGCGGGAGTGACCGGGCTCGTCGTTGCTGCGCTCCGCTGCTCGGCCGACGGTCGCTGACCGGGCAGAAGTACCTCCCGGTGTCGGCTCTGTCCAGGACACCTCGTGCTGCCGGGGCTGTGATTTTCTTCCGAGGGCCTTCCTGGACGGAGCGCCGTGCTCCTGACGTTGGGAGCTCCAAGTGCCGGCGCTGTACAACCGCCTTCCCCCCGCATGCATTTCTTGCGACTGGACTGCAGACCACCAGGAGCGGAGCCTGCAGCTCGGCGCCGGTGGGAGAGCGGGGCCGGCGGCTCCGGCGGCCGCCGTGACCCTGCTCCCGGGGCCGCTCCCCGCCGCAGAGGTGCTGCCGGCTGCGCTGGGCCGGGGCGCAGGGGCGGTGGCGGCCAAGTGCTGCGGAGAAGCACCAGGCGAGCAGCTTGCGGGAGGGCTGCGGGCGGCCGGCGCCCCAGGGTTAGGGGGCAGCAGAGGTGCCATGGGGTGCTGGGGAGCGAAGGACGCGAAGGAGGTGGTTTCTGGAGCCCGTTGCGGCAGCGGCTGTCGGTTGTGCTGGTTCAGGGCAGGGGCTGCAGTTCGGGTGGTTAAAACCCCGAGTTACCTCCCTTTTCAGCAAAACAAACTTGAATATTCATTGCTGAGATGCGATAAATAAACCCACCCTCGCACCCAGAAGCTCTGCCAGCTGGGTTTTGGCTGCAGGAGAGTCTGTTTGTGAAAAGCTTTCAAGGGTTTTTGAAAATAGTCTGTTTTGAATCATTAAATGAACAAAGCGATCCGGTCTTCTGGAGTAAACAGTGATCACATGGAAGCGAAGCCTGAACTTACTTCTTGGCAAAACAGTCTCCAGCACTTCTCTCTCTTGCGTTTACAGCCTCGGGGTTGTGTTCGCCTTGATGCTGATTTGGGGTTTGAACGCTGTTTCAAACCCACGGGAGGTCCCCTCTGCCGCGGCGGCTCTGGGAGGCTCCCGGGGCGTTCGGCTGCAGGCAGCCCCTCCCTGCGCTCCGTCCCCTCGTAGCCCGAAGCCAGTCTCCGAGTCCAGATGGCCCCGTTCCACAGCTCTCCAGCCATTCGTTGGCGTCCGGTGCTCATCATCGCTCCACTAACTGAGGAACTTTGCAATCTGTTGCGGGCTATTATCTGCAAAGCCGTGCCCCAGCAACTGATGCCCGGCCATCCCAGCCGCAGGAGCGTTGGCTAGTCCTACAGGAAGGGCTGGTGCTCTGAGCCTTTCAGCCGTGTATTAAAATCAAACCGACCATGAGAGAACAAGGCGGCGGCTGGCAGCGGCTCTGCCGTGAGGCCACCACGCGCCCAGCGCTGAGCCCCGGGGCGCTCTCCTGCTGCCGCCGTTCTGTCCCTAACGCGCTGTCTGGAGCTGAACTCCTCCCGTGTTCCGTGTTTGCCGGTCCCGGCTCAGCATCGCTGCGGCTCGCTCGGCTCGTCTGAGAAGGGGCAGCTCCCCGGGAGGCGCAGGAGCCCTGCAACCCCCATGCCGCGGACTGGAGCCGGGGTGGGGGGCCAGTCCCACCTGCCCCGCTGTGCTGCAGCCGCTGGCTTCGGGAGAGAGAGGAGACTGCATCAGTACCAGGGCTGCTTGGAGAGGAGGGCGCGGGGAGAGGCAGGGTGCAGGCCGGGGAGATTCGGGGAGATGATGCTGGTTCCTGTATTCCAGCGGCTCCCTCTGAAGAGCCGCTGTGGCTGCAGCCGAACTCCGGTCCGCTGTCTGCCCGCGGGTGCTGAATGGTGAAGCGTGGCAGTTCTATCTGTGCTCTGCTCGCAGAGTGACAAGGCCCTGTGACCCTTTCCTATGGCCACTGCCACCACAACGGAGTCTTTGCAGCAGGATCTTCTCCGCTTTCAGGCTTTTTCCTAAAGGAGTCTCTGGGAGCATCACACACGAGTCTCTCACGCCAGGGCCTGGGCACGCGGAGCTGCACTTGTCCAGGAAACCAGCTCTGTGCTGCCTGGGTCGCTCCTCTACACAGACTCTGCCCTGCTGAGGCCTCTACCACCTCTCAGCTGCTCCAAGTGGCTGTGAGGGCCAGGAGAAGAGCCTTGCTGGGCAGCTGAGTCACCCACCGTGGCCACGGCAGAAGGTCCGTGCAGGAGCCGTGTCAGCACCTCTGGCCCTGATGCCCGGTTCCAGAACGGCTGGTGCATCGTGAGTGATGCCTGTGGAATGAATCCTGGGGACACGCACACACGGGGTGCGACATAAAGCCTGATAAAGGTTGGCAAACAGAGAACCAGCAAGGTCTGCTGTAGGATGATGGATCTCTCCTTGAGTCATTGGAGGAAAGGCTCCGACAAAGAGTAATAAATTCATAAATTCTTCCCGTCACCGGGGTTATTTCCCACAAAAGAATTTACGGCAGAGCACACACTTCTCTGCTCGCAGTAACGAGGTCTGGCTCCGGCACGTGACGGCCATGACTGGCAGAGAGAAAAGACAGGCAGTCAGAGAGGAAAAGGTGTGGGACAGGTCACACACACAGCAGATTCCTGCTCTAGAACAGCAGGGACAGACCTCCAGGTCACACACACAGCAGATTCCTGCTCCAGAGCAGTGGGGACAGACCTCCAGGTCACACACACAGCAGATTCCTGCTCCAGAACAGCGTGGGCTGGGCTGGGTTTCAACCAGGAATCCTTTCAGTGCTCCTGTGGAGGCTTTGCTGGGACAGAGAGCCACAGTGGGAGCATGGATCCTGGCCACTGTCCTGTCTGCTGCAATCCATGACCCTTCCCAGGGTTGGTAACTGATCCCAGCAGCCTGCCTGGTGCTCTGTGAGATGGGGACTCTCAGAGCCCCTGCAGAAGGGCAGGGCAGGCTGCAGCTCAATGTGGGAAGGCACTGGCCATCCCTGGCTTCTTCCCGGGTGCAGGATACCTGACGAGGTAAGGAGGGCTTTAAATCTCCGGCGTGCTGAGAGCGTGGCCCAGCACACTGCTGGTGCCACCGGAGAAGCCCCCTGTGCTCTCTGGAGCTCCCTGTGTGTCTCCCCAACCTCCCCAGAAGGACACGCGGAGCCACTCTTTGCCTAATGGGGCAGTTTGGACGTTACAGCCTAAAGCTGAAGAGCTCATTAATTGCTGTGCTGAGAGCCAGGCTCTCTTTAAGCCGGTTCTTTATCGTGATTAATGACGCAGCACCATTGCATCCCCTCTTTTATGTCTGTCCTGTGAGAGGGGGAGCTGCAGCCCTGTGCCCCACTTGGCAGTGATGGCAGGAGCTGAGTTCAGGGCTGAGCGCTACCCCAGGCTCCTCACGGCTCAGACTGCCAGAGCTCGGATGCCCACGCGAGTGCCCTGGGGTCCTCCCACTCAGGATTTGCCTCTCGCAGGACCTGCCCTGTCCTGAGTGCTGTGGGCTCCTGGCTCTGGCCGCAGTCTGCTGGCGATGACACCTTTTCTCAGTGGATTGGAGGTTAAAAAATGAGTAGCTGTGGTCCTGGGGAACAGGGTGTGGTGGGCAGGGTGGGATTGGGGTGGCAGGTGGACTGGATGATCTTGGAGGTCGCTTCCAACCTTAATGGTTCTATGATTCTGTGCTCGGGGGGTTCATGCACAGCTCCAGGAGTTGGTGCTGTCACCAGGACATGAGTGTCCTGTCAGGCTGGGTGTGGGACAGCTGTACCTTCTGCTGGTGACCCTCCTCTGCTCAGCAAATGCGGTGCTGACGTGGCTTGGGAACACGGGGTATGGCTGCAGCCTGCCCCAGACTCCCCGCCCGCCCTCACGCTGCCTGTTCAGAGGTTTCCCGGTTCTGCAGAGAAGGTGGTGGTGGAGGGTGGAACTGGCTGGCTGCGGGGTCCTCAGTTACTGCCTGGGAGTTCCCCTTAGATCCCTCTGCAGAGGGAAAGCCGAGGCGTTGCTGCACAGCAGGGCTTCTTGTGCAGCTTGAAGCCCGGGTAGTGTTTTTCCAATAAAGCAGATGAGCGTGGCACTGGTGGCAGCAGCATGCAGCCAGTGCGCAGGCAGCTGCGGGAGCCCGGCCGGATTATGCAGATGTGTCTGTGGAGGAAGCAGCCAGCCTGCCTTTGTGTCAGGTAATGAAACTTTACACTTGCTCGGTGCATTCCAATTACCTCTCGCAGCCCCTCCTGCCTGTGGGAGGCATCCGAACCCTCTGCGTGGTGCTGGCAGGCTCCTGCGTTTTCACAGCCTGCAGCAGCTGCATCAAATGTTTCCAGAACTGCACGTAAGGAACGTCTGCCCCAGCCCCTCTCTGCCTTGTCCTCTGCCCAGCTGTGGGACCGCTCCGCGGTGACCATCCTGCAGCATCCACAGCAGACCAGGGCAGCATGTCCTGGGGGAAATAGCGCCGGACAAGTGGCCCCGTGTGCAGGGCGCCCCGCGCTCTGCGGGGAGGGCATGGTCGTGCAGGGAAAGCCCCACTTGTGTGGAAGGTTAAAGCCAGACCCCCACTCTTCTCAGATGGAGAATGCAATGCCTGTCTTGGGGCTCAGGGAAGGGAACCGAGGCTGGCAGAGCACATGGTCACTGTGGTGCAGCGGGTGCATGTGGAGGGACTAATCACAGCATCACAGGACATTAGGGACTGGACGGGACCTCGAAAGATCCCCCAGTCCGGTCCCCCTGCCACAGCAGGACCCCCTGGGACACTCCAGAAACGGTCTGAGCTCGCAGTGGCCCAGCGTGCTCTCTGGGTTACTCTCCCAGACTTACGAACCTTGGCTCCATGGCCCTCGGTAACGCAGGAAAAGCCCCGGGCACCGCGCTACAAAGCCCCTTGCAGGACAGCTGGTAGCACGGGAGCTATAAAGTGCGGCCGTGGCATTTGGGGTGAGGAAGCCCCTCGGGGAGCACTGTGACCGACAGCAGCGATGCTCCCCAGGGGGGCTGCCTGCTCTGCTCGGCTCGGCGCCGCAGGGCCGTGCTGCCGGCTGCCGGTCTCTGGGGCAGGGCCGGCGGCAGCAGACGCCTCACTCGAGGTCTCCCGGGAGCCTGGCGACTAGCGCAGTGACGGAGCCGTTGATGCCGCCTGACTGCTGCGGGTTTGAAAGGTTCGCCGAGGGTGTTGCCGGGGGAGGAGCCCAATGAAGGCTGCAGTTCAGCCGCCCCCCTCCCTCCTTGTTCTCCGCCCCCTAAATCTGCGAGGCGGCAGGAACCGGGGGGCGGACGCGTCGTTCGCATCGCAGAGGGTTCGTAGCGACGGCGCCTCGTTCGCGCTTCGGCTGAGCTGAACGGAGGTGGGGACGGAGCGCCCTGGAAGCCTGAGGACACCCGTGTCCTGCGGCGTGAGGTGCCCGGCACCGGGGCAGGGCTCCTGGGTGCGACCCTCCCTCGCTGCCAGCCCGAGTGCCGGCGGGGCGAGGCTGCGCTTGGACCAGGGTGGATGCGAACAGCCCCTCGAGGATGGGATCACCATCCCAACGGGGCTTTCAGCAGGCAGGAGCGCACCCCAAGAGCTGTGTCTGCACCCACTCTGCCAAGTGGGGTGCTCTGGGGTGCCCCGCTGTGCAGCCCAGGGCAGAGCCCAGAAAGTAGCAGCCCCAGAGCACCCCCAGCCCCGGGTGCAGCTGCAGCCCTTGGACGAGGGGAGCCCGGAGCTCAGTTTCTATAGTTACTGCAGGGCTGAGGGGAGCAGGCAGACAAATACTTAAAAATTGATTGTTCTAGCAACAGCTCATCCGTGTTTGGCAACATCGGGCACAAGATGTCAGCTCGCTGAGCCGGGCCTGCAGCCCCTGACAAGCCCCTGTGCCAGGAGCTCTGGCTCCGTGGGTCGGCTGTGGGCGGGGGGATGCTGGAGGGGGGCGTTGGGGCTGCACTGCTGGGAGGAGGCTCTGCACTGCGGCTCTGAGCACGGGGCAGCCAGTAACTGCTGCCAGCTGGTGCTTGGGGAGAGGGCTGCCTTGATCCTCTCGTAATGGGTCACCACTGCCGAGCCCCAGCAGCTCTCACGGCTTCACAAGGCAGCTGCCTCCTGCAGAGGTGGCCCCATGCTCCCCTCAGTCCCTGTGGGGGCTCTGGCTGGAAGAGGAGAGCTGGGGCTGGAGAATAGGCTGTGGTGGGGAGGCTGCAGGTCCCCGTTGCTGCCTCCTGAGCTGGATCCATCCTGCGAGCCCTCCTGGTCACAGCTCTGCCCAGGATGCTGAAGTGGCACCTCAAGGAAGTCTGGCTGGGGCTGAGGCTCCGGGTACGACACTGACAGCCCACGACTACAGCACTTCACGCACAGCCTGGCCAGCCCCTGGTCCCCAGCTGGGACCCCACTTAAATGTCCCCGTGGAGGAGCCGCTCCAGAAGCCACGAGTCATTTAGCAGCACAGGGCTGGCTGAAGGGCCCTTCAGAGCTGATTCCAGGGCAGGAAGAGCCGAGCTGGAAGAACAACAAACGCTGGGTTTGTTTTGTGTGGAGAAGACGGCTCCCACGGTGTCAGGACATTGTGTGAAAGCGTTTTCGTTCCTTGTAAATTAGCCCGAGGGCTTGTGCTCCTCCTGCGCTTCCTGCGGCGCTGGGCACTGTTGCTAGGTGCCAGAGGCACGCTGAGGACCGCGTGTGTTTCCTTCCCCAGACCCCGAACCCGAGGCTGACCCCGGGTGGGTGCCAGCGGGGAGCAAACTGCCTTCTCTGGGCAGACCCCGGTTCACGTCTCCAGGAGCCGCAGCCGTGCGGGGGTGTCTCGGCCGGGCTGAGAACAGAAGTCACGTTTCTGCCTTCTCTGCCCCCGTGGTTCTCCCTGGGGCTGTGCCCCATCCCCCGTGAGCTCCAGGGCGCCTCAGGGAGCCGGGCTCAGAGCAACCCCTGGCACCTGGGTCTGCCTGAGCAGCTCCTGGGCTGCACCTGCCTTGTGCCCGTTCCGCAGCCTCTTGGGAACAGGTGTGGATGCTGCTGTTGTCCTCCCCATTGGCCTCACCCCGGGCTCCTCCAGCCCCTCCTAAGACCAGTGACCAATTGCTTGGGAGGTTTGTGGGGCTTTTTTCTTTCCACCTTCTATAAGAAGAGAGAAAAGGGAGAGCAGGAGACCTCAGACTGAGGTGGTGCTGGAGAGCAGCTGGTGCGCGTGGAGAGGCGACTGCGAGAAGACTGTCCTGGAGAAGGAGACGCGGGAGCGTCCAGCACAGGCACAGACCAGCTGTTGCTCGACAGAGAGGTCAGTCCCACGGGAAACGTTCTGATCACTGATGTTTCCTGTGTGAGAAGGTTAATCACAGTGATGGTAGACGCGGCCACGCGACGAGAAGGGGGCGGCGGCAGCTTTTTGTCCCAAAGGCTGCAGGAGCCTCTGTGGGGGACTGGGCAGGGCTGTGGTTTGATCTCGCACACCGGCTGCACTAGCCTTGTCTGAGGCGCCGCCTGTGCTAGCAAATCCCGGGCTGGGAGCAGGGCGATAGGATCTCGAGGCAGGGCTGTCCCTGCTAAGGAATCGGGGACGACACCTTTGCAAAGGTGTCTAATTGCTCCGCGCCGGGAGCTGGTGATAAACAAGAAGGCTCAGGACTGCTCATTTCCAGAGGCAGCCTGAGCTCGCTCTTGCTGCTGAGACCTGCTGGGAAAGTCAACAGGAAAGTTAACACTGGGAAACCTATAACTGGGCCCCCGTTGGGCTGTAGCACTGTGGGAGAGTCAAGGGGACAGAGGTGGAGGAGGGACAGTGTCTGCCGTTAGTGGCCCTTTGGCTGCTGGCAGCTCATCGGTGAGGGGCCTCGACTAGGTGGCCACGGGCATCCTAGTGAGCAAAGCACGAGGTGAGTTGGCAGCCGGCATCTGCCTTGAAGCAGCGGGCACGTGGAGGAGCAGGAGGAGCAGCCCCCTGCGGCCCCACAGAAGGAGGGAGGAGACACCCTGTTTGCGTGGGATGTTTTCCTCGGTGCGGTGAGTGCCGGAGGGTCTGTGCTGCCAGAGCCAAAATGGGCTGGGCGTTTCCAAACCCTGCACGTGGTGGTGCCTTGGCTCAGGAATTGCGTTGGAGAGTCCTTTGTTGGCTTGTGGTGGCCCGGAGAAGGGCTGCTGGCTGAGCTGTGGGGTGGCCCGGAGAGGGGCTGCTGGCTGAGCTGTGGGGTGGCCCGGAGAGGGGCTGCTGGCTGAGCTGTGGGGTGGCCCGGAGAGGGGCTGCTGGCTGCAGTAATCCTTTGAGGCAGTTTTGGTGCAGGGGGGACTCGATTCCCTTTATGTGTGAACACAGTAAAATCCAGCTCCATCTCTGGATGTGCAGCTGGTGTTTTAAAAGGGCTAATTTCACAAAGTTGAAAATAATTATGAAGCCTCTCTTCTGGGAACAAGGATTTTAGGAGAAAGATGTAAACAACTGGAGGAAAATGGAAATGGAAGTGTAAGGAGAATGTAAATGAGCAGCCCAGCCTCACGGAGTGTTGGCAGAGGGAGGAGGAAGGTCTGCAGGGAGCTGGTGACCCCAAGGGGGAGAGGGGCACTCCCAGCTGGGCTGGAAGGACTGGCCCCTTCTGTGGATGCAGCAGGGAGCTGGTAGAAGGCAGAGGGTATCCACCCGTTGTCGGTGTGGCTGGTGCTGGCTGAGGAGGAGGCTGCCATTGAAGGGGAGAGTTAGGAGGAGCCAGGAGCTATTTTGGAGAAGGAAGCGACGCTGTAAGGCAGGAGCCTGGACGAGGGGTCTCTGGTTTTCTGCTGGAGATGGGCTGGGGAAGCAACTGACTTGTGCCCAGGAGTAGATCCAAGGGGATGGAGCTCTGCTCGCAGGCAGCCCTGGTGTCGGGCAGACAAAGGGCTGCCTCACTGGATGCAGCTGAAGACAGACAAGCTCAGGTGAGAGAGAAGCTGCACAGTGGAAGCTGAGGGTATAATGAAGCGCAGGGGCAGGGCACGCAGGGTCCCTTCCTCGCCAGAAAGGCTGCAGTCGAGATCAGATGTTTTCTTCCTAAGAAGACGCGTGGTTGTTCAAACTGGAATTAATCCAGTCTGATGGCCCGCACTTGGCCAAGGTCAGGCTGGGCCATCACCAGGTCCCTCCTGGCCTTATTACCCACCAATAAATATACAGATGAGATACAGATGGTTCCTGTGGCCAGGCCTGAGCTCCAGAGAGGAGCTGGAGCAGGGCTGTGTCAGGATGAAACTGCCAGGGGACCAGAGCAAAGCTGATCCTGGTGCTGTGGCTGGCAGGGACAGAGGGGTCTGGAGGAGTGGGTGGGCAGAGGGACAGTGCAGAGAGGTGAGCAACGGGCTCTGCAGCTTGTCTGGGGGATGCATTCTGTGCTCTTGGGGTGAGGCACGGGGCAGCTTGTCTGCCTGCGGGGTGCTGGCAGGGGCTGCCCAGGGGGGTTGCGGAGTCTCCTCCTCTGGAGACGTTTCAAACCCCCCGGCTGTGTTCCTGTGCAGCTGGATCTGGGGGTCCTGCTCTGGCAGGGGATGGCACTGCATTATCTTTCAAGGTCACTTCCCATCCCTGATGCTCTGTGATTGTGTGATGCTTTCTGCTGGCCGGGGAGGCAGCTCTTCTTTGGGAAGACCTGCTCCTCAGAGCTTCCCTCTGAGATGACCAGCTTTGCTGAGGTTGTGGCTCGTTGGTTTCTCTTGTCTTCTGGCAGCTGCCCCTTAGGAGGGGAATTGCCCACAGCGTGACCTGTGGACAGAGGAACCACCTTCCTGCCCTGCTGGGTTCGTCTGTGATGGGTTAAGCATTAGAACCCTACAAGTGCGGTTGCCGTGGAGGGTCAATTGCCCTCTGCAGGGAAGGGCTCTGTGCTTGGGCTGCAGCCACAGCCTCCTTGCACAGGGTAGGACAGGGGCCAGCCCTCGCCCCAGAGAGCTGATGGGGCACACTCCTCCTCCACCTGAGCCGCTGGCCTTTAGCTTTGCGCTGCCTGGAGCCCTCCGACAGATAGGCGTGGATCGCCGGGCGCTGACAACCGCAGGCTGCGGTGCCTCGTGCCGAGGGCTTTTCTGCAGCTGCCCAACTCCTTTTGTCAGCTTTTCCTGCCGTCTGATGCCCCCGCTCCCTCCTCCCTTTGTCTGACCTGCGTTACTCAGGCTCTGATTCACTTCCACCTCTGTGCAAGCCAGGTGGCCGGATCAGCTCCTCCGCTGCTTCGTGGCTGGCAGCATGGTGCCCTCCGACCGTGTCAAACGCTCCTCTCCGCGTGCGCCGGGCTCTCGCCAGCCCCCCGAGCAGGGCTGCTCCGAGCGTCCGCGTGGCTCCCGCACGCGTGTGACCTATTGCTGACGCGCTGCAGCGCGTTCGCGGCCGTCTGCCCGTTCCTGCGGGTCCTGAGGCTGGAACGGACCCCGCACGCTCGGGGTTTCACCCAGAGGGCCTTCAGGATGGGGGCTGGGTTGGCGCAGGCACGGCAGCCCTGCTCAAAGCTCTTCTCGAGATCCAACCTGGTGGAGCTGGTGGCCCTGCCGCCTCCCTGCGGAGGAGCTGGTGCTGCCTGCGCCCAGCAGGACCCTCTCAAGTGCCCGGGATGCTCCAAGCACTCTGAGCCATTTGCGGGGTGGGGGGCAAGCGTTAAGTGCTGTGAACCAGGAGCTGCAGGGAGCCCTGAGGCACAGAGGGCACCGTGCAGCAGCCTGTGCCGTTGGTGACCCGGGCTGCACGTCCCCTACCCACAGAGCTCTGCCCAGTGCCAGACGTTCTGGCAGGGCTCTGGGTAGAGCCAGGCTCCCTGGGAGGCAGTGACACAGGAACTGGCTGTGTGACGAGTCAGGACGGTGGGCAGGGCCCCTCGCGTGGGCGGGGGTCTGACCTTTGTGGGGGCTCCTCTTCCTCCAGGACTGGTCTCGCACAGGGAGCGGAGGGCAGGGGCTCGTGGAGCGGCGGCGGGCTTCCCCCGCAGCGTGTAAGCAGGGGCATGCGGAGGGGTCTGGGTGCGCATCGTCGTCAGGTCTCCGGCGGAGAGAGCCTGCGGGAGCTGGCAGCTGGTCCCAGCCCTGCCCGCACGTGGCAGCGGCGGTGGGCGTGAGGCACAGAGGGGCCGTCCCGCAGGCAGCCGCTGGGCTGTTGGCGGTGGGGACGTGCGGGAGCGTGAGGGACTGGAGAGAAGCCAGGGCGAGGAGCAGCAAACGAGCCGGACTTGGAGCAAGAGCCTCAGTTGCTGAGGAGATAAGAGGAGCAGCAGTAAATTGAGAGCAAACACGCTTGGAGCGGAAGCGGAGACGCACAAAAGGACTTTCCAAATCCTGTTGAGAGGAGGGTGCTCTGCTGGAACGAGAGCCTTGCCACGGAAAAGAAATGGTGGTGCTAAACCAGTTAAACCAGTGGCCTCTGTGGGCAGTGCTCAGGGAAGGATGGGGCAGAGCACCCCCCGGGCTGAGCTGTGCTGCTGTCAGGCTTCCTGCGGCGACCCAGACCTGGGCAGTTACTGGGGTCTGTCGGGGGGGTGTTGTGGTGCCCTCCCCCCCTTCCCTGGGGTCCCCCTGGGGCTCAGTGACCTCAAGCAAACAGAAGCCCACAGCGCGATGTGGGGATGAGTGAGGCAGGAGCCCTGTCCTGACCTCAGGGCTGCCCGGCAGGAGGGGCAGGAGGGCTCCAGGGAGCAGAGGGCAGGCGCCCAGCCCAGCGGGTCTCCCGGCAGATGCACGGGTCGCCCGTGTGTTCGATCTCTCGGGTCCCTTCCGATCCCTCGTGTCCTGTGGCTCTGTGCGAGCGCAGCCCCGGGGAGCTCGGCCAGGAAGCGGCAGTGCCGGGCGTCGTGGTGGCGGTCGCTCGATCCCGGGGAGCTGCCGGGCTCTGCTGGGGATGGGGCTGCGCGAGCGGGTTGCCGGCACCGAAAGGTGTGAAAGGAGCCGAGTCCTGGCGCCGAGACGAGGCGTCTGCCTGGGCTGCAGCTCCGCAGGCTGTCACAGCTGACGGGGAGCTGGCTCTCCCCCAAAGGCAGGAGGGAGCTGCTGCTGGCATCGGCTTCGAGCGGGCGTCTGATTGCAGGGGCTGGTTGTCCCTCTGGGGGCCCAGGTGGCCCTGAGCTGGGCCAGCGCTGCAGGAGCGGGCCATCGCCCCTCGCCAGAGCAGAGGACGTCCTGGCGCAGGCAGAACGATGCTGCTGGGCGCCGCTCGTCCTTCCCTGAGCGCGGAGCGGCCAGCTGGGTGCTGGCCACCGGGCCCCCTTGGCTGCAGGGCCTTTGCCTCGAGCTCTGGCTTCTGGGCAGCACAAGTGCGTGAGGACGGCCGTGTCCAGGCGGGAGAGCTCCCTCTCTCCGAGGAGCTCCGGCCCCGGCCGTTCCTCTCAGTGAGCGACGCTTTGTGTCGGGCACGGAACAGCCTCCTCTACACCGGGACCTGAACCGCCGCCTGTCTGTGCTCCGAAAGCCGTCTCCTCCTCTGTCGTGGCCCCGGGGTGAAGGCAGGACCCCCCGTGGGCTGTGGGGGTCCAAACTGTTACCCGGTGCCTTCTGCCCCCACGAAAGCCCCGGGCGGAGGAGCCCTGTGGGCAGCCCTGGCTGCCGGCCGTCTGAGGGGTTTTCGGGGCCGCGTTACAGCCTGGCAGGCAGGGGGGAGCGGGAGCGCCGTGGCCGTGTTCGGGGCGATGGGGACCCTCACAGCAGCGCTGGGTGAGGCGTCAGCCCCAGAGCAAGGACTTCTGCTGCGGGGCTTGTGGTCGGGGGGTCACGAGCGTTGAGTCCAGCGGAGCCGAGTGGCCAAAAGCTGCTGGGGCTGAGCCTCCTCCCAGCGACTCCGCGGTGCCGGTGCCTCGGGCTGGGATCGTAGCGTTTTGAGCGGCCGCCGGAGCGTTTTGCCCTTCGTTCGCGTCCCAGTTAACGGCAAACGTGCGGCTGCCGGGCCCGCGGTCCCGACCCGGGCTGCGGTCAGGCTGGGAAGGGGCGGCTGCTGGCTCTGTCCCTGGAACAGTGGCGTTTGCAGGCTGGATCTGCACCCCCGGAAAGCTCCGCAGGGAATCGTTCCACGTGCAGATGGGCGGGGACCTGCCCGTCGCTCTAGGCTCCTGCAGAGACGGGGCGAGCGGGCACACGGGAGCTGTCGCCACTCCCGTGGCAGCGTGGCGGAGCGAGGGCGCAGGCACCCCTCTGCCCCCATCCAGAGGCTCGGGGTGCAGCAGCGTTACGCAAGCCCCACGCTGTCCGCGTCCTCCTGTCTCCCCTCTCTTCTTTCTGCCCCTTTTCCTCACGGGAGAGAGGCACTGGGGCTGCTGCCCTACCCGCTTCGGGTCCAGCGCGTTGCTGCTGCCTGGAAGGGTCTGCTGGCAGGTGCTGCGGGACGACGTGTGCTCAAGGTGTCGAGGGTTCGGATGGTCAGGGTCCGCGCAGGAGAGACGGGGAGCAGGCTGCCTCCAGCCAGACAGTTGCTGGAGGGTGCGAGGGGCTCCCCGGGTGCTGGAGCTGCTCCCTGTGGGGACCCATTAACGTGCCCGGCTCAGACCCCCAGGTCACCTCCCGGTCGCTCCGGGGTCACGGAGCAGGGGAAGCGCCCTGTGGGGCACCGGCTGACGGGGACTGTGCCCTCTGCGGGGAGCTGCATTCCCGGGCAGGGGTGTCGGGGTGGCTGGGAGCAGCTCAGCCGCAGGCGCCTGGTGTCCTCCCACCCCTCCCCAGCGGCTGTTTCCTTTTCTGTCTGCTCTGAGCCTCTCTGCAGGTCTCGGCAGTCAGCGCCGGGTCCCCTTCTCAGAATAATGGAATTTAATGGAATCGAGTCCCTGCTGGGCTAATTCTTGCTCAGTAAAAATAGCTGCCGTGATGATGCACGAAATGCGCGGCCGCCGGCAGCTTCGCAAGGGGAAACGAGCCCTGGGGGAGGCGGAACGGGGACACGGTGACAGCTCCTGGCTCACCTTGGCCCCTCGGCTCTGCACAAGTGCTCGAGACTGATCCGTCGTGGGGCAAAAGGCCTGGCGCACGGAGGAGCCCAGGGGCTGTGTGCTGGGGCGCGGAGCAGCCCAGGGGCTGTGCCTGCGGGGCTGTGCCCTGGACTGGTCTTACTGCCTGGGCAGGGTCCTTCCCAGCTCGTCTCATGCCAGCCAGAGCCGGCACCACGTCCGTAAGTGGATGGGGAGGCTGGCGGATGCTGTGGTCGATGCTGCTGTGTGGTGCCCAGGAGCAGATGCTGAGCAGGGGTTGGCAGCTGCCTGCTCAGCAGCCTCCAGAGCGGAGGGCTGCCAGAGGAGTCCTTGCCTCGGGTGATGTCGGAGCTCCTTGCACAGTGCCCTGGAGCTTTCTGTGGGCGCAGCTTTAATTACTTCATTGCGTCTTCCCTCTCTGCCCACCCCCTCGGACTGAAGATGGCAGTCGGCAGAGGAACGCCGAGTGAACCTGGAGCGGCATTTGGAAGGCGACGCGGGGTGCCCGGCTGTGACCGGAACGAACGCTCGGGGCCCTCGGCAGCGATTCGCACTCCGGAGTTGGTGAAATACTCCCGGCAGCAGTCCTGGCCGCACGGAGGGTCCCCTGGGTTCCAGGGAGCCCTCGGCGCAGGCGGATGCTCCTCGCTGGGAGCAGGGCGGCCCCGGTGGTGCCTGAGGAACCGGGCTGTCCTCGGAGGGCTGCGAGGGTGCTTCCCTGTGCTTTCCGCACCCGCGGGCTCGCAGGTTGTCACTGGGCAAGTGCCTTCTGAGGCCGGGCCAGGTCCCCCCCAAGCCCTTCGCCCTGCGCGTGGTGGCTCCGCACAAGTGGAGTCAGAGCGCTGCCCCCGAAAGCAGGCTCCACTTGGGTGCCGCAGGGCGGTGGAGACACGGGTCCCCTTCAGTGCCCTGGCGAGGGCTCGGCTGAGGGGACGGGGGAAGCCCACGTGTACCCTGCCTGGGGGCAGAGCCCCTCTCGTCCCCCCAGCCCGGCTCTGCCGCTCTCCCTCCAGGTTCCCAGGCAGACAGAAATCTGTGTGTGGGCAGCAGGGAGGCCACCTCCCCTGTGAAGAAGCCCGATGCTCTGAGGGCAGCCGGAGCCACCCCCGAGCGCCGAAGGGCGTCTGTCCCTTCCTCTGCACCCGGGCCTCCGCGGTGTCCGCCTGCCTGCGCTCAGCAGTGGTAGGGCTACCTCTGGCCACGCACCAGGCGGCCCGCGCTAGCCTGGAGGGGCCATCGTGCCAAGCCAGTGCCGTGCCGGCGAGGGGTGACACGGGCTGCATGGGAAGGACGAGGAAGCGCGACTTTGCAGCTGACGGGCGGCAGCGACTCGTCCCTGGCGACGGGCTCAGCATTTCTGCGACTCCTCTGCTCGCCCGAGGCGCCAGGAAACATTTGAAGCCGCTGAATCCTGCAGCCGGTGCGGAGCTGTGGTAATTTATTGGTGCTCCCAGCTCGCCTCCTTCCCTTCATCTGTCTCTCGCTGCCCCGCAAGGCTGGAATAACTGATGTTGCTGGTTCTTAATGAAGCCAGGTGGGTTGCCCGCCTTGCACGGGGGGGCCGTTCTCTTCTTAGGGTCCTGGCGGTGGTGAAGGTCGCCAGTGATGCGGTGCAGGCGCGTGTCCCTGTGGGAGCGAGCAGAGCGCTTGGTGCAGGTGGGCTCCTCGGGCTTCCAGAGCTACTGCTGCTGCAGGGGCTGCGCTGCGGTGCTGCTGCTAGCACTGGGCGCGCTGTTGGGAGTCCTCCCCTGTCCCAGGGAGCCCGGCTGCTCTGGGGGTGCCCAGTGGCTCCTGAGGCACCCGGCTGCTCTAGGGGCGCCCCACCCCCTGTGGAAGCTGGGCTTTTCCACGCTGAAATAAGGGAGAGGTTCGGGCTCTGTCTTTTCCTTTGGGGCTCAGATGTCGTTGCCTTTTCGGTCGGGTCCACACAGGCAGATGCTCCTGGCCAGGGCCGCTCGAAGCGGCTGCTGGAAACGGATGGAATTGTTCTGCGTGACCCCGCTGGCAGCTGTTGAGCTGATCGGCACGTCCCATCGCCGTGGAGAGAGGCAGCCGCCCTCAGAGAGGAGGGCGCTGGAGAAGAGGTCGATGTCCTGTCTAGCGCCATCGCAGCTGATGCCAAGCGAACTGGTGGCAGGTCGACACCGTCCTCTGGTCTTGCAGCTGGCGGGGGCTGCCAGGGCGCGTTGCCCTTGGCGCTGGTTTTCCACCTCCGAAGCAGAGCGCCGCTGCGCCGCCGGCTCTTGCTCTGGCGTCAGTGCTTTGGGTTCTGGACAGTCCTGTTGGTGCTCTGGCTGCAGAAAGCGTGGGACAGGTTGTCCCGGGAGATGGGGACTTCCCCGGTGGACAGAGGGTGAGCTCAGAGCCAGGGCTTCTGTCTTCCCCCAGCACAGGCTGTGTCTGCGTCAGCCTCCCTGGGGAAGGGCAGCACCCCTGCGCCTCTGACAGAGCCGGTGCCCTGGTGGTTCTGTAATTACACACGTAGGTTGCCTGGGTGCTAATTACTTAGCTCCTGGTGCTGAGGGCTGACAAGGGGGATTGCTCGTGGTCTGCACGTTCCTGGGCACTGGCCGCTGCTCAGTGTGTTCGCAGGTCGGCTGGCGACCCTCCTCAGAGCCCGGACGGGTTTCCAGCATCTCCTGACCTTCCCCGCGCACCGGTCTTTGCCGCCTGATCTCGGGAGTGTCGGGAAGAGCCAGCGTCTGCACTGCTGTCTGTCTTCAGTGTGTGGGGAGCTTCCCTGGCTCGTTGTGCAGACAGGGCTCTGCAAGGACCCTCGAGGCTCTAAGGGCTGATGAGCTCTTTGCGTCCCGGCATCGGAGGCAGCGAAGGCTCCTCGTGTTGCAGCGTGGTGCCCCGGCACGGGAGTGTGCCCGTGCGTCCCGCCTCTGTGGGCAAAGCCTGTGGCTTGGGCGCAGTGGGGAGCAGCGCTCCCGAGCTTCTGGAGGTTATGAGAGGCTGTTTGTAAAGGACAAAGTCCTTCAGCTCATGGCAGGCGCTCAGCAGACAAATGGGTTTTCCAGCCTTCGTGGCAGAGCAGAGGGTAGCCAGGCTCTCGGCGCCGCTGCGTCGCTCCTGGGGGAGCCTTGCAAGGCGGGAGGCTGCGAGCTGGATGGATCTGTCGTGTCTGGAAGGGGTTTCAGCGCAGGGATGAAGTGTCGCTTCTCTGGCGGAAGACAAATCGGAGCGGCTGGGCCGTTGCTGTGAACATTGTGCTGCTGCCCTCAGACCTCTGGCCCTGTGCCCGGTCCCTCTCCTGCAGGGCAGCCCCTGTTCTGCTGCAGCCTGCCATGGGCACATGAGTGTTGGCCGATGGCTGAGAGCCCACTGGCAGCTCAGCTGAGCTGCTGCCTTAGCTAGGACCTGCCCTGGGCACTGTAGGGCAGAGGACGGACAGCCATGAGGTCTGGTGCCTGCAGCTGGAGACAAGGGGGGTCCTCCCAGTCCGTGGCTCCGGGTGTCCTGTGTGGGCGCAGCGGGACAGGCGTGTTTGGGCCGCTTGCAGCTCTCCCCAGGCAGCCTGCGAGAACCAGGGTGGCAGCTCTTTCTGCAGACGGCGCTTTCTCCTCGTGGCGGTGGCCACACTGGAGACTTTGTGCAGCTTTAACGCCGAAGCATCGAGGTTCTGCTTTAGCTGCAGGGCAGAGCCCTGAACATGTGACGAGGGCCGCTGATTGTTTCGTGGCAGAGAACAGGAGCCGGTTAAACCGCTTCCAGGAGAAGCCCCAGCTTCTCCTGGGTTCTCCGGGTCAGAGCGCTGCCGCGTGAATCCGGGTCAGCCGGCGTAAGCCGTGCGGGCGCCCGAGCCTCTGGGGCTTAGGAAGGGCCTGAGGCGGCTCTGAAGAGCTCTCGACGCTCAGCGGGACGTCGGCGGTGGCGGTCTGTACGATGCACCAGGAGCTCGGAGGTCACGCTGCTGCCGTCGTGGGGCCCTTTAATGCCAGTTCAGAGCCAAACGAGTTGTAAAAGCCCTCTCGAACCCCCGACTGACAGTCGAGTGCTGGTCAAGGCAGGTGTGAGACGTCGTCCTGGAGTCCTCCCCGTGGTGCTTGAACGCCTGGCACAGCTGAGCACGTGGCGCTGTCGGGGTCGCGATGAGCAGCCAAGCAGAGGCGCCCGACTCTCCTCTGGTGGCTGCAGGCTCCTCCGTGCCTGAGCAGGCAAATGGCTGCTGATAAGACGTGTGGAGTGGCCCCGTTGTCAGAGTTCCAGCCCCGGTGAGTGGAGAGAAGCAGCTTTGCTCTGCATCAGGGTGCATCTGGGTGTTCAGGAGCAGCTTCTGCATCCGCTCCCTCCCTCATCAGCTGGTGGCGCCGGGAAGGTCCTTGCTAAGGACCGGCTGCCTGCTCTGTGAGGGCTGCAGAGGAAAAGCCCTGCAGGAGCACGGCGCAGGATGCAGCCGCCTCCCAGAGCATGCTGTGCGGTGCAAACCCGGCACTCGAGGCTTTGCGCCGTCGGGTCCAGCTCGGATCCAGAGCTGTGATCCACTCCTGGGGCTCGAGGGAGGTTCTTCCTTCTCGCCCTGGAGTTATGGGTCTGGTGCTTGGCAAGGCCTTGCTGAGGTCCCGGGTGCAGGGTCCGGGGTACAGATGCAGCTGCAAGACACAAATGTCTTCCCCCTCTGTCACGAACAGGAGGAGCAGCCTTGGGTCAGACAGACACTGGACTCTCCAGGTCCCAGTTTGCCTTCTCCCTTGATGAAGGTGCTGCAGGACCTGGCCTGTGTCCCCATTGGCCCCCTCCGTCCTCGCAGCTGGTGGCACTCGGCGGCTCTGGGGTTTCACTTGCAACCCCCCTCTCTTGGCAGCTCAGAGCTGAGGCAAAGCGTGGGTCTGCCTGGCTGTGGGCATTCTGCTCTGCCCTGGAGGTGCTGGAGAGCGGGCCGAGCTCTGGCTGAGGGCAAGGAGAAGCCTCAGCAGGTCTCTGGGGCAGGCTGGGAGGTGGCTTTTGCGCGGCAGCCCCACCACGGCTGTGGCTGCTGCGTTCCTGCCGCGTGGAACAGCGTTGAGAAGGTGCCACGGCGTGGTGGGGGGTGCTGGGTGCCAGGCAAGGGGAGGTGCACGGCAGAGGTGACTCCTCGAGCCCTCTGGTTCCAAAGTGGCGCTTTACTGTCCGGCGAGAGCGTTGGCCGTGCACCGGGCTGAGCACCCGTCCGTGGCAGAGACAACTCGGCCGGAGGTTGTGCGCGCGGCGGGACGCAGTGACGGGCCGACGGCAGAGCGAGGCGGTGCAGCGGGAGCAAGCGGAGCGCTCGCTGCTGCTGAAAGGTCAGGCTGTCAGCGTCGCCGTCAGGGCAGAGGGGCCGCTCGGCGCTGCCAAGAGCGACGCGTCCGGGGGCTTTGCTGCCTCCAATGTTAACGATGGGGTCTCCTGCAGGGCTCTGGGAGCTCGAGCGAACCAGAGCTCCTTGGGGATGGTTCCGAGTGGCTGCTCTGGGGTCAGAGCTGTGGCCAGTGTGAGGAGGGGGCTTCTGAGGGGTCCCAGGCTGCTGCCTGCCGCCTGCATGATACAGACGAGCCCTGCCAGCAGCTTGGGAGCAGAGGGAGGGTTTTGGCGAGCGCCAGACCTTCAGACCTGCCCTGGGCCGCCACGCTCTGCAGGATCCGCCAGCAAGCTGCTGCTTTTTGTTCCTGTTGCAGCACTGGCCGTGGGCAGGAGCCCGTGAGGCTGCCGGGACAGAGAGGCAGGTGGTCTTGTTTCTGCCAGGACCCTGCCCAGGAGTGACTGATCAGAGAGCCCTTAGCCCTGCCTCTGCCCCGAGGAGCTCGCAGGCACCTTTCGCTCCAGATCCCAACCTGTGGGACTGTCTGGTGGTCGCTGCCTGCGTCCAGGCAGCTGGGTCTTGGCTGCAGCCCCGTGTCAGCGAGGGAGCGGGTGATGAGCAGCGGGGCAGGAGGCAGAGCAGATGGAACTGGGGGAGGCTGCTTTTCTGGAAACAAAAACAGTTTGGGAAGAACAAGGTGCTGGAGGCCAGGGCTTGGAGCACAGCCAGGATCCTGCGGGAGGCACAGATGCGGCGCCTCGGTTATCTGGCGCGCGGAGGCTGCTTCTGCCTGGGAGTCGTGAGCGCGGGCAGCACCAGTCCGGCTGCCCTTCGGCAGCAGCGTGGCTGGGCAAGAACAGCCACCAGAACGGTGTCCCTGAGGCACCACTAGGGAGCCTCCCCAGCATCCCTGGGCTGTGCTGGGGCCTCTGCGGGACTCGCGTCGTTTGGGGGAGTGGGGCTGCATGTCTCTCCTCCGCACAGCCCGTGGGACCCTTAATAGGACTGTTTGCTTTGGGGCATCAACACCGTAAAGCGGCTGCTGAGCATCTCTTGGTGAGTGTTCGTTCCCACCCCATCTGGCCTCTTCCACTGCTGGCAAATGGGTTTTCCCCACCAGTGAGGTGCCCGTGGTCTGTCTCTGCCTCGTCGCTGCTTGAGCCTGGAGGGAACGCCGGTGCCGAGGGCAGTTGCCAGGGCCCGGAGCCAGCTTCTCCAGTGCTAGGGGAATGAACCTTCAAGGCACTTCTAGAACACTAGTGATGGGAAGGGGCCTCAGAAGATCACATCAGGATCCCCCAGATCCAGTTGCACAGGAACAGCCCAGGGGGGTTTGAAACCTCTCCAGAGAAGGAGACTCCACTACCCCCCTGGGCAGCCCCTTCCAGGGCTCTGGCACCCTCACTGGGAACAAGGTCCTTCTCACACTGATGTGGAACCTCCTCTGCTCCAGCTCACACCCGCTGCCCCCTGTCCTGTCACTGGGTGCCCCTGAGCAGAGCCTGGCTCCATCCTCCTCACACCCACCCTTCACACATTGATCAACATCATGGGGTCACCCCTCAGGCTCCTTTTCCCCAGCTCCAGAGCCCCAGCTCCCTCAGCCTTTCCCCAGCAGGGAGATGCTCCTCTCCTTCCATCACCCCTGTGGCTCTGCGCTGGGCTCTCTCCTTCTGGATCTGAGGGGCCCAGAACTGAGCAGTCCACCAGTGACACCCCTGCCCTGAGGTGTCTAGAGTGAGGTTCATCCTGTTACTCTGCAGGCACTGGGTGCTGCTATGCTGCCCAGCAGGTGGCCCGGCCTCAGCACTACCCTGCACCGAGCAGAGCCCTGGATAGTGCTGGGAGCACCTGGAGCTGCCCTTTGCTGGTGGCAAACCCCAGTTGTCACTCATTCCGGGGCCAAAAACCTGCTCAGATCTTGGAGAAAACCCAAACAGCCCAGGAAGTGCTGCACAGCAGCCTGTCCCTGAGCAGCCTGTCCCCGGGTAACCTGCGGCGGTGTCTCTGCAGAGGGAGTGACGGGAGCGTGAGGCCGTCCAGCTTGGCAGAGCCCGAGAGGCAGGATGGGGCTCACAGGGACAAGGGAGCTCCTGGGCAGCTTGTGGGCCCTGGCGTGGTCCTGAGCCCTGTTCGCTGTGCTCTTGGCTCTGAGGCTGGTGGAGCACAAGGTCACTTCCAGACAGATGGAGGTTGGTGATGGATTACAGAGCAGTGAAACGAGAGGAGCTTTTCAGCCTGTGCTGAAAATCGCCCGAGTGGCCAGAGATCCGCAGACAGAGCTGGATGTCTCCATCCCCACGTGCCTCCGGTCTTTCCCTGCAGCTTGTCAGGGTGGTTCTTGCTGCCTGGAGAGTCGGGGCTGGCCGAGGCAGGATGAAGCCCAGCCAGCCCTAAGATGTGTCTGGGGTCTGCCTGCGTCCCCTCTCCTTTCAAAGACAGTTACCTTCCCCTCTCTGCAGCCTTCCTGGCCCTCACTGGGGGTTTTCCTGGGGCTGTGCTGTGCCTGGTACAGCTCGAGTTTCCCCCTTTGGGGGTCTCCACTCTCTGCCAGGAATCCCTGGTGTGGCCTCTGATCCAGCCGGCTCTGACTTTGGCTCCGAGCGGTTTGTCGCCGGGGGAAGGACTGATGCTGGGGAGCGCTGCTAGGGCTGCCTTTCATCTTCCGCACGCACGGCGCTGCTTCTCCGCCGTCTCCACCTGTCCGCTGCCCTCAGTCTGTGGGTTACCGGCCGCTCCCCGCCGCACTTGGGCACACGGCTGGCGCTGGCCACGACGCTCGGCTTCAGCTGCCCTGGGGTGGGTGGGCGCCGCCAGGGCTGCTCTGTCGCTGCTGCACAGAGGCTGCCTCCCCCGTGCAGGCGGTTCTGCAGGGATCTTGGCCACGGCCCTGCCCTCGCTCCCCCGCCGGATTGAGCCGTCTTTGTTCCCAGGCAGGAGCTGCCGGCGGCACCCGAAGGTTAATCTGTTCCTCTTCCCCACCAGAGCATTTATCACTCGGAAGTGGCTGCTGTGGAAAGTATTGATCAAGCACAGGCTGCTCCCCGGAGTGGACTGAGACAGAGCGGTGCCGCTCGGCGTTTGGCTTCGTGTGCGGGCAGCTACGCGCGGGCAGCGTGGGTGTGCAGCGTGTGCATGCAGCGCGTGCGCTCACCTGCGTGTGTGCACTTGCTCGCATGTGTGTGTGCAGCGCGTGTGCTCGCTTGCATGTGCAGCTCAAGCTGCTGGGCTGGTGGCTGCACCTACAGAGCCCCCAGGGTGCCAGGGTCATTGCGACATGGGTGCACTGAGGGGAAACTGCGTCCGGTGTTTGGGAGCAGAGGGATGGGGTGCCTGTCGGGGTCCCTGGGTGGTGCGTCCCCCTGCAGACAGGAACAGCAGCTCTGGGAGCTGGTGCTGTGGCCGCTGTGCTCCTGCGGGGCTGTGCCAGGGCCCCTGCCCTGATGCCCAGGAGCAGGTGCCGGTGGCCGCCGGCAGCTCGAGCCGGCCCTTTCTGCACAATCTGGCCTGTTGTCCGATCCAGAGCCGCAAGAAGGGCTGCGCTCCGCCAGTGCATTAAAACTTAATCAGGCAGTAAATACTTCCTGCTTCCGAGCCCCAAGGCTGAAGGAAGCCAGAATGGCTTTTGGTTTCTTAATGGGACAACTGGGCCCTCCAACAGGCTGTAGACGGTGGTAGTGACGTCAGGCGGGATCCTGCCTTCTGTTGCACAGCGGTGTGAGTGCCGCACGCCCGGCTCAGCTCTGCATTGTGCTGGGAGCAGCCAGCTGTGGGGAGGCAGAGGAGAGGTGGACAAGCCCAACCCTTCTCCGCAGGTCACTGGGAGACACTGGGGCTGTTGCAGGTGGTGAGGAGCTCCCTGCAGCTCTAACTCCAGGGAGCCTTCATCCCAGGTCCCCTTGCTGAGGGCCAGTGAAGGACATGCTGAGGCTCACAGCCAGGACCCGTTGTCCCGGTGTGGCAGCTCCTCTGCGTGTCACAAAGCCAGACTGCCCCGAGCTCTCGCCTAGGGGGCTATTAGCCATCGTTCTAGGAAGTGCTGCTTCGCTCTTTGCCTGCCATCGCTCCAGCGATGGTTTCTTCCCTCTTTCTCTGCGTCTGGAGCTGTCGGCCGCAGCAGGCCCAGGTGGTCTGTCCTGGCTGCCGTGTGCTGCGCCGTGCCAGACGCAGCCCCTCGCCGTAAAGCTCCATCCAAGGCAAGTTGTGGTGCGAAGCACTGGCTTCGCTGCCGCAGGGAGCTGGGCTCTGCCGGAGGCACCGCTGAGCCTCCTCTGTGCTGCAGCTGGGACCAAAAGCTGCCTCCACTGGCCTCCCCTCGGCAGCTGAGCTCCGCTCTTGAGCCTCCCGACCCAGAGGGTCGTTTGTGGGTCTGAGCGTGTGGTCTGAAAATGCGGCTCCTTCCTGTGCGTGGAAGAAGGAGGGAGGGAGGGAAGAGGCTCTCGGACACCGAGCGAGCCCCAGCCGTTGAAACCCTTCAGCTTAGAGCACTGGGAATGAGGCACTTTCTGCACAGCTCGGCGTCCCTTTGGTGAGGGCAGGGCAGGGCTGCGTGCGGCCTTTCCTGGGGACCCAGGGGGTATAAACATTGCAGGGAACTCATTAGACCGCGCTCCCGGCTTCAAAGAGCCGCTCTTAATCACTCGGTGGCAGCCTGCTGCTTCAAACCGCCTTTCCAGACTCCCAGCTGGCTGCTTCGCTTCTGGGGTGGTGTCTGCCCAGTCCCACTCCCGTTCCCCTCCCTTTTACTGGGCCGAGGCATCGTTTGCTTCTTGGTCTGAGCTGCAGGAAGAGCCACGGCAGGGGACGCTGAGCCGAAGTCTACTTGCAAGCGGTGGGAGAGCCGCGGCCGCACGAGTTTTGCAGCACCTCTGCATGTCTGTCCTCACCTGCAGTGGCAGGTGTTGGGGCCCTGCTTGCCCCTGGAGTAACGGTGATCTGCCCCGGGCTGTGTCACTCCCTGCTGCCACGCAGGTCTGTCCCCTCCCATAGGACGTGGGCTCAGGAGCCTGGGGGCAGAAGCGGAACTGCCCTGGGCTCTGTTCTGAGTCCTGCACCCCGGTGGCAAACGCAAGTGCCTGTTTAATTGCCACTTCATCCTGTCTGCGAGGAAAGGAAACCACTCAGAGGCATCTGGTGCGACCAGCGGTGGCCACTGGCACCTTCCTCTCTCCATATCTTGTCCACCTTGTCCTCCCAACCACCTGGCGGGCAGAAACATTCTGGGACTGGAAATGGTCACTGGAATCCTACTGGTGTTGGTGGGACTGTGCAGGCTCTCAGACTAGTCTGGAGACAGAATCAGAGAGGGGAGCTGCCAGAGCGGCCACCAGGAGATGGGCAGTTTCCTTCTCTCCTGGTCAGGCAGAGGAGCTTTTGTGTTCCCAGGAGCCTGGGGTTCTGCTGGTGAGGGGGCTAGGAGGCCAGTGCTGCTCCTCGTTCCGAGGACATCGGGAGCGGTTCAGAGCGTCCCTGCTCGTGACCCTCTGTTTGGCTTTCACCTCGGGTCCCCTGAGGAGCGTCTGGAAAAGCCTGTGACCGCTCTGATGGTCCCGGGCTCCTGAGGCTGTGCAGGCTGCTGCCAAGATCTCGGTGCTTGCGTCTGTTCTTGAAGAGCCTCCCCCAGCTTCCACCGTCAGCACTTGAGACAGTTGTCACTTCAGCAGACGTCTTCGTCGCTTTAGAGTGAGGCTCCGGAGAGGAGCTGCTGTTATTTATAGCCGCCTCTCTCCTGTCAAAGCGCTTCTCCCTCTCTGTTCCAGAGCCGGCTAGCAGATGCTGTGCTGATGGCCACTTTGGCAATGTGGCTAGAAAGGGAGGGCGGTCGTTCTGTGCCCCTTGCTGCTGGGCTGTGGGGGTGCTCGTTGGGACCGCAGCCAGAGGCACCCCAGTTGGGTCAATTCCCTAAGAGGCGTCGCTGCGCATCAGAGGTGGTTACGTTTGGGACCACTGCTGTGACGCTGGTGCCTGGGGTGCTGCTGGGCAGGTGGCTGTGGGTGCTGTGCCTCTAGTGCTGGTAATGCTGAAGGGGATCCCTGTGTCTGCATCTGGTGCCCAGAGCCGGGCCAGGATGCTGGGGGCATCTGGGGTGTCATCTCCTGGGGCTGAGCTGGAGCCTGGGGATGCAGGGTTCTGCGCTCGAGGAGCTGGTTTCCATCCAGGAGCAACCAGTTCTCCTCGTGGAACAGGCTGTTAGTGAACTCAGGGCTCCAAGTGCTGCTCTGAAGGCAGCTGCTGTGAGGGCAGCAGGGGGGGGTTGTGCTGAGGTGGTGTCTCTGCAGAGCAGAGGCTGCATCTTGCAGCCAGCTGTCCCTGGGGAGTTCTGTCTGACCCCCTCGCCCCACACAAGGTGTCAACACCTAATCAGCAGCAGGGAGCATCCTTCGGCTGCTATTTCCCATTTGCATGGTCAGCTGGAGCAGGCAGGGGCTGATGTGGCTGCATTGATTTTCTTTATGGACTAGAACGAGTCGGGCAGTTATGAGGTTAATTTCAGATGATTAACTTCACCACATTGTAATATTTGATTTAGGTTGGCTCTCAGGCACTTGCCACTTATTGATTTTCAATGCCACGCTTTTAGCGCTGCAGCCACACGTCAGTTAAATAAAAGGTTGACAGAGTAGAAAATACCCACGGCGGGCCGGCATATTCTGCCACGCGGCAGCCTGGACTGGGCCCGGAGACAGGAGTCAAGGGCCAAGCAGCACCTTGGCCCCTGGAGCCGGCATTTGCTGGGTCCGTGCTGGGCTGGTGCAGCCCTGGGCAAGGCTGCTTCGGGTCCCCGGGGTCCCTGCCTGGCAGACAGCTCCTCCACCAGCACCAGGGCTGGCCGTCGCTCCCGGCACGGCCGCTACCTGCACCCAAGGGTGCTGCAGCGCCGCTGCTGCGGGCAGGGCTGTTGCTGTTTTGTTTGTGACATTAGAACTCCCTCGTTGGACGTGAGGAGGAGTTTGACGTGGACCTGCTGGTTTCTGCTCCTGGCTACCGACAGCCCTCCTCTGCTGGGGTCTCTGGCGTGAGCCAAGCAGCGCGACTGTGTTTGCACCGGCTGGAAGCGGCCAAGGGGCTTGGGGCCTGTGGGAACCCGGCGCTCCCCTGTTCCACTGGGAGCTCCCTCCTGGCGCACGCAGATGGCGCATCCACATCTCTCCTTGCTGGGGGCCCTCGCACACCTCCAGCCCACGAGGAGCTCGCTGCAGGTGCCAGAGAAGTGCAAAGTGAGCAGGTAGGGTCCTCTTCCCAACAGGGGTTTCTGCTGGGTTTAGGGGCAGAGGGGCTGCTGCGGGGTCAGTCCCTTCTCCCGCAGAGCAGGGCCAGCCAGCACCCCGCTGCACTGGGCTTTTCTGGGGGGCAGCAGTCTCTGGGAAGTGCTTGTTCTTGCCGTGATGACTCCCTGACCTACCAGTCCTGCAGTTTCAGAGCAGCAGTGCCCCCCTCAGCTGCCGCATGGAGCGGGGGTCCCCCCGCCACCGAGGTCTACCCTCGCACCAGGTCACCTGTTCTGCCTTGGCCGTGTTCCTCCTGCTCGGGAAGCCTCACCCCCCTGGTGGGAGGCCCTTGTCCCATCCTTGCTGACAGGTGCTCTTGTTCCAACCCCTGGCCGTGGGCAGTGCGTGGGAAGGTTCCTTGCCGCCACCTGAGGTGATGCCTCTCGTGCCACCTTCACGTACGGGGAATGCGTGACTCCTCACTGCTGGTGTGCTCTGGTGCCCTTTGTAGCCCTTGGCACTGGACCGTAAGACAGGAGGAGGCTGGCAGCTGAGCTGCTGGAGGCAGCTGCCGGGGGGTTTCTGTGAGGCTGTTCTGAACGGACACGCACGGAGGAAAGACAACTGGCAGAAGAAAGCTGCTGCTCCCCCTTTTCCACCTCAGGATGGGGGATCCGTGCACGTCTCAGAGCTGGTGGTGTTGATGTTGCCCAGCACCACGAGCCCTAACCCGCTGGGAGCGACGCAGCGGCTCAGAGGGAGCGGCGCTGGGAAGGCAGAGCGCGGGCAGGGAGCCCTTTGCTTTCTTCACGCTCGCTCGCGTCTCCTTCCGTCTCCACCACTGCTGTTCCCAGGGGCGGTTTCCTCGCCACGTTTTGGCAACGTGCCGAGCACAGGCGAGGTGCAGGGCACACGGAGCCCTCAGCCTGATGCTCGCTCGCCCTGGGGCTTCGGGAAGAAGCAAACCCCGATCGGGTTAGCCTGCTGCGCTCTGAACGCGGAGCTGGCACTGCTCCCTTCGCTGCTGAGATCCCGGGGCTGTGCCGAGTGCCTGGGGGCACCGGCCAGGTCTGCAGGTGCTGCGGGATGGGCCGCCCCGCAGCTGCTCTCGTTCTTGCTCAGGGCCCGGGCTGCCTCTGCTCTGGCCGTGTCGAGGAACCCGTCTGGTCTGAAACACAGTGCGTGACCTGGCTGCTGCTCCCTGTGCCTGCGAGCCCCGGGGTGAGGTGACCCTTCCTCCCGTGAGCCACAGGGGCTCTTTGCAGAGGGCCGAGCTGCAGGAGGAGCCGATCAAGTGCCGACTTGTCACTCGTTTAGTCATCGCAGACGATTTATTAATAACCCGTCCGCAGTGACAAGTGCTGGTGGGGCCTCCTGACTGGCGATCATTTGCCCTTCCTGATTATAAACGGCCACAGCCCAGCAGCAGCTGGTGCTGATGGTCTCAGCCCTCCCCGAGGGTGCGGGACCACTCTGAGCCCCCAGCGTCCTGCAGAGCATCTGTTCTCTCCGGCTCTTCTGCAGAGCTCTCCCACAGATGCTGCTCGACAAGAGGCGACTGCAGGGATCCCGCCAAGGTCAAAGCTATTAAAAATCTTCTCCGTGAGCAGAGCTGCGGATCTCCAGACACCAGCAGCTCTCCAGGGAAAGGCTCAGCTCGTGTTTTTCACCTCTGCTTGTTCCAGTTCTGTCCGGCACCCACCAGCAGAAACCAGTGCGGGAAGGTACCTTCCCGAGGAGCCTGGGTTCTCCAAGCCAGGCTGGATGAAGTGGCCATTGCGTTGCACCTGTTGCAGCTGGACGGATGAATACACCTGCCCAAGGTGCCCAAAGGTGCAGGGCGGGACCTCAGGGGCAGGGTGGGGTGTTAGGGGCAGGGCGGGACCTCAGGGGCAGGGCGGGACGTTAGGTGCAGGTGGGTTGGAGCACAGAGGAACCTTTGCTCAGCGCTTTTTGCAGGCGCCTGTAGAATCACAAATCCTGCAACTACAAGATCTGTCCAAGACCCCACAGCAGCTGCCCTGAGACCTCACGTACGTGGCAGGATTTTGTTGCTCGCTGTCTCTCCCTGCCTTCCCCTCCCTGAGCGAGTGGCCTCCGCAGCTCCCCGTGGGCACTCGTGGGTCGGAGGGCTGCGAGCAGCGGTGCCATCTGCTAGCTGTGCCGGGTTCCCGTTCCACCTGCTGTCTCACGTGCCGGCACGTGCGGCAAATGGAAGCGGTTCCGAACCAGCCAGGCTGGCACCCTGCTGGTAGCCCTTGTCCGGCAAACACCGATGAGTTATGCCTGGGCTCGCTTCCTGCCGGGGTGGACCTGCGGGGATGCTGCGGCACCTGGCTGCAACGTGACCGGCAGTGCCACCCTCGTGCCCACAGTGCTCCGGAGAGATGACGTGAGGATGACATTGCCGGCAGCCTCCCTGTCTGAGCCAATTAAACAGAGAAATTAAACAACGTCTGAGTCAATTAGGAAGAGAAATTAAACACTGTGACAAGCAGGAGACAACGGAGACGGTGCTGGCTGCTCAGGCACCGCTGGGGAAGGGCACTGAGGACGTGCGCAGCAGCCGGCGTCTGGCCGCACCGCTGCCGTGCCGGCCCCGGCTCCGTGCCCCAGCCTCGCTGACGGCTGGGCAGCATCTCGTGGAGGGGCTGGCCTGCTCCGAGCGCCGTTCCTGCAGGCTCTGCCTCTGTGGCCTGGCCGGGCTTCCTGGGGCCGTCTCTCTGGTGCTGCAGATGAATTCAGCAAAGCCCCTTCTCTGGGGCCCTTGAGCAGAAGCTTTCTGGCCTCACGGTATGGGCACTTGGTGAGGAGGGAGTGTGGGGGCCGTGAGGGACTCCCAGAGACCCTCAGCCTCACGGAGGCGCGTAGTCTGAGGCTGGGGTTCGCCAGCTGCTCAGCCGGTGGTGCAGCCCAGGTCTGAGGTCTGCAGCCACCGACAGGGCACCCGGCTCGCCGCGTGCCAGGAACCAGCAGGTGAGGTGGGGTGTTTGGTCAGGCTGCAGCCTTTCTCTCTGACAGATCACAGTTCACAGCTCAACCACCCAGTGTTCCCACGGCGTGTCCGGAGGCCTGCCTGGTGCAGCTGGGCTGTGTTTTCCCCATTGCTTCGGGGACTGTTGCAGCTCAGCACCATAACTGGAGCTGTGCTTGGCCGAGCGAGTGGGGAGCAGCCAGTGCGGGCGCCTGCGATGTGCTGGCAGGGGTGGAGGCTGCTGTATTCAGACCCCTGCACTTCTCCTCCTTGGGATATGGTTCCTGGAGCACGAGGCGTTTGGGCACCACCACTGCTGTCACTGGTGTGTTCGCCCACATGTTGGGCACAGGGTGGATGTGAGTCCCAGGCATTCCCTCTCTGCCGGTGTGGCTACTGTCTGCACACAGGACGACCCTGTGCTGCTGCTGTGGCTCCCAGCGGGCAGGCTGTGGGTAGAGGGAGTCTAGCCCCGGTGGCCAGGCTTTGCTGAGGCTCTTGAGACCTTCTTGGGGTGGCCTTTGGGTCTGCAGAATCGTGCAGGTAGCTGGGCCTCGCTCAGCTCATTCAGCACAGCCTGAGGTGTGAACAGTGTCCAGAGCACCACATGTGTTCAACACCCTTGAGAAGAGAGACTGTCACGGTCGCTCTCCATCCTCAGTGAGCAGCAGGGCTTCAGGCAGCCTGTTGGGTGACGTCTGCCTTCCAGAGCTGCCGACAGAAGCTGCTGAGCTAGGCTGTGATCTGCTGGGTCTGACTGGCGCCTTAAACCGTAGGTACTGCGATCCACCGGTCGTCGTGACCTGGGTGCAGTTCTCTGCTCTGGGTGCTGCTCTCCGGTGCATTGGTGACAGCACAAGGGATTCACTGCAGGTCTCTAACTGGGCAGCTGCAGCAGGCTCCAGGTCACACTCAGGAATTCCACTGGCTGAGGTGCCAGGGCTCGTCGTGAGCTCTGGCAGACGGCAGAGCTCCAAAATACTGTTCCTTGGCCTTTTGAATTTCCACACGGCCATGAGCGAGGGGTAGGCACCAGGGAGGAGATGCAACCTCCTGCCGGGGCCCTGGGTGGCATGTGGACCTGGCTGGGGCAGGGGCCCAGCTGCGCGTCAGTGTTTCCTGGAGCTGCTGGATTATCGAGGGGTGAGAGCCGTGCGAAGAGCACCGTGCCGCTCCCGGAGAGCGCAGAGAGTGGGAGGGCACAACCCAGAGACCTCAGCCAGCATCAACTGAGCTGTACCTGCCCGTTTGAAAGGGAATTAACGAAACCTCTCGCTGCAGGGCTCGGATCAGTCCTTGCTGCAGGGCGCGCTGAGGCCCAGCGCAGGAGCCGGGCGTCCCCCATCGCACGCTCCTCTCCAAAGCGACTGGCAGCAGAAGACAGGCATCGTGACGTGGTGGGTTTGTGCCGCTCGCGACACTGCTCCTCTCGCCCGGTGCCAGAGCAGCTGCCCTGGCCTCCTGGGCAGAGCTCTGCGAGTGCCGGCCACGGGAGCGGGGTCACCGCATGGGAAGGAGTGGGACCATTTGCTGACACTGGTGACCGAGGGCCCCCCGGGGCTGGGCAGGCTCCGCAGGGCCGGTGAGGCTTTGCCAGGCTGGTTCTCCATGAGTCACCGGGAGAGCCGGCGGGCAAGGGAGCCTGGGCTGCACGGTCTCCTCAGAACAAGGCAAGCGTTGCCGGCTGTGGAGGAGCGTTTGCATTTCTGTGGATGAAGGCAAGAAGAAAGGCCCCTCGCCAGCCCCATTTGCATCCCTGATTTCCGTGGGAGCTCCGGGAGCCCGGATCGCTTTCACGTGCCTCTGGTGAGAGCTGAATGCGGTGTCTTCATCCTGCCGTAAGGTGGGACGAGACGTCGGCAGCCGCGGTGGCGCCCGGCGGTTCAGAGGACACTTCTGCAAAACAACGGGCTGTGATTTATTTAACAAGCCACTGTTTTTCAAACTGTTGGAAAGAGAAAAACCTCCTGCAGAACCTGCCGTGGCCCTTTGCCCAGCTGCCGCAGGTTCCCGCCGGCCCCTGCCGCTGCCCAGGCTGGCATCCAGGCGCCGGGGCAGGGTGCTGGGCGCTCGTGGCTGTGTCCTGGGGAGCAGATCCCGCAGGGTGTCGTTGCGTCCTCGGTGCCTCACCTGGCCCTCTGTCTGTAAGTGCTGATGGGGCCGCAGAAGCAGACGTTTTCCTTCTCTTTCATCCCCCACTCCTCGTTTGCGCGTCGGCGGCAGCCCCGGGCTGGTAACTCCGCGCCGCCGGCCCTTTTCGGTGCGCGGGCGATCTGCTCGGTGCCGGGGCTGCTCGATCCGACCGTCGTGTCCTGCTGCAGAGCCTCTGGAAGTGCCGCGGCGCCCGCCCTGTCTCCCGGAGCAGGCTGGATGAGCTGTGCCCGCGCCGCTCGTCCTGACACGGGGCCATTTATATTTGATGGCGTTTGGATGAATTATGCACGCAGCCGGCAAGGGAAATTTAATGATGGGTTTCGTCTCCCTTTTTATAGATTTCAGCCTTTGAATTAAGTGCCAGCTCCCTCGGCGCTGCAGGGGACGAAGGGAATGTTCCAGCGCCCGCATCCAGCACGGCTGCCCGGCCAAGCGGAGTTAACGAGTAAACAGTAGCCGCCCGCGATCACTGCCCCCTGCACCGGGGATCACGCAGCAGAGCCCGAGAGCAGGGCGGCGGGAGGGGCCGGCTGCCGAGGAGCTGTCGGGAGGAGACGGCAGCAAGAGACCTGCCAGCCGCCGGCTTTGCGAGAGGCCGAGCTCCTCTGCTGCAGCGGGCAAGTGCTGCTCTGTGCAATTGCTAATGGTCTGCGGGGCTTGTCGGAGAGGGCCGGGGCTGGCGCTGCGGTGACGGGGCGGGGGAGCTTTGTCTAAGGGACGGCGCTCCCGGCGGCGCTGTGCGTGCGGCCGTCGGCGAGCGGGGTGGGCGGCGAGCGCCGGCGCGGAGCTGAGCGGGCCCCTGCTCTGTGGCCAGAGGAGGAGCTGCCCAGCAGGGCCCGGACAGTTCAGAGGGTCCCCTGGGTGCGGTGACAGCCTGAGGGTGCCCCAGGGCGCTGTGGCGGGGACGCACGGGGCAGACAGCTCCTGCGGAGGGAGGGGAGAGGGAGGATTCACGTTGCCCAGCTCTGCCCGTGAGGCGCCGGGAGATCCGTCTGCTGGCGGCTGGCGCAGGGCAGGTTCCTGGGGTGGTTCGCCTGACCTACTTCAGGATGAGCCCAGCTCGTCTCACAGTTGCCTTCTCCCTCAGTTTGCCGTGAACAAGCGGGAGGCGATGAGCTCTGCGCGGACCTGCAAGTCGGGAGGGACCGAGTCTGCTGGGAGTGACTCCCTCGCCTCGCCCCGCGTGTTCGGCGTGCGCTGCTCCGGGTCTGCTCCGAGGAGAGATTGTCTAAGGCAGAATTTCCCACAGCTTCCGCAGCAGCGCTCGGCAGAGAGGGGCTATGCAGAGAGCCAGCCCTGCACCTCTGCGTTCAAGGTCATCTCTCTTTTTCCTTGCACCAGATTTGCCCTGAAGGTGATGTTTGAGCAATACCTGACCCCCTGCCGGCCTAGGGCAGGGCCCTCCTGTCTCTCTTCTCCCACCCTGTAGAGAGGGGACAGGGTGCTGCGGGTGGAGGGGCTGCTGTGAAGCAGTTCCTGTGGGGAGGGTCTGTGCAGAGACTCAGCTGGCTGCAGGCTCGACAGCAGTAGATGGGGCTGGCTGCCAGCTCTTCACTGTGGGCAGCCCCCCAGCACATGCAGAACCTTTTGGACTTGGGGTCAATGCCTGAATTAGGCCAGAAGGGGAAAATCCCCATCACTGTGGCTCCACAGTCTCTGTGGGAGCTCAATACCCAGTGCTCCTGCAGCAGCCTGTTGCAGGAGGGCAGCTCACTGAAGCTTCTCTTTGGGGCTGCCCGGGAACTGCGGGGCTGCAGGAAATTGCAGTGTTCTGTTACTGCTTTAAGGGGAAAGACAATGTCCCTGCCTGCTGCCTTCCCGTGGCCCCAGGACCGGGAGGAGGTGAAGAGGCCGTGTGCCCGTTACCTGGGCGCTGATCCCATCACCAGTCGAAGAGGCTGATTTAGGTTGGTGGAGCTGGCAGGCTGGTCCCGCTCAGGAGTCAGCAGTGATGTTAACTGGAGGAGACTCTGCAGAGCAAGTGTTAGCCTTGTCTTATGTGCAATTTTTAAGTGCTTCATTAATTTACAATTCCACTTTTTATTCCACTAATTTGCATTTTAATGAAAAAATCAGCAGATCCAGCTCCCTCCTTGGAGCAGCGACAGCAGCCGCTGTGGGAGAAGGGGCCCTGAGCCAGGGCAAGGCAGCTCTGTGCCACTAGCCCCTCTGTGCTCCTTGTGCAGGGTGGAGCAGGCTCGGGCCCCCTCCAGAGAGCAGGGTTAAGGGTTCCGTGAGGGTCAAACAAGTTGGTGCTCTCAGACACCCATTGGAAAGTGGAAGGGTAAAAGCAAACCAGCCAAATAGATCCACCAGCCTCCTTGCCCGCGTCCCCCAGATCAATAGGTAAGGTCTCTGGGGCGTCCATAGCCTCCTCGGCTCTTTACTGGCAGGTAAGAGCCTCCTGCAGATCCCTCTGCACTGCCTCAGGGAGCAGTAACCTAATGATTCTGTTCTTCAGGGCTTCACTAATGCAAGCTGACTGGAAAGGAGCTGCCCTCCACCCAGCCGTCCTTGCTTGCCCTCCCCTTGCCGTGGCTCTCAAGGCAGCGATCCCACGAGCTCCTTCCCTTCGCAGACACGTTCATTGAGAAGCTCTTTGCTTGTGTTTTTCCCAAGAGTGCCCACGGCTGCTGAGAGAACTTTGTCACCTCGTGGCTGACGTGTTGCGGTGCCTTCAGCAGCTGGGGACCGTGCTCTGACCTCTGCAGCTGGGAGCTCCAGGAGCACGCGAGGGTGGCTCCTCGCGCCTCGGCAGAGGAGCTCCGGGGCGCTGTGCGAGTGCGCAGGGGTTGTTTAGAAAGGAAGACTGAGCAATAAACCTCCGGGGAAATGAGAGGTTTAAACATCCGAAGTAATTGATGCCGGGAAGACCGTGCGGCGGGATGAGAGCTGCGCCCTGCGATAAACTGCGCGTGAGCCGGGCCATCAGCACAACCCTAATCCAAAGTTACGAGGGGCCGCTACAGATCCTATCCAGCACAATTTCCTCTGTTCCATGAATCAAAAGCACCGTCTCTATTAACAGCCCAGTTTGTCTCTCGGTGGCTGCCGTCTGCTATCTGATTTCTTGTGTTGTATTGCTCCGGTGTCTGTAAGGGCACCGTGCCCTCGAAATCCGCGTTCAGGAGCGGGGAGCAAGCGCTGGAAACCAAACCACTGAAACACTGTCGAGACAGCTGCAAGTGGAAAGATGAAGAGTGCTGCACTTACCGAGGGGAAAAATGCCCCTTTTACGACTGAAAGAGACAGCTTGGGATAAAGAGAGATTCCTCACCCAGGAGCAGACAAGAGCGGGGCTGCGGCAGGAGCCGGAGATGCTGTGCAGCCCGCCAGGGTGCAGCTCCAGCGCCGGCTGCGGAGAGCGGGCTGGGCTCTGCGGCTCACAAAAGCACGTAGGTCCTAAACGCATCGGGCCAGTGACTGCTGCCCTCCCAGGACAGGTTCTGGGTGCCTGGGCTCCTTCGGCCTGGGGTGGGTGGGGCCCAGGAGCTGCCCTGCACCCTGCTCTGGCCCTCTGCTGTCTCACCTGGCAGCTGGGGTGCTGAAGGACGAGTTCCCCCTGCACGGCTGGTGCTGCTCAGCGAACCAGGGTGAGAGCTGGAGAGAGTGTCCTGAGGGGAGCAGGAGCAGCAGCGGGTCTTTGATGCCAGTGCGGGGTCAGCTCCAGGGCACATTGGAGGGCACCGCTGCTGAATACCAGTGCAAGGAGCAGAGGGCTCTAGAAGGGTGATACCCTGTCGGTAGAGACCAGCTAGTGCCCTGTAATCAGCCCAAGCTGAGTGTGAGATGCTGAGAGAGTCCCACTGCAGGGCATGGGGAGTGAAAGTCTGCTCAGGGCACCGAGCGGGAGAGAGATCGCATCCCTGGGCTGAGGGGGCTGCTGCCAGCAGCCGAGATGAGAGGCGAGAAGGAGAGAAACCTGGGTCTGGCTCTCTTTGCCTGAGAGCTGGGGATCAGCTGGATAATGAGGCAGCGAGTTCTGAGGGCAGAGGGAGAGCTCGGGACGTGGTTTCTGCTCGTTAGCAGCCGGAGACCTTCCAGCTCCCAGCACAGTCTCTGGTGCTTTGCTCTGGCCAGGCCTTTGAACGCCCCTGGAAGGGGGGCTCCCAGCAGCCGCTCCTGCGCGGCAGAAGCAGCAGCTCTGGGGCCGCTGTGCTGAAGGCTTGAGAAATTAATTTCACCTGTCAGAGATTCAAGCGGGCGCGCGTGCGCCGGGGTTCGGCGGGGTGGGTTAACCCACCTGGCTGCGCTCCAGCTCCGGGGGTGCTGCTCAGCACAGGGAAGGGAAGGCCGACAAGTGCCTGCCTGGGCAAGCTGGGATTGTCTTCCCCATAAAACATGCCCCTAATTAATAGCTGCCGTGAACCCAAGCCGCGCTCTCTGTTCTCAATGTGTGGATGTGGTTGGATTGTCTATCTCCCAGGACAGTCATATCCCTTCATCTTCCTGCGAGCTGCTCGAAGCATCCTGCTCGTACGCGGGGCTGGTGCCTGAAAAGCAGAGGTTCAGGGCCCCGCTCTCTCGGACTGAGTGAGGTCCCACAAAGCTCCCGGGCAGCGTTTCCTGGGAGAGACGTGCGAGCGGAGGCTGCTAGCTGGGGAGGTCTTGCCCTGTGCCCAGCTGCGTGTCCCCAGCAGGGACCTCTGCAGGGGGGAGGGATGAGACGCCCGGGGCCCGCAGCAAACCCGTTTGCTGTGGTTTTCCAGGCTGAGGGGCGGCAGCGGGAGAGCCTCCTGTGTTCTAAGCAGGCTGTGGGTTGCCGGGGTGCTGCCTGTTGCCCGGGTGCTGTTTTCAAGGAGCCCTCCGGGAGGTCTGAGCAAGTTTCCCTCGAACTGTCAGTCGCCAGTTTCCTGCTGAGCAGGAGCCCGGGCGGAGCAACCCCTGCCGACAGGTTTGTTTTGGCCCGAAGCGTGTTTGTTTTGAGAGACAGCGATGGCTGGCGAGTAGGATCCCGGAGGGGAGGAGGACTGGCCCCAGGGATGCTGTGCGTGTCGCCGGGACACTCGCTCCCCGCTCGCTTTGCCGTGGGTGCTAGGGCGTGGAGCCCCACGCACAACTTGCCGGGAGGTACCCGAGCACCTGAAGAAAATGGGAAGTTCAGATTCACGGGGATTCGTGTGCAGAAAGGAGCTGCGAGGTAGGAGAAGGGTCGTAGAACCATCAGGGATTGGAAGAGACCCCGAAAGATCATCCAGTGCAATCCCCCTGCCACAGCAGGCTCACCTCGCTGGAGAAGCCTTGGAATCAGAGTCACTCTGGGTTGGGAGGAACCATCGTCTAGTTTCAACTCCCCCAGCACAGGCAGGGACACCCTGCCCTTCACCCTGCACAGAGCCAGTGCATGGAGGAGCTGCATGGACCTGCAGCTGCCACGTTCCCCACACTGGCTCACGAACGGCCTTGCTGCTTGCACCTGAGGGTTAGGTCTGGAGGCTTTGGGTGCAACAAACAGCCTTCACCGGCACAAGCCAGGGTGGTCTCTGGAGCGCTGCGACGGGGCGATCCCTGCTGCAGCCTCAGGGGAGCAGGTCCCGTTGGGAAGCACGGGCACGGCCGTGCCAGAGCTGCCTCCCTGCTGCCTGCGGCGCAGCGCTCGGCCGCAGCACCTTCTCTGACGGTCACCAGACAGGCTGGTCTCCCAGCGTGAGGGCCTGTGCAGGACGAAACTGCCGCACCGCAATTCGCTGTCTGGGGGCAACCGGGGGTGACCCCGGCGCGGTGGTGAGTGGCACCAAACGTGTCGAGTGAGGTTGCTGTCAGCAGCTGTCTGGGGTGCCCTGACACGTGCGCGAGCTCTGACGGGTGGCTAATTGCTCAGGGTAGTCTGGTGTGGTGGAGCAGTTCCGAGGGCCCCTCAGCTGCGGAGGCCAGCGGTGACGCAGAAGGCACGTTGCTCACAGCCTGCTCCTTGGAGCCTGCAAACCCTTTTGCAGCCGCCAGCCAGTTCCCACGCCATTAGAAAGGTGCCAGCTGATAACAGTTTGATAACGGCCCTCTCCTGAGGCCATGGCATCCGCTGGTGTGGGTGTTGGCATCCCCTTGGAGCAGGCTGGGAGCCACAGGGCGGGCGGGAGCAATGTCCACGGACATGGGGCGGCAGCGCAGGGTTGGGTGAGCGGGGCTGCTGGAGACGCTGGCGCTGCAGGGTCAGCAGCAGCTCGTCCAACGGGAGCCGCGTGCGGGGCTGCTGGCGGTGCCGGCCTGCCTGTGCGCAGGGGAAGCCGTCACGCTCCGCGGGAGTCGCCGGTTTGCAGCCCTCGCGTCTGAGGCCGTGCGTTCGGGAGCCCAGCGCCTCGTGTTCGCATCGCAGCGGCGTTTTACTACCGGCCTGCCTCCCTCGGGAGCAGGGCGCCTCGGCCCCGTGCAGCAGAGACGGCGCCACTTGATCGGGTGGGCAGGAGCGGCTAATGCGCCCTGGAGAAGCAGCACTTAATTGGAAGTGACGATCGTGTGTCGCTCCCATGCGAAGCGTGTGGGGACCAGTGCCAACGGCTCTGCTGTGAGCAGCGCTCTGGTTGCTCCGTGGGCCTGTGGCTCAAGCCTGTCCCTGGGAACGCCGGCGTTTCCAGGCACGTCCCAGGTACGAGGCTGATTGTGGTGGCACACGGGGAGGAGCAAGGCACGAGTGAGCGAGCTGGGCTGTCGGTCCTAGTTGTGCTGATTCCCGGTGGGAGCCACAGCCGGAGATTTGCCTTTGAAACCTGCAGAGCTGGTCTCTGCTTGTGGCTCCTGGGCAGCAGCGCTGCAGGCCCGTGGCATCACCCACCCCCTTGTCCCCTTGCCCGCTGCCAACTCCCTTTGGCTCAGGGCTGGCTCTCCAGCAGTTGCGCTCACTGAGGCGGGATCTGTCCTCTGCTGCAGCGTGTCCCCTGCAGCCTGGCATTGCCTTTCTCACCACGTCTCTGCCGACTCCGTTGTGGTCCTTCCCTCACTGCGCACACGGTGTTGGAGGCAGCGCGGGGCGGCTGTGCTCGACGGCACGTGTGCGGCTGGCAGCTCTGTGCTGCTCCCCTTAGGCTGTGGATGCTGTAGGAGTAAAGCTGATGACGCTGGCAGCAGAGGCTGAGCTCCGGTACAGCCCCTGCTGCAGTAGGGGCTGTGTGCAGGGGTGTTCGCCAGAGCTAATGGGCAGCGGCTGGGTGGGAGAGGGGAGGCTGAGGCTGTACAGGCTGCAAAGGTGACAGCACACTGAGGGAGGGAAGCCTTCTGCTCCCCAGAGATGTCAAACACTCCCTGCTCGAAGGGTGCTCCCGGTGCTGGTTACAGCCCTTTGGGGTCTGCTGCAGCACACAGTGGTGCTTCCAGAGGCAGGGAAGGTGTGTTGCTGTAAAGGCAGGGAAAGCGTCTGCGAGAAGACAAGGTCCCAGGCTGCGGGCAGCTCAGAGGCCTCTGCGTGTTGGTTTCCTCTTTCCCAGGCTCCCACTACAACCCACCATTTCACAGGTGCCTTGAACCAGAGCACTCCTTCCCTGCAGGATCAGGCATCACTGCTGGGTGAAGAATAAACAAGCCAGGGTTTCAAATCCATCAGGTGGAAACAGGGAACAAAAGTTCCTGTGGGTGAAAACTTGGCTGTCCCAGCTCCACTGAGCTCCCAGCACGTCCCAGCTCCACTGAGCCCCCCAATGTGTTGCGATTCCACCAGGCCAAGCTCTGGGCAAAAGTGAAGTGGGAAGAGCACTGGGTGATAGGACCCTGGTGCCCTTTTCCCTGTTGAATAAGCTGGAGTCCAGTGCAGGGGCCAAGTCAGCCCTGATGCTGCCGGCCAAGCTGGGTTGTGGCCAGCGCTGGGAACTGTCTGATAAGTTTGTCATCTTCTTTCCGCTTCCTCCTCCCACGTTGAGCCGGGGTCATCTGGTGTCGGAGCCAGAGGAGTGGGTGGCCTGCCACTGCCTGGGGAGGGCAGCGAGGGCTCTTCTGGCAGTGCCCGCGGTGTGATGGGTTGTGCCTGGTGGTCTGGCCTGTTTGTTTGGGGAGAACGACTCAGAAGAGAGTCTCTGCTGGCAGCACCGTGATGAATGCACATCCCTGAGCAAAGGGCTCGCGGAGGTTTCCACGCGGGTCAGAGGCTATCGAGGAGCAGCAGAAAACACAGGAAAAGCAGCTGGTGAGTGTGTGGCCAGTCTGGATCCTGGGGGCACGGAGCCGAGCTGCTGCAGCAGTCAACCTCTCTTGCCTTGGCAATGGGGACCCTCCCAGGTGGGCAGCTCTCGGCAGCCTTGACCAGGACACCCTGGCCCCACTTTTGCCTCTCAGAGCCAATAGGGCAGGAGGGACTGTGCCCGCCAGGCTGGGCATCGCTCCCCTGGCAGGGCGAGGACAGGGTGGGCAGGTGATGGCTGCCTGTGTGTTGCAGGTGCGTCCACAGAGCCGCTGGGAGCCGTGCGGGCTGCCTGGGTGCGCAGCAGATGCTGGAGTCCGGGGCGGTCAAGCTCCTCGTTTGGAGCACTAGCTGTGCCCCCCAGTCTGAAAGGACACGAGAGGTGATCGTTCGAAGAGAAAGTGCCACTCACGCGCCCCGTGATGCCGATTCCATTGGAACTGACTTTCCACGGTGCCCTGAGCCTGTAGTTCATTCGCGCTGATGTGAGACGTGATTTTCTCCAATAAATCTCATTTCACCGGTTGCTTTAAACCAAGTAAATTCTCCACCTGCGGGGCTGGTGCCCAGCGGCCCCATCTCCCCTGGACCTTCTGCTTGTTCAGTGCAGGGTGTGCAGAGCTGTGACTCTCGCTCCCCTGCTCTGAGCCCAGCTCTGCTGTGATCCCTGGCTGGTCCTGCTGAGTTGTTTCAGCTCAGATCCATCTTCCCAGGGGATGTCTGTACCCCGGCTGCGTGGGGAGCGTTTGGCGTTCGCTCCCAGCTCCGTGCAGATGCTCCTCTTTAATTGATTTGAAGCCGCTGAAGCATCGCAGTCCGTAGCGGAGCTGTGGGCGCGCGAGCAGCGAGCAGGCAGGGCCTTCGCCGCCGGGCGCCGGATCGGGGAGGCTCTGCGGGAAGAGCGGGTTGCTGCAGGGCCGAAGAGCTCGTCTGCTCCCTGCACCTGGTGGGAGCACTTCAGAGCATGGAGAGCCAGTGCTGCCTGAGCACTGGGACACCTGGCTGGAGCTCAGGGCTGGACCTTGCTGCGAGACAGGGTTTGTGTGAGCAGCAGTGAAGAGGCTGTGCCGGGGGAGGGTGCAGACATGGGCCCGAGCTTCCCAGGCTCCTGCTCCAGGATGCTCATCCATGGGCTTGCTGGGCTCCTCCTGGCTCTCCAGGTCATTTTCCCAGAGGTTTGTTTCTCTTCCTGTAGGGCTCTGGGGTTCACGTGTTGTCGCTCAGGGCTCTCTTCTGAATCTGTGGGCTCGGGACACCCTCCCAGCTGGGCTCCTGGTGCCGATGTCACCCTTTTTGTCCACATCTGTGGTGGCAGCACGGAGATGACCAGTGCAGAAAAAGCTGGAGAAGAAGTGGTGCTGAGGCGTGTGGAGGCCTGTTATCAGCCTGCCTGGAGCAACAGAGCTGCGGAAAGGTAGGAGGATGCTCCTGTTTCTGGGAAGGGGCTCTCCTTACCCAGCAGCACAGTGGCACCGTGCCATGGGCACTCCTGCTGCCAACCAGCAGCAGCCTCTGACCCTCTGAGGCAGGAAAGTAGCATTTTCTCTGTTGGCCAGGTAGCTCAGGACGCACAGAGGAGCAGGGTGGCCCATCCATCCCCACGACAAGGTGTGACCTGGAGCAGCACTGTGCAGGACAGAGCCCAGTGCTGGGGTGACTGAGGAGGAGGCACTCAGACAGTGACAAAGGCAGAGACCTCACTGCCATCCAACAGGTGACAGCAGCCTGGGCTGGGGACTGGCACCAGCATGGTGGTTCTGCTTTCAGGACCCGAGCGTGCCCTGTGTGTGTGAGCCTTTAAGTTAGAGGGGAGAGGGAGGGACAGAGGGGTTCTGAGTCTGACATACTCTGGGGCTTTGTGTGGGTGCCACCTGGGCCATTCCCAGGCTGGTGGGTCCCTGCCAGCACCCAAGGGCTTGTCTAAGGAATTAGGAAAGGCACGGCCTGTGGATGATGCAGCCCAAGACACCCGACGTACGTTTAACCAGGAAAGGAAAAAGCTCCTGGGGGCTCATCACTGTTGCCCTTGACACCCTCCGCTCTGCATCTGGAATTCCATCAGCCCTTCCCTTCCAGCCTGCCCAGGCAGAGCGAGCAGCCTGCGGCGCATCGCCCGCAGCCTCCAAGCAGCACCTCGGCCAGGCAGAAGCAAAACCCTGCTCCAGTTATTTATTGACTGCGGAGAGGAAGGAAGCCCCAAGCCACTGCGAGGAGGAGGAGGAGAGGGTGTGGAGGGTAGGTACCCGTGTGTGTGCAGCAGAGGCACCATGCAGCTGGCTGCTGAGCAGGACCCTTGCGTGTTGGTCCAAGAATGTGCCGAACATGCTGGCACTGCCAGGGAGCCCTGGCAGCTCTGCCTTCCCCTCCTGCACACAGTCTGCCTTCCAGCTCGGGGAGCTGGTTTTCTGGCCGAGTCCATCTGAAACAAGTGCGGAAGAGTCCCCTAGACCTGAGGTGGTGTCCAGGCAAGGACAGTGGGGACACAGTGCCCCCCAGGCAGGATGCACGGGGGCTAAGGCTATGAGTCTGCTCCCGGGGTGGGGTGCTTGTGCCTCACAGCAGTGCGCTGCCCTCACCCACTCCCCGTGGGGTGGCACAGGGGACCTTTCTCCTGCCAGTGAGCTCCAGAGAACTCTGGGCTGGGCTGGGCAGTGCTGCTGCCCCACATATCCCCTGCCTCTGTAGTTTAGGCTGAGCTGGGGACTGCTGCTGCGCCTGGAAACCGCCGATCCGCCTCCCTCGGGTCCGTGCGCAGCCCCAGGGGAGGGAAGGAGGCGGCTGCGGAGCGGTTCCTTGAGCCGCACGGGGCGGCCACCGAGGGACCCGGCTGATGGTGCCTTCGGGTCTGCCTCTTCCCCAGCAGGTGCCTGGAGCTGCCCAGCCTCTCTGCACCCACAGAGATGCCTTTGGAAGCCGGTGCCAGGAGCCCACCAGGGAAGCAGTGACCCGGGGTTTTGCCAGCCTGGGGGAGGGAGGAGGGTCTGTCCCGTGGCTGGAGGAGGCAGGACGGAGCGGCAGCGGGCTGCCGGTCCCACCGCAGCCCCAGCAGCAGACCGAGCAGGGCACGGGCACGGGCACGGGCGGTGCAGCTCCTCCGAGTGAACAGGGCTGATTCAATGAACGAGAGGAGTGTTTTCCCCGGCCCCACGCTGAGCTGCGCTCAAAACACATTTGTACCGACATCAATTTTTAATGCAATTTGTGCCAAATGTTGTTGCAAGAAGCAGCCGTTAACGCGGCGCTAATTCAGTCGCGGGCGGCTAAATGAAAACGCGCCGCCGGGCGATTAGATTAGCGGGATGGAGCCCTTCCAAGCTCGGGCCGCCGTGGCTTCCACATGGTTAACTGCGGCGACAAATGGCGCGGCACCGAGGCCCGGGGCCGAGCACACGGTCAGGACAGGGGCAGGAGAAGCAGCCGGCACTTGGCAGCTGAGTTCTCCAAACCCAGGGGCTGCAAATACAGAGCAGGGCTGTGCTGATGCTGCAGTGGGAACAGGGCGGTTTCTAAAGGGGCCGGGAAAGACTGCTGTGGGACCACAGCTGTTCCCGGCTGCTCTCGGGACGAGTTCGAATCCACTTTAGAAAGACAGGTTCAGATTTAAACAGGACCACTGCCGGCCCTGGGGAAGTCCCTCCGGTGCAGGAGTCTCTCCGTACCCACACAAGGACGACTCTGCTGCCTCCTCCTTTGTGTTTTCAGATGCCTTTGTGCTCCCCTGTGGGGAATCCCGCGGGTTTTGGCACCAGTAGTGGTGCCCGAGAGCCAGGGGACACTCTGCAGCACCCCAGGCCCCCAGGGATGGGTCCGCACTGCTCTGGTCCCGGCATACGGCCAGTGGCCTCCTTGGACGAGCAGAGCGACCTCAGCCCCCCAGATTGGCTGGGGTCAGCCTTGGGCCCTGGGGGAGCAGCAAGTGATGCGGAGAGCCCGGGAGGATGGAGGAGCAGAGGGGAAAGGCACCCCAAGCTGATGCCTGTGCGTCACCGGAGCCGCCCCAGTGCCGCAGAGCTGAGGAGGATGTGGCCAGCAGCGTAAGTAAGTGGTGGAGTAAAACACGAGGCTGGGCTGGGAGGTGAGAGACGGCAGCAGTTGGCACCCCAGTGCCCTGGGCTCCCCATGGCCCCAACCTCGCTGCTGAGGGGATGGCTGCTGTATCTACAGCTGCAGCCCAGGCTCCTGGGTACCCTCCCCTGCCCCGGGGGCTGCCTGCTGTGATGGGCTGAGGTTTAATTTGATGTTAGGCGGGGGCACGGCTGGGAGCCGAGCTGGTGCAGTGAAGTAGAGCTTATTGGTTTCACCGGGAGCGGAGAGCGATTCGAGCAACCTCGGAGCTGCCGGTGCGGACACACACCAGTGCTCTGTTGACTTAGCAGCCGCCGCTGACAGAGAGGAGTGATGAAGCTCTTGGAGATATTCCCGTCTCATCTGTCTCGGGTAAATCAGAGGAAGGCTGGAGACATGGCAGGAGGCAAAATGCAAAAGCAATAAAACACTCCTGCCTCTCGCTGAAGGCGGAAGCTGGTCCAACATGACCACTGGCAACAGGAAGGCTTCACGTGATCCGGGGGTTCTTGATTATTTAGTGGCTGCTGAAGGGCTGAGGGGGGAAGAAATCAAAGCTCCTGCTGCTGGTGGGTTGATGAAAGGACTCCGCGCTGCAGCCCTTGTTTACCAGCAGCCTCACCTGCTCCCCTAGCTGGAGAGGTTCCTGGCTGCCTGCTCAGAAATAAAAGGAGCCCGAGAATCAATCAGTTGTTTACGTTGTGTAACTCGTTGAAAATCAATTGGCTCCACATGTTGCAGATCTGATTGCGTTTTGTTAGCGGTCACAGGGACTGCTTTTCCCTCGACACGCCGGTGCTCGTGCTTTCTCCAGTGCATCAATTGTACCCAGCTCTTAGGATAATTGAGACTGAGCAACGATCCCCTTTATAAATATTAACTCTGCTATGCTTGGGAAGCTCTGCCTCTCTTGGATGAATTTTTAACTAGCTTTTTAATATCTGGCTTCTTGTTAGAACAGCAGGAGCCTTCTGTAGTGCCTGGGTCTGAATCCCCAGCTCCAAGGGAGCAGCACCCCTGCTGAGGCTGGGGTGGCCCTGCAGAGCTGGTGGCTTCCCCTCCTGTCCCTTCCTCTCCCTGCACAGGTGCTGCCAGGCTGGGGGCAGCAGGGACAGGGGCTGAGGAGAAGCTCTGGCTTCTCCCAAGGTGACAGACACCCACAACAAGGTTCCATGTGCATCTTTGAGAATTCCTTTAGTGCTGCGTGGGACAGTAGAGCCCAGAAGTGAGATGATCTGTGGGAGTAGATACCTGTGCTCAGCCCATTGCAAACTGCCCCTCAGGTGACGAGGCCTGGATGTCCAGTGTGTGGCCAAACTGAATGTGGACAGGGACTCTTGTGGCATCACCATGACCTGCAGGTGCTGGGAGGGTCCTGCTCTCTGCTGGCCGGGGTTGTTGCATGGCCGGTGCTCCTGGTGATCCTGCACTGTGCTGGGTTCCTCTTGCTCCTTCTGGTTCCAGCACCAGCCTGGGCACCCTGCACCCACAGAGCCCAGGACACACTGGTGGAGCGGTGTGCACTGGGAGAAGAAGGTGGTGGGGAGGGGAAGGGGCTGGTGCTCATGGCTCTCACCACCTTGTCCCACTGCCCAGCTCTCCCTGGCAGAGGCTGCAGCTCCCGCGTGGTGCCAGAACTCTCCTACTCCTCCCTTCCCCTTGGCATTTGCCCGGCTGGTTCTGCAAAGCAGCAGGTCGGAGCCCAAGAGCTCCAGCCACCGTCAGAGCCGAGCCACTGCTTTTCCCCCACAATCAGATAGCGTTGTCTTTAATAGGATCTGAGAGCCTGTCAAACCCCGCGTGTTCGGGTGAAACCTCTGCGCAGAGAGAGACAAAGGAGTCGGGTGCGGGGAAACCAGAGCCCTGCTTTACATTTCAAACACTTCAGTGGTTCTCTCTTTATTTTGCCTTGGATCTTTAACAGAAGCTTTTCAAATGCTTGTATTTTAAATAGTGGCTGCTGCCCAGGGACGTGTCTGTGAGGGTGTGAAAGCCGGTGCAGCCGCAGGCTGCCCTGAGCCGGGCTCGGTGTTGCGGGCCAGTGCTCGCCCGCTGCAGCGCTCACCCGTTCCAGCGCAGCGGCTGCCTGCGCTCCCGCAGGGGGGCCGGGCGGATGCAGGAGAGCCCCGGCACCAGCTGCCAGCGTTTGCCTAATAGGCTCCTCGGAAAGGCACCCGGAGCGCAGCGCTGCCTGCCCGAGCTGTGCCGTTTCTCTCCAGTAAGTACGGAGATCCCAGCTCGTTCCCAAGGGCAGGATGTCTCTGTCAGGCTCCAGAGGCTGCTCTCGGCTGGGAGGCCCCAGGGGAAGCTCCAGCGCATCATGAGGCAGCAGCAGCAGGTGCAGTCGCCACTCTGGGCACTTGCTTGTGCTACAGGGCAATGTTTAACAAGCTGTACCCTGCCACAGAGGTTATTAAAACGTTCCTCTCACCAGTAGAAGAGCAGCCTCCACCGGAGCTTGAGCAGAGGTTGAAGTGCAAGACCCACAGGTAGAGCTCCCACGGTCTGTGCTGGGGGGGGGCGTTATTTTCACACCGAGTGATAGCCCCTGGCACAGCCCTGCATGCTCTGTGGCTGCCCGGGGGCATGAGCTCTGCTGGTGGGGGCCACTCACTGTGTGAGGGGCACCCCCGCAGTGCCCACTCCTAACCTGCTGGTCACCTGGGGCCGCGGGGCTGTCCTGCAGCTCTCTCCTCTGCACTGGGGGCTGCAAACTGCAGCCATGGCTCAGCGTTCTCCCAGCCCCTGGCTAGCAGAGCCGGCCGGGCAGCCCCCCTGCAAGGACAAATGGAAATCTGGATGAGGTGCGTGAGCTCTGGAGCTGCCTGTGAGCGCTGAACCGCCTGTGAGCCGTGCCTCAGCTGACGAGGGCCAGGCAGGCTGGGGGAGCCGCTCGCGGGCTGCCAGGCCAGCCAGCCTCCCCCGTATTTCAGAGCTCGGGGCGGGCAGGCTCTGGCCGGCCGCTTGGCACGGCTGCAAAACTCGGAGGACAAGCGAAACCAGCCGGCCTGCAGTGGCAGGGTTTGTTAGGGCTTCGCCAAGAAGGGTCGGCAAAGTCACGAGCCAGGCGCGGGAGATCCTGCGGGCGACAGGACGCTGGCGTCTGTCTCTGCTGACAGGGCTCTGCAGGCGCAGAGTTGGGGCCGGGGCACCTTGGCTGCTGCTAACATCTGGAGCAGTGAGCGGCACCGAGGGCGGCGTGCGTGTTGACATTGCCGGATGAGTTAGCTTCCAAAGCCACAGGAAAGGTCCGAGAGCCTGTGCCGGAGCCGGGGCCATGAATATTCAGGCTCAGGCACTCATTGAATTAGTTTGTTGCAGACATATTTGGAGGCAGCTGTTCATTTAATAATCAGGGATAATCACAGAAAGAGGCGGCCGGTCCCTCCGTCTCAATTGCACGGTTAAAATCCTAATTTTATAACCCTGTCTCAGCAATTAGATTTAATAGCCATGAGAACCCAGCAAAACGGCTGAGGGAAGGCTGCTGCTCTGCCAGCGTGGCAGAGCCGGGGCCGGGCTGGGGCTGCCCCTGCCTGTAACCACCAGCATCGCCTGCCGCCGGGCCCTTGCCGAAGAGCAGAGGGGACACCTGGGCTGCCGTGGGGTGTTCAAACCAGCGCAGGCAGGGGTTAACTTTGCTGGCACTTGCCGTCCTCATTACGATGTTTGTCCCAAGAAGAGATCAATTCCCCTCCCTCTCTGCCTCCCCAGCCCTAGTGTCGCGAAGGCGTCTGCAGGCTGTAATGTTTGATACCTGCTCTGAGTTATAGCCCTGCCGAGCGCCGCGCCAGTTTGACTCTCGCGGTGCTGTGCATTCTGATCTACCCCTGTAGGCTATAAACAACCCAAATTACCTCTTTCTTTAGCTTCCAAGAGGACTAATCCCCTGTCTAGTGCTTTATCAGTCAGTTGAGAAGGAGTGAGGCCAACCTGCCAATCCAAGCAGAATGTGTTGAAAAATTCATATTGCCAGGCACAGGCCCTGGCCGTAACTCAGCCGGCAGCTCCGCCAGTTGCATCCTGCTGCCTCCGTCACTGTGATGGGGCCAGCAGCAGGTGAACCATCCAGCCCCCCATCCAGCCTTTGTGTCCCACCAGCCTCTGCACGGTGCAGGGGGGTTGGTGGGGCAGAGCTGGTGGCAGATGCGTGGTGAGGTCCCTTTTCACAGAATCAGAGAATCACTCGGGTTGGAAAAGACCCCTGGGATCATAGAGTCCAACCACCAACCCCACTCTACAAGGTCACCCTGAACCAGATCCCCCAACACCACAACTAAGCGACTTCTAAACACAACCAGGGATGGGGACTCAGCCCCCACCCTGGGCAGCCCAGCCCAGTCCCTGACCACTCTCTCCAGGAAGAATCTCTTCCTGGTGGCCAGTCTGACCCTCCCTGTTGGAGCTGGAAGCCCTTCCCTCTGCTTCTGTCACTACTGACCTGTGAGAAAAGCCCAGCACCAGCATCTCTGCAGAGTCCTTGCAGGTAGTTGTGGAGAGCGATGAGGTCTCCCCTCAGCCTCCTCTTCCTCAGACTAAACAGCCCCAGCTCTCTCCATCTCTCCTCATCAGATGGATTGTCCAGGCCCTTCCCCAGCTCCAGTGCCCTCCTCTGCCCTCACTCCAGCACCTTGATATCTCCCTTGTCCTGAGGTGCCCCAAACTGGACCCAGTGCTCAAGATGTGGCCTCACCAGTGCTGAGTACAGGGGGACAATCCCCTCCCTCCTCCTTCCGGACACACAGTTTTTGATCCTGGCCAGGATGCCACTGGCCTTCTTGGCCACCTGGGCACGCTGCTGGCTCAGATTCATCTTCCTGTCAATGAGAACCCCCGGGTCCCTCTGGGCCAGACGGCTCTGCAGCAGCCGTGCCCCAGCCTGTGGCTGCAGGAGGTCGTTGTTGTCCTCAGACAATTGTTGATGCTCTACTCTGTCGCTACTCTGTTGCTGCTCTGTGGATACTCTGTGGATACTCTGTGGCTCCTATGTTTTGCCTTTGTAACCCCACTGCCAGCGCTGGTGCCATGTGGCTAGGGGCTCCTGCGCTCCCTCAGGGTCCAGCTGGCAGGAGCACGGGCTGGGCTGGGCTGGGCCGGGTGGTGGGGCTGCTCAGCGGGTGGGGATGACCCCCAACCCAAGCTGCCCCCACTTGCTGCTCCATCCTGGCTGGGTCTCACTGGGCAGGTCCGGGGGCTTCTCCTACCTCTGCTCCCCGACGCCTTCCAGCTTTCCTTCAGCTGACGAGCAGTTTGTGAGCAGCATCACAGACACCTCCTGCGCAGCAGCCCTCTCCCTCGCTGTTCCCCCCATCACATTTACCATCGCTCCCAGGGGAGCTGGCCACTTCCCACCCCTCACCAGGCAGGGGGAGGATTTTCCCTAAATCACACCCCAGATCCCTGCCCCCCCCCCCAATCAAGGACAGGCAGATGCAGCCGCTGCCTGGGGAGGGGGTTCTCCTTGCAAAGGGAAACCAGAATTCTTCACAACCACTGCAGAAGAGCTGTGCTGGCCCACAGCGGTGTCTGGCAGCCCGCAGCCAGCGGCTCCTCAGCTCGGCTGAAGCTGCTCTCAGCAGCCGGGCCGGTGTGGGTTGCTCCAAGGTTTAACACTTTATTAGAAAATGAGAGGTTAGAGCATGTTCCAGAGAAGAGGGAAATTTATTGTTGCCCTGGCCCTGCAGCAAAGCAAACCCCGAACAAGGCAGGTGCAGGGAGGCCTATAAATCCCCCAGTGGCAATCACACCGCTAAAGGATGGTGACAGCCGCGGCAAAGTTTGGCCAGTTAACGTCTCACATCTGCGAGAGAAAAAGAGCAAATTTGAAATGCTACCTGCTGACTTGTGCCGGGAGACAAGGGAGCTGGGAGCCCTTCGCTGCGCCCGGCAGCTGGAGGTGCAGCTCGCAGGGGGCTCCCTGCAAGCAGGGGAGGGTCCTGGCAGTCCCCCTCTGCGCCGGGACCTTTACTGCTGCTGGGTCTGTACCCAGGGAGCCCGGTGAGAGCTCCAGCCGTGTGCTGAGTGAGGCTGGCTCAGCCTCTTCTGGTCTGCTTGTGAGTGGGAGAGAGCAGTGTGGAGAGGAACAGGGGAGGAGTGGGTGTCACTCTGCTCTGATGGTACCCACGGCCTCCTGCAGCCTTTCCTGTGTCCAGCACACAGTCGGGGTGAGCCTGCACCCCACAGCCAGCTCCTGCTTGGAGTGAGCCTGCACCCCACAGCCAGCTCCCGTGGGGATGTGTGGAGACAGTGCAAATCTTTGCAGCTCCACAGTGGGTGGGGAGGGTGGCTACCAGCCAACGGCTCTGCCTGTTGTTGCCGGCTACAGCCTCGCAGTGTGAAACCTGTGCTCTTCCATTTGCCTTTTCAGGTGGCCCTTGATTCCAGGTGCTGTGGAGATTCCAGGTCCGTGGCTGAGTGTCCTGGGAGCGGCAGCCCAGGAAGGACTTCAGCTCCGTGGAGCCTATGAATCTGCTCTGGGTGTGTTTGTTTCGTGCTCCAGAGAAGGGAGCAGGAGCCATCCGTGCTCCCTCTTGGTCACCCCGAACTTCTCAGACTTGGGCAGCAGCCATCTGGGACCCCTGGATGGGGTGAAGGCTGGTGAAGCTCCAGGGCCGTTCTGGCCTCAGTGGCAGTTTTGCGTGGACACACAGTGCACGCGGCCAAGGGCAGCCCAGGAGGAGAGGCCGGGCTCTCTCCAGCCTGACGAGCGGTCCAGCTCGCCGCTGGCCCTGGAAGCGCTCCGTCGCGGGCGCTGGCAGGTCGTGGGCTCTCACAGCTCTGACGTTAGCCCGTTAACCGCACACCCTGCTCCAGCCTCGCGCCGCGGCGGCGATTGATGTCTCTGACAGAGCAATGTCATTATCCGGGGGGAAATCAGCCTCTTGTTATGGATGGAACAGCAGCAACTGGAAGGGCCGTTAATTTAGGATCCGGCCACGCAGCGGCACTCGAGCAGATTCCCATTAATGGCCGGTTATTATCACCTCCCATGCTGGGCTAATAACAGCTGCAGGGAAGCCGCCCCCGGGCCCAGGGAAGGCTGGCGGCCGTGCGGGACCCCGGTGACAGCCGGCCCCGTTCTGCACCTGGCGGGAGCTGAGGACAGGCCGGTGCCCCTTGTGCCAATGGCAGTAGGAGAGCAGCAGCCAGTGCCCGCCTCTGGGGCCTGGGGACACGCCGGCCTCTCGGGAGGGAGGCTCTGTCCTTCCCCGCCGGATGGTTAATTCAGGTCCTTCATTTGCAAAGGCAGAGGGGAAAGCGAGGCTGAGCTGGCCACATCCTCCAGGGGCAAAGGGGCCAGGGGGCATTCGAACAGGGGGTGCTGGGTGCTGGGAACCTCATCCCACTCCCCACTCTTCCCTTTGCAGGGCAGACAGTGCCAGGGCTGTCCCCTGCCCACGAGCAGCTCCTTTAGGCTGCACTGTCAATGGAACTTCATCCCACTCGTGGCAAATGAACTCGTGGACTAGTGCAGACTGAGGTAGGATCCCTGCCTGGAGGAAGGACATGGCAGTGGGCTGCCTGGGAACGACGGGGAGCTGGAGGGGAGCTGGAGCTGCAGCGCTGGGGGGCTGCACTAGCAGAGACCGACTGGCAGAGGATGGAGGTTACTGTAGAGGTGGGAGGAGAAGCCGCTGGCCGGGAGAGCAGCCACTGGGGCGTGTGAAAAGCTGACGCTTCTGTGTGCTTGTGGTGCAGAGATCCCAGGACCACTGGCTGGACATCAAACACCTTCTCAAAGCCAGCACTGTGAAACGCGCAGCTGAGGCCGACCCCTCTGTGTGGCCCTCTGCAGCGCCCAGGCTGCCCCAGGCTGTTCAGGGTGCTGCCCACAGGCCTGCCTCCTTACTCCAGGGCACTTGCTGGGAGCCCTCAAGGACCCTGCTGCTCACTTCCAGACCATCCAGAGGGCTTCCAGCAGCCCTGCCTTTTGCCCAGAAGGGCTCTGGGCTCGCACTGGCCCTGCTCAGGCAGGTCTGTCCAAGGGCTGCTCCAGTGGTGCTGGGGACCTGCTTGCCAGGTGAGGTGATGTCTGGGTGGGCTCGTGCTGGGTACTCTGGGCATGTGGTGCAGGGCTGCTCCGTGGGAGCAGGGTCCTGCGGGAGCCTCTGGTGGCTCCAGGACTTCAGATGGTGTGGGCTCTGCGACAGTTCCCAAACCCTGCCCCGAGGGACACTTCAGGAGGAACAGCTTCAGCTTGGGTGCTGCTGCTCAGGAAGGGGGAGGCAGGAGAGCCTTCCAAGTCAGTCTCCTTCCTCCTGCAGCTGAGGAGCAATTACTGCTCTGGAAAGCTTTTGATTTCCTTCGCGTTGCACATAAATACTGCCGCTGCGGCGTTCGGAGGCAGGGATTCTAAATCTAATCCACGTTTAACAAGGCTATTAAAGAAAATGTTTAAGCTGCCAGAATTTAACTGATTACAATATTTAATAAATCTCACCCAGAAAAAGATGTCTTTAGAGAAAGAGAAGCAGCAGCAAGGAGCCAAGATCACAGGGCTTCTTAACGGGCGCTGCGGAGCCGGCTTTAATGCGAAACGGAGACCCAAAGATCCCCTAATCCTGCCAAAGGGGCCCAGATGCGCCATAAAAGTGTTTAAAGCTCCATTTGAGTTTTTCTAATTAACTTGATAATGACACCAGCATCCTCCCTCTATCAGTCTCCCGGAAGATCAGATGGTTCTCGATTGTTAGAGCGACGGCAGGAGAGGCAGGCAAAGAAAACCAGGGGGTTTTCCTTCTCCCGCAAGGCTGGGACGTGGCTGCTGAAGCTCTCTGGAGGCTCTGCAGCAAACGAGCTTCTGCTGCTGGGGCCGAGGCTGCTCTGAGAAGGGAGGAAGGTGTCTGGGTGGAACAGCAGAGACCCAACAGCTCTTGCAGGCTGAGCCTGAGCAGCGCCCCTGTGCTGCCATGGGTGTTCTGGAGGGCAGGCTGGCTGCAGAGAGCGTGGGCTCAAGGTAGCCACAGAACATCGTGGCTGAGGGTGCTGGACCGCAGCAGACACCCTATTGAGCAGGTGCCTGGTGCTGTAAGGGAACTGCTCCCACTGGCCTCTCTGTCAGCCTGCGGAGCCGCCACCTCACACGTGGACCTCGTGCCTTGTGCTCATCAGCACATCTTGAGTGCTCCACAAGGTCACAGCTTCAGGAGCTGGCCCTGTGCCTGGCTCGCAGTGCCCAGGTCCTGTGTAGCAGGGCTGCCCAGAGCCTCCACAACAAGGCTGAGCAGTGCCCACGCCGTGCTGGTCCCCAAGAGGATCCTTGATGGGGATTCCTCATCGACAGGCACTCCAGCTGCTGCTTACTCCGCCCAGCACAGGCTGTGGTGCAGAGGGTGATATTTCACTGGGAATGGCGTGTGATGCGGTGCCAGACACCTCGCAGCAGCCCCTTACATCACTGTAATTGCCTTAATCAGCCCAACTCATCATCTCGCTGGAGGAGGAGGTGGGGATGGTGTGACAAGGCCACTTCTCCACTGCTCCCTGCCAGCTGGACTTCTCCTGCCTGCTCGACCTTTGGGAGTCCTGCTGTGAGCTGCCCTGTTGCTCTTCCTTGGGGCTGCAGCACCTGCTGAAGCTATGGGAGAGGTAAACACAAGCCGCATCTTTGCCGTCGCCCCAGAAACAGCAGCTGCCACTGCCTGAGTTATCCCGTCACCAAAGATCTATAACCTCCTATTTCCTGACCTTATCAGAGCGCGTTCTGCTGGCCTGTAACTTCTGTCTCCATCCGAGAGCTCCCGGCGTTGCCTCCCGGCCGCTGCCTTCCTCCCACCTGCACGAGGACTTTCATTTCCAGCTGCTTGCACAGGAGACCTCAGCAGCCCTGCAACTCAGCTGTCATTTTCTGCCTCTCCAGTCACCCACTGGCTGCTCAAGCCAGGGCTGTTGGGGGCACAGGGATGGAGCTGGCCATGGGGACCGGTGGCTTGGCCATGCCGGCAGCAGCTCTCAGCTTGGGTGCTCGAGCTGTTTCCGTGCCGAGCGGTGAGCGGTGATGGATGTGCAGGTGATGGATGTGGGGCCTGCCCAGAGCGCGGCCCGGCACTCCCGGGCAAGTCCTCGGTGACAGGCGCTCAGACACATCCTCCCGCTGTACAGATTGCCTGACGCTGGAGCTGTCAGACACAAAGTCATTAGCCAGGTATTGCTGCAGATCTGATCTCTGGGACCGCGGCGCTGCCTGCGCTCTGACAGCAGCAGCAAGGGCTCTGCCTGGCTGCGGGCCGGCACCCTGGGCTCTGCTGGCCGGCACCCTGGGCTCCACTTGCTGTCACCCCGGGCTGCCCTTGCTGTCACCTGGACTCCACTGGCCATCACCCTGGGCTCTGCTGGCCATCACCTTGGTCTCTGCTGGCTGTCACCCGGGGCTCCACTTGCTCGGGTGCTTGCCCGGGACGCTGCTTGCCTGCCCTGGGGTCCTGTGCCACAGCAACTGCCCAGCTGCCCAGGGACCCTTCATCTGTGGCAGCTGCTGCAACCTCTGGGCAGGACCATGCGTGAGGATGGGTGGCCAGGACCAAGGGGAGCCCAGCCTCGCCGTGTGAGGGGGCCCTGCCTGCCGGAGCTCAAGGGGTCGGTGTCCCCAGGTTGCAGACAGGGCCACGGTGCCCTAGGAAGGGCAATCCCTCTGCTGCAGGCCTCCTGTACTGGCTTTCCCTGTGGCTGGAGTGGAGCAGGACACAGACTGCAGGGCCTCCAGTCTCTGTGGACCTTGTCCCTGGTGTTCCCCACCACAGCACCACCTCCCAGGGCGTCTAGTCCAGGCTGCGTGTGCTGAAGAGGCTGCACATCCTCACGGAGCCAGGATGGGTGTCTTGAAAAACAAGCGCTGAGGACGATGTCGGCTCCTTCAGTGATTAGTGGTCGCGGCTCCCTTCCTGCTGCTTGTGCTCAGAATGGATTTTTATTGCTTAATTCTCCCGAAGTGAAGTGCTGGCAAATTGCAGCCCCTCCTGCCTCCCATGTAGCAGCAGGTATTGAACGAGCGGGAGAATCAATTACAGCTTTGGTCACTGATTAGCCCGACTTTTTATGGAATTTAACGTCAACTCTCATTAGAATTCTGCTCTTTAATTCAGAAAATGAAGCCCGTGGCGGGGGGTACTGGCTGTGAGCGGCTCTGCTCCAGCTCTCCTGCTGGTGGGATGCTCTGCTCTGCGCTGCACGGAGGACCACGTCCAAACTAACGGCCTCGGGAGCCTGCTCCCACCTCCTCACCAGGGACGGGGCCAGCCCCGGGGCTCTTTCGGGGTCCCTCAGTCCCGCCTGCTCCCTAGAGCCCTGCTTCCTCCTCCTCTGTCCTCATGTTCTTGTCTGTGAAGGGACCAAGGTCTGCCTGCACGGCTCAGGGCAAGGGCTGCTCCCTGAGCCCAATGCACCCTCGCGTGTGTCCTTCCCCCTCGCCTTGTGCTTCCCTGTGAGGCTGGTGAGAGGCAGAGCTGGCGCCTTCCCCGGCAGAAGGTGCCCACGCAGGGGGCAGGATCCCACCCTGCAGCCTGGGGAACAGCTCACATCAGGGGCCTTGCGACAGGACTGCGGTTGGTCCGTTGCCCCCAAAGCCTGGGAGCAAAGCCCCTGACATTCAGCATCTGAAACAGCACCGAGCCCCCAGAGCCTCCTGCCCTGGGGAAATGGGGTAGGAAATAGCTCCTGCGTGGGTGCTGCCTCTGCGAACCCCTCTGGGAAAAGGGCAGAGTCTTTGCACCACCCTGGGACCCCTCCTGCTCTGCAGGGCTGAATTCCTGAGGCGCTGAGCCCCTCACCCCCCATTCTGGTGCCACGGGCTTGGACTGCCTGCAGCCGCCCGGCTCCCCGCAGCCCTTGCTGTCTGTGCTGACGGACAAGTGCAATTGGATTTCCAAATTAGACCGGCTCGGATTAGATTCAATATCCCTCTGCTCTAGACAGACAGCCCTTTAATTCTCTTTCTTTCGATTGCACGGGGACCCTTCTGTGCGTTTCAGACCCTTCGGCAGGAAATCTTTGCTGCGCGGAGGCTGCTGGGTGCTGCTGCTGCAATAAACTGGAGACCCAGAGCCCCAGCACTAAGAGCAGCAGACCACCACGTTTCTCCTTCCAGCACTGAGATTTCTGGAGGCTCCATCTTGTCTGGCAGAGCTGATGCCCCTTCCAGGAGCAGCTTAATTTACAGCCTCCTTGAGCAGCCTCCTGCATCCTGGGTGAGGATGGAAGGGGAATTAGAGTGCATAGAGTGTGCATCCAAATCTGATGTCCTCAAGCAAGACATCTGCTCCTCCAGCCTCCGAGAGCGAGGCAGTAACTGGCCACAGCAACTCAGAGGCCAGTGGCGGGAGGCACAAGTGCTGACTGGGCTCGGCCTTAGGGGGATGCGGCGCCTGCATCCAGCATCCAGCAAGAGGAGGGTTGGTGAGTGAGTGAGCGAGTGCCCGCGAGGTGTTGGCACTGGGTGCCACGTCCTGTGGTGCCCGCGCTGCGCTGGGCACGTTCCTCGTGCTGGCAAACAGTAAATAACACTAACGACTAGGAGAGCGCGAGCAAGCGCCCCCAGGGCCCTGCATGGAAACGTTCCCATCGAACCCGGCTGGAACGTTTTCCCTGCTGCCTAATTTACAAAATACGCCCATAAAAGCAGTCATTTCTCTGAACAAGGGCAATTCTCCGGGTGTGAAACCGAGTTTGAAACCTGCTGACTGTATCCTGTCCTGGCAGAGAGTGGGACCCAGAGGACTTCCCCAGGACGCTGCACGAATGCAGACTCCCAGAGCATTAGGGGTTGGAAGGGACCTCGATAGATCACCCAGTCCCGTCTCCCTGGCACAGCAGGATCCCCTACATCCAGTCGCACAGGAACAGTCCAGGAGGGCTTGAAATGTCTCCAGAGAAGGAGACTCCACAACCCCCCTGGGCAGCTCCTGCCAGGGCTCTGCCACCCTCCCTGGGAACAAGGTCCTTCTCACACTGATGGGGAACCTCCTCTGCTCCAGCTCACAAGATGTCCCTTGTCCTGTCACTGGGTGCCCCTGAGCAGAGCCTGGCTCCATCCTCCTCACACCCACCCTTCACATCTTGATCAACACCCATGGGGTCACCCCTCAGGCTCCTTTTTCCCAGGTCCAGAGCCCCAGCTCCCTCAGCCTTTCCTCAGCAGGGAAATGCTCCCCTCCCTCCATCACCTCTCTCCAGTGGCTCTGTGTCCTTCTGGACATTCAAGCACCAGGAAATGACGCAGTGTCGGGGCTGACCTCTGGGACTGGTGTCCCCGACTCTGCATCTCTTAACTTGCTCCTGACACCCCTGGGCTCTGGGCCTGGCTCAGCTCCTGCTTGTCAGAGAATCACAGAATCATCCAGGTTGGAAAAGACCTCCGGGATCACCAGTCCCACTCTACAAGGTCACCTCTAAACCTGATCCCCCAACACTACCTCTCTTTTAAACTCACCCAGGGATGGGGACTGAACATCCCACCCTGGGCAGCCCATCCCAGTGCCGAAGGAGCCGGAGAAGGAGCTGAGAGCAAGCGCTGCTCCCTGCCTCCGGGTCTGACTTCCCTGCCCGGCTTCCCCGGCACGGAGGGGTGCGGCACGTTTGAAACGCAGCTTCCACTGTCGGGGTTCGACTGCCCCTGAGGATTACGCAAAGATCGTCCAAGCTGTAAGCAGCAGCCTCTGCTCAGAGCTCAGTGGAGCGGAACAGAGCTCGTAGTTAGCAGCGAAGGCAAAGCGAGAGGCGCCGGCCGGCTCCGACGGCAGAGCGCGGTCGCACCGTCGCGCCGAGGGCTGGAGAGCTTTTGGACCCTCCGCCTCAGCGCGGCACGTTCGTGCGCGGCTCTGCGGCCAGGGCGCAGCTTCAGCTCCAGCAGCCGGGCGGTTCTGTGCTTGAAGCAGACCCGGGCTCTGAGGAGCTCTCACTCGGCGCCGCTGCACGGCCCCGGCGCAGGCTATCGGAGCTGCTCCCCCCGGGCACCGTGCCCCCTCTGCCCGCCGGCCACCAGAGGAGATCCAGCGGCTCGGGGGACAGGGCGGTCACCTTCACGGGAAGGAAGCCCCTCGCCGCTTCTCTTGCGGTTCGTCTTGGAGGGGAGGCATTTGCAGCGCTGCAGCCGAGCCCACGGGGCATCGCTGCGGGAAGAGACGTGCTGCTTCCCCGCGGAGGGCGGGCGCGGCCGGTCCCTGCCCCGCCCGGCAGGGCTGCGTGTCTGCGGGGCTCTTCCCTGTGCCAGGGCAATGCCCTGCCCAGCTGCTTGGAGACTTCAAGGCTTGAGATGTTGTCCCGCCGGCCGCCCCTCCATCACGTTTCGTGGCTTCCTATTGTCATTCCAGAGGCGGCGCAGGCAGCTGATGGCTCTCCTCTGTAAAATATCGCCGCTATAATACCAAGTCTAGCAGAACAATGAACTCTGGAGGATGGAGGTACCTTCCTCCTGTTCTGCAAACTAAACATAATTTTCATTTGCGCGCAGGTTTGTGGCTGCGGCAGCGGGGAGCTGGGCAGGGGCTGAGCAGGGGCTGAGCTCCGCGCCGGGGCCGAGCCCTCCCCGGCTCCGTCCTGCCGGCCCCAGCAGCACTGAGATTCAGGGGACGATGCTCCTTTTGTCAGACACCGCAGGGTTTCAGAAGAAACCCTTCCACCCAGATTAATTACTGCTCCCGGTGCCCACTGGGGCCCAGCCTGCCTGCCTGCCGCAGCCAGGATGCGCTGAAAGCCNTTTTCCCCCTTCCTATTTACTTCTGCTTTAATCTGCATATTATCATCAGTGCAAAGACCTCTGAAATAACACCTGACAAACGATGCCTATTAAACCCCCTCTGCACTGTCCTCTCTTGCCGCCTCCCAATTTGGAGCGGGGCTCTAACTCTGCATCAATGGACAGGCAATATTATGTTAAGAACATGATGAAACACCGGCAGCTCCGCGGTGGCAGCAGCCAAATGGTAATTTCTGCTTCAGAAATTGGTCATTTATTTTGCTGGTCTGTTCTTACGCTCAAATTAGATGAAGTTTAATATACTGTAAAATTGAATGTATTCTATCCTTCTCAACAAATATGGCAGCACCAGGTGATTTATGGCCCTTGCAAACCTTAAAATGTTAAATAATCTCCTTCCTCTTGCGCCTTGAGTCAGCGATGCCAAAGAGTTTAAGTACAGAGGAGCAAAACTTTATTAGCTCCCGTCCTGATCATCACTTTATTTTGCTGCATTTACAGAGGCGGGAGCAGTATTTAACACATCAGAGCGGGTTCTCAGAGCAGCCCTATTAATTGGGACATTAATTTTACCCTATTAACTGTAATTGGTAGGAAAGCGATTCTTTCCCAGCCAGTGTTGTAATTTGTGTTTTAAATCTTTAGTAAAGTCATGATGGCCCTGCAGGAGCCCGAAGGAGGGTGCTCTGCTGGCTCAGACATCCAGCCATGGACAGACCCCTCGCTGGTGCACGATGGGGTTGCCTGGGATCTCCATCCTGAGTTGTGTCTCTGCCCCACATCTCCCTGGCCACTAGCTCTGTTCCACCCCTGTACAGGATCCATCTGTGCACTGTCACTGGGATGCTCTGGGCTGCCCCAGGGCTGTGGAGCATCCCCTCCAGCTCCACACACAGGAACGTGCTGTGAGGCAGAGCAGGCAATGAGCTCCTCCTGTAACGAAGTGAACGCAGCAGCCCTTGTAGAAATCCCCACGTCCCTCTGAGCTGGATCTGAGCTACAGGTTGCTTCCCCTACAGACAAGGCTATCAGCTCCCTGATGGCGTAAGGAGGAGGCAGACAGCCTCACACTGGCTAGCACCCCCTGCACACACACTGCCGCTGGGGTCTCAGCAGCCCACGCGCTGCCTTGCGCATCCCGGGGTCTCTGGCCCGCGTGGAGCCAGCAGCTCACAGTCCCTCTGTCCCTGCAGAGCCCAAGGAAGCAGGGCCCTGGCCCTGGCCCTGCTGCTGGGGAGCGAGCGGCTCCGCTCAGGGGGTGCTGAGCCCAGATCAGCAGTCTGGAAGGGTTTGCTGACAATTACTGGTGCTGTGCAAGCCCCCACTTTGCTTGACACTGGCAGTCACACCCCTGGCTGCAGCAGGGGCTCAGGTGCACTCAGCTCCCTCCGAGGCTGCCCTCCACAGCATGGGGAGTCGGGCTGGGTGGAGACTGCCCTTCCCTGCAGGGTATCTGCTGGGTTATGGGCAGCAAATGGTTCCTCTTCCCCCGTCTGAGAGCACATTAACCCCACTGCAAAGGTCTGGCCCCTGACCCCTGGGGAGTCACTGGGGCAGCTGCCCTGGTTGTGGGGTGGGTGATGGATGATGCAGAAGCAGCCAAGGAGCAGGAGGAGGGTGTCTCCCTCCTGGCCCGTAGTTATATATAAAACCAGCCTGTCTCCTTGCCCTTGGCCCTCTCTCCGCTTCCCGATCAGCAGCTTGTCCCTGAGGATTAGCCTCCGAGCAGCACCATCTCCCGCAGTCCCCTGGCGCTGCAGCCCCGCGCGCCAGGATAATAGAGGACCCTTTCATGCTGTTTATTTGCTCTCTATAATTTCTCCTGCTCTTGGTGACCCTTCTGGGAAGCGTTCCACCCTCAGCCTCTCTGCTGGGCGCCACAATTGTTCAGCTTAGGCTGTATTTGCATTTCGTATCCCACTTAAGCCAACAGCAGCAAGGTCAGAACACGCTGCTGAATTGGAATCGGCTACAAGGCAGCGGCTCCCTTCTGCGCTCGGGGCAGCACAGGAACCGCATCTCCACCTCCAGGAGGGCCGGTCCCTGCCCAGCCCGCTCCCAGCAGAGGAGAAGGGGCTTCTGCCTGGGCACTGCCCACCGGGGCCTGCAGGTAGAGGGCACTGGGCAGGGGCTGCTCTGCTTGGCACCTCCAGGTCCGCGCAGCAGAGACGGGGGCTCAGCCCAGGCTCAGTGCAGAGGTGCTGCTGGGCACCTCCAGGTGGGTACAAACAGGCCGGCAAGAGCAGCGGCACAGAGCACGGAGCCATGCGACGACGAGCTCTGCGCCCGTGCCCGCAGCCCGCCCTTCCTTGCATTAAGGAACACTCCTTGTGGGAAGGGAGCTGGATTTCTGATGCGAGAAAACAATCCAGCTCGAGACCGGGAGCTGTTTGCAGTGAGCACCAGGCGCTGCGTGACGGAGACGCTGCGCAGACACTGCATGCTGGTCACATCTCTCTTCTCTGCCAGCGAGTCAAGGATGTGTCTCTGCTGTTGTGTTTGGTGACTCATCTCTCCAGTCATCATCTCGGCAAGAATTCCACGGCAGGAGGAGAACGGGCCCGGATCCCCGTGTGTGTGCGTGTGTGTGTGCGCGCACGCCGGTGGGGAGCTGTGGGGCAGCTCTGCTCACCCCCCCACCTCAGGGACCAGGCTGGCAGAGGCAGGGCTGGCACCGCCCAGCTGCCAGGGCACAGGGCAGGGAGCAAACACGGGGAATCCCGGCAGGAGGTAGCGGTGCCTCATGCTGGTCTCACTAACTGTGATCTGGGCAGAGAATGGGGTCAGGCTGACACCCCCAGGCTGCTGGCTAGCCCAGGGAGCGGGGCAGCCAGCACATGCCCACCCACCGCCGGGCTGGAGCTGTGGCCGACCCAGCACAAGGAGAGATCCCCTTGAGATGCCCTCATCCTCAGTGAAAGAAGCTGATCTGCTGAGCAGGTGCAGTGCCGGGTGCCCATGGACACGCTCGCTGTCCCACAGCACCCCACCTCCACATGGAGCCTGGAGAAGCTGGAACCAGCTTCCCCAGGAAGCATCTCCCTGCTGCTGGACAAAAGTCACTTGGAGTCACTAAAGTTTGCAGAGGTGAAGAGCAGAGGAGCTGCAGGTGCTCTGTGGGCTGGCCCCGGGCAGCTGTGCCCATGGGGCAGCAGGATTCCCTGGTGGCAGCCCAGTGGCAGCAAGTGTGGCCCTGCTGATGCTGAACTGTACCCAGAGCATCGCATTTGGAAGCAGTAGGAACCCTCCAGGGCACTTGGGTGCTGGCCCAGGGCACTCAGGTGTGGGCCCAGCACACCCAGTGCCGCTGCATGGAGGTAAAGGGACTGCAGACGTCACCCGAGAACACTCCGAGAAAGACTGGTAGGGCTGGGGGAGCTTCCAGGGCACCAAACAGTCCAGCCCTGCGGCAGGAGCAGGTGCTAGCACCTGGGCACAGCGGGAGGAGGGGGTGGAGGCTTCAGCAGAGACACTCTGGCAGCTGCAGTCAGGCTGGGAGCTGAAGAAGCCAAGGGGAGATGCAGCTGGGTGAGGGAGGAAGGGCAGCCGGCAGCACGCGGCTCCCAGGAGAGCCCTGCACGAGCACGGGCAGGTGCTGCTCCGGGACCCCTGCGCCTCTGCAGAGCACACAGGGCTGGCACCAGCACAGAGCTCCGAGGCTCTCGCTTGGCCTCATCCCACTGAGGCTGGAGTTTCCACCTGCATGAGGCCAGAAACGCAAAGCTGCAGCAAGGGGCGACGGAAAGCTGCGCTTCCCAAACCGGTTGTGCAGTGCACGGGGTGCAGGGGCAGGCAGGAGCATCCTGAAACCACCCACATCCTCGTGAGGAGGAGGCTTCGACGGCAGGGCTGCATCTCTATGTGGAATCCTCCAGGAAGGTGCAGTCTGGCTCATCCACCCCGTGGTGCCGGAGGAAGAGACGACTCTGCTGCCAGGGTTCAGCCAGCCCCATCCGTCCCTTCTTCTGCAGCTTGGGTTGTGCCCGGGAACCCCTGCCCCGTGTGGGTCGTGGTCATGGTCACAGCTCCAGCTGCTGCTGCTACTCTGCTCTCTTTCGCTGTCTGGGATGTGAAGCAGGTGCTGCAACGTCTGACAGGACCGAGGGCTGACTGCGGTCTGGGAGCTCTGCCTTTGCCACCAGAGCCAGACAGAGGGACACGGCCGTGGCAGACGCCAGCCCCTCACTGAGCTGCACGACAAGACGTCTTCCCTGACGGAACGGGAACAAACCTCAGCCTCCCTGGGTGCTGGAGCCTTTCTAATGGGTGTCTCTGGGAACATGGGCTTGGGGGCTGCCTTGTCTTCCCCCTTTCTGAGAGCGACTCTCGTGTTGTGACTCTGACAAATCCACTTGGCCACCCGAGTTGTCAGAGCTGGAAGGAAACACCAGTCTTGTGGCTCGATTATTAAATCCTGCTAGAAGGGATGTTATTTGAGCTGGCTTCCTCTTCCACTGCCAAGATGGCTCCAACCAGATGGACGAGGCCAGGATTCGCCGCTGCCCGCGCACTCCAGCTCGGGAAGGCCCCCTCAGCAGGACCTTCTCTGCTGCAAACTTGGGCAGCTTGTGTGAGCTGGAGAGGGGCCGACCGGCCGCCTGGACACAGGGAGCCTTTTGCACAGTCACTAACGAACTGCCTGTGCAGAGCGGCGCCGCACGAGGCTGCATCTCTGCGCTGCCAGCGCTCCGGGTTCAGGAAGAGCCGCCACTGGCTCAGGAGCTGCAGAGGGCTGTAACCACACAGCAAACTTCTGGGCAGCGAAACCTTCCCTGCAGGAGCAGGTTGGCCTGCAAAGGGCAGCTAGAGTCACTGGAGCCTGGGCCAAACACCATGAAGTGCTTGACCTTCCAGGAGATCATGTGCCGGGTGTCATCTTCCAGGCGATCGTGCACCAGGGGTCTCCTCCCAGGAGATCGGGTGCCGAGGGTCTCCTTCCAGGCTATCCTGTGCCATGTGTCTCCTTCCAGGACATCATGTACTGGTACACTGGGGACACTGGTGCTGCTGCCCAGGACATGGCAGGAGCAGGGCACCCAGCTGTGACAGACCCAGACGTTAGGCAGCTGCAGCAGTGGGTTCTCAGAGGCCATGGGAGCCCTTCCACCATCTCCCACAGCACAAACAGCTTATGGCCCTCACTGCCTTTCCTTGTCACTGAGGAGGGCAACGATGGCAGCAGGTCCTGGGCACAGACCGTGAGGGCTCTGTCTCATGGCCTCTGGCTGTGAGTTATCCCTGGCCATGCCCAGGGCCCTAGAGCCCTCTGATCTTGGCTCCCATCTCCACTGCAGACAGAGGTGCTGAGCTGAGCCAGATGCTGGCAGGGTCCCCAGGATGAGTGTGGCCTCCCCACCTTCAGCGTCCTCAGCACACGCTGGGCTGGGGCACAGCAGGAGCAGAGCGGGGCAGTTCCCTCACTGCAGAGCCCGGCTGGTCAGGACAGCTCCTGCCACCAGCAGCCTGTCTGTGCCACAGCCGAGGCCATGAGCAGAAGGGTCTTAGTGGCAGAAGGCCAACAAGAGAGGGAACTTGGCTGGGCTCTGGCCAGTGACACAAAAGGCTGGAGGTCACAGACGCAGTGAGAACCTGGTCAAAGGGACCAGTGTCCTGGGAAGGACCCTACGAACGGGAAGAGCCCCTGAGAACAGCCTGTCACAGCCTGGCTCTCAGCCACTGCTGCTCAGATGAAACCCTTCAAGAGAGGAAAGTGGTCACCCCCAGAGAGCTGCATGGTCCTCGCTCCTTTCGTTAGCTGCAGCTGATTCTGTGGGCATCTTGCGAAGAGAAGGGCAAAACCCATTCATTGCCTTTCTTGTTAAACTGGGGCTGAACTTCAGCTGAGTGCAGCTGCTTGGCCAGGCTGGACCCTCCTCGCAGGGGGCCCAGGGAAGGGGGAACAGCTGTTGGTCCCCGTGGAGGGACAGGGAAACACTGTCTGACCCGTCTGGGGCAGAGCTGGTGGTGACCAGGGCGGGTCAGGCTTGGCTGATGCCTGGCAGGTCGATGCCCTGTGCTGTCACGGCTTCCAAATGCCCCGAATCCCCCCGGGAAGAGCCTCCACCTGCCGCTGCCCGGCTGCCTTTTGCCTCCGCTAACGAGGGGCTGCAGTCCGGGCTGCCCTGTCCCACCCAGCACTCGGGGGCACCAGCCTGAGCGGCGGCCCCACGGGCCCTACAGACAGGCTGTGACGGATGCTGCCCCGTTAACGGGCACATTTACAGCTGTTTATCTCTGTCAGCTGGGCGGAAAATCGCCAGATGCGGCGTTTGCCTTCATCCCGCAGACATCTCCCCGCCGTCCGGACCAGCGCGTCGGAGTGCGGCTCGTTCCTCCCGCTGACGGTGCCGGCTCCTGCCTTCGGGTTCCCTGGGGCACCCCCCTGCACCGCGCAGTGTCGGCCTCGGGGAAGGACAAAGGAGCAGCAGAGCTGAGAGCCTCCCGGCCGGGGCTCCCGCGCATCCTCCGCTGCCTGGGCTGGGTGCTGCAGCACCGGCACCCCAAGGGATGCCAGGGGTGCTGCAGAGAGGGGACACCCCTCGCACAGCTCAGAGTCACACAGGGATCCCTCCCACACCGAACAAGGGGGGCTCGAGCAGGACGCCCCCTCTTTCCTCGCGTCCCGCGATCCAGAGCGCTGTCTCCACGGTCGGGTGGCCAGAGCCGAGCCCACTCCCCTCCGCGCTTCCTGCCTTGAAACACGAACGGCTGCGTCTCACCCGCCCGAGCGGTTGCGATGAGGGACCGCGGGCGCCGGGCAGTTCGGCCCTAAATCACCCCTTCGTGCAGAAAGAGGCTGCCGGAGGCAGAGGATCGCTTACGACCTCAATTCTGCCCTTCAGCTGCCCGCACAGCTCCCCGCACACGACGGCTCCAGTCACGAGATGGGCTCTGGGACCCATCCCGCTCCCACCCAGCTCCCCTTCCCCGGGAGGCTGCACGCACCGCGCGGCCTCGCTCCAGCTCTGCGTGAGCACCCTCCATCCTGCCTCCCGGCGCGGAGAGAAGGCTGGGGCGCGGCAGCTGCGGACCCTTCCCTGCCCCGCGCAGCTGCTGGGGCCGGGGCCCACCCAGCACCTTCGCTGGGGTGTCGGGCGGATCCTCTCCGGAGCTGCTGAGACGTGTCCTTCCCCAGCTGGAGCAGCCGTGGGGCGCTGGCCGCGTCCGGCTGCAAAGCCCCAGGGCCCTTCTCCTCCGCCACCCCAGCCCATCGCGAGGTTCGAGCAGGAACCCCTGCTCCTCTGCAGGCAAATCCTTCCGTGGCGGAGCCCAAGACCCGGCAGCCCCTGCACGATGGGTGCGCGGGGGCGGTGCCTCACTGAGGGGCAGCTGCGGAGGTCAGCAAAACCCCAGCAGAAGGCACCCCGACGGCCGAGGGGCTGAGAGCAGCAGCTCGATGCTTTCTGCCGGGAAGAACCGGGACGTCGCAGTCCGTCGGGTCTGCGCTAAGCCGCTGCGTGGGCAGCGGTCTCGGGCACCCGGCCCCGCACCCGGGAGGCGGTGACACATGGCAGACGGCTGGCAAACCGAGTTGACTTGTGCCGACAAAGCTGTGACAAAGCACTAAACGGTCCCGACGGTGCTCGCCTCCCAAGGGCCGGAGCCAGCGCAGGGCTGCCTGTCCCGGTGTGTGAAAGCCGGGGGCGGGAGCTGCTGCCGGATGCTCCGGCTCCCTGCGTTTGCCTGTGGAAAGCTCAGCGCCGCTCACAGGGTAGGGAGCGGCAGCAGCGGGGTCTCCTATCAGCGTCCAGGATGTCATCCTGATCCAAAGGGCTCCACGTGAAGCCTGGCACCAGCGCACGCAGAACACGCTGCTGCTTCGCTGGTACCTCCTCAGTCTGGCTCCCAAGACACCCTGGAGGATGCGACCTTGGGAGGCAACGGCACAGCGAACCCGCATCATCAGAGCGTCTCCGCGCCGGTGGCAGCCTGTTGAGTACAGGGCAGTTAATAAATAATGAGGATGTCAAAGATAACAGCGGGAAGGGGGAGCAGGTAGCAGCTCGGCAGCCGCTTTCCTGACAGCCTCCTGGCAACGTCCAATTACCAGGCGGGAGCTGCCGCTCAGCCCAGCGCCGAGCGGGTCCGGTGTCGGCGCTGGGGCAGCTCTGTGCTCACAGCGCAGAGGCCTGGGGGTGCTGGGAGCAGGGGAACACTGCAGAGCTGCAAAGGCTTTCGGGGGAGCAATACCCCGACATGGCAAAAGGATCCGGCTGTGGCACTGCAGAGCCCAAAGGGGGGTGCCAGGGCTTGCCGGGGGACCGAAAGTTCCTGTCCCAGCACAGGGCTGCACAGACAGTGGCGACGCCCCACGCTGCCAGGGGCAGCCACATGGGCCCCACAGGGTTTGCTTTCGGGGAGACCTGCAGGGGAGGAGCACCCCTGGCCCCACGGGGTTTGCTTCACAGACCTTCCGATGGCTTTTCTGCTGAGAGGGGGCTGCTTCCCGCACAGCAAAATCTGCACCAAAACCAGCCTGGTCTGAACGAGGAGGGTTCCAGCCTTGTTTGGTAAATACAGCCCGTGTTAATGGTGCTTAATGGGGCCTGTAATTGGTGTCCAAAGTTATTTAAAAGTAAATTTACTAGAAAATAATTAGCAATTTTATAGTCCACTACTTCCTAATGTTGTTGGTAAAAGTTTCTCGCCGTCTTTATCAGACACACAACAGGCTCTGCAACGGCTCTTTTCAAACTGGCAGGAAGCCACCCCCAAAACAGGATCCAGAATGTCCCCTGAATTTCTTCGCCGGGCAGCTGGCCCCAGCTCTTCTCCTGTTCCCCACCGACTTGTCCTCCACCAGCTGCAGGTGACACTTTCCAGGCGCTGCCCCAGGATTTGCTGGGAACCGGCATCCTGGGCTGTGAGGCCACAAGGAGAGCTGGCCCCCAGCTCAAGGGGACCTCCTGTTGTCCCCCAGCTCAGGGGGAACCTCCTGCTGTCCCCGGCTGAGGCAGCCCTGGGGCTGGGTGCTGGTGGCAAAGGAGAGCAGAGGCCCCTGAGCCTGTGCAGGGCATCTCTGGGGCTTCTGCCCGACAGGCTGGACCGCCCCCGTCCCTGAGACCCTGCAGGCTGGGCGCTGGTCACCGCCCCAATCGCGGCTGCACTGGCCAGTGCCGGCTGTGGGTCTGCTGCTGGCAGGGTGCTGGTGCTGCTGGGAGCGGAGCAGGAACGGAGCCGAGAAGTGCAGCTGCTACAACACTTTATTGGTTGGTGCTGAGGGTTCAGGTGCTCGGGTCGGGATCTCGGATCGTTCAGGTACAGAGTGACACCGACACACAGAGAGGAGCTCGGGGGGAGGCGGTTGGGTTCCAGAAACAAACTGCCTCTGCATTGCCAGTCTGTGAACCATCAAGTCCCAGCTTTTCGGGAGCAGCGACCCCCCGGTCAGCTGCTGCTCCGCTAGCTGAAACCAAATGCAAACCCCACTTCCCGTGGGCTCCAGCGCCGGCGCCTGAACACTCCGAACAGACTGTCACCAGCCCAGCCCTCCGCTGGGCAGGAGCCCCCAGCCGGGCGCTGAGCCCTGCAGCAGCACCAGGCACGGGCACTGCATAGAGAAACGGGGACCAAAGAGCCTCCCTGTGCCCCCAGACCACCCCAGAGTGGCCCCACTCACTGCCAGCACAGACGAGGGGCTGCTGGCACCAATGGGCCACGGCTGCGGGTGCAGAGAGACCTGCTGGGGGGTCCCCTAAAGGTGCAGAGAGACCTGCTGGGGGAGTCCCAAAGGTGCAGAGAGACTTGCTGGGGGTGCCCCAAAGGTGCAGAGAGACCTGCTGGGGGTGCCCCAAAGGCTCTTCCAGGCTAAAGAAGACCTCACTTGGAGAACAACTGCTCCTGGTTAAGCTGCAGATGGGTTCTGGGAGAGCCCAGGCTTTGCCACAGGGGCGATGCTCAGTGCTCAGTGCCCTGCTGATGGCCACAGCAGCCACCAACCTGCCAGGTCCTGGCCCAGCCACGAGCCAGGACAGAGTCCACACAGAGCCAGACCCATGCAGCAGGAGCCAGGGCCACCAGTCTTGTCACCTTCCCGGGCAGGTTCCGCTCAGCACGGTCAGGGTCAGGCTGAGAACAGGGACCAGTTCCTGGATGTCCCAGTGCTTCAGGAGCCCCCTGGCCATCAGCCAAACCCACTGAGCACCGGGCACCAACCTCTGCGAGGAGCTGGTCTGGCAGAGCAGCACCGTGAGGAACTCGGGACATTCCTGGAGCCCACCTGCAGCTCTCGTGCGCCGACCCCAGGCTCCGTGGCTCTGTGAGAAGCTGACCAATGGCAGAAGCTGGTCTGGAACCTGCTCAGGCTACCAGGACCTAACACAGCGACGGCCCACAGTGTCCCTCTGCCAAATGGCTTCAGCTCTTCCTCCTCCCCAAGGCACCGGCACCACTCATCCAACCCCATGGCCACCCCAACTCCCAGAGCAGGGTCCGCTTGCCACCCAACCTCCCAGGGGGTCCGTGCGGCCACCCGGGTCAGCAGGGCCCCCCAGCACCCAGCCGGAACGGAGTCTCCCACAGCCCCCTTGTGCAGAGCTCTGCCACTTCCTACAGCCCCGGCGCTGCCACACCAGAGGGGACGGGGCCTCGCTCCTCCCGCGAGGGGCTGCAAGGGAAACCTGGTTAGAGGACCCGAGCGGTAGCAGGGCCTGAGTGCCCTCCGGGGTCCCTGGGAACACCCAAGTGACAGCGGCCCCCCGCCAGCTCCCCTGCTCTCCGTTCCTTCTCCATACAGGCCATGTGCGGGCGCTGCTGGCCCCCGGCTCCCATGAGCAGCCCTCATCCCCTGGCCCGAGGACCCAGCGGGGTTTATCCTGCGGATGCTGCCAGGTCTGGCCCCTTGGTGGGGCTGGGCCACTCCCACGTCTCTCACCCAGAGCAGGGCTCTCCCTGGGGCACCCGGGCGCCCATGTGCCAGCTGCTTCTCCAGCAGCAGCAGCTGGGAGCTCGTTTTCACGGTGCAAACGAAGGGCAGAGCCAGGGCCCAGCGGTCAGCCCTGCCCTGTCCACTCCCTAGTCTGCCCCTCAGCGCCCGGCCCCACACACAGGGCAGGGCAGGGCACCCTGGCAGCCCAGCCGTGCCACAAGACCCAGCACCCTCCCAACAGGTGCCCGGGGATGGCCAGCGTCCAGGAGCAGCAGGGGAAGCCCTGGGTCGCATCCCAGCGCATCCCAGCGGAGCGGGAATGAGCCTCTTCCAGCCGCGGGGACTCGCCCGCCGCTCGGCGGATCCTCGGGCTGGGGGGTTCGGGGGCACTTTGGAAAGCGCCAGTGTTAGTGCAACAGCAGCGACGCGGCGCCGGCGCAGGGGCCCTTCCGCGCGGCAGCGCCGGCGTTATTCCTCCCCACCCAACCAACCGCCAGGCTGCCAGGCGCCGCACGAGTCCTGAGCTCCTCACCGGGTCCGACGCTGCCGTCTGGGCAAGGCTAGCGGCTGTGGCAGGAGAGCTCCAACGCACCGGCTCGTCCCCGTGCCGCTGGCATAGGGAGGCACCCTGTGGTGGCCCCGGGTGCTGGTCCTGCCCGCCGGGCTGCGAGGGTGGCTCTGGCAGCACACGCTCCACACGAGGTCCCTCGTCCGCAGCACCCCGCTCCCCGGCCGCCTCCTCCCACTGTCCGCCCTGCCCGCGCAGCGTCACGGCGGGAGCCAAGGCAACCTGAGCTGTTGTGCCGTGGCCGTTCGGGAGCCGGGGCGGCCCGGGCTGCAGCCCCAGCGGCTCCTGGCAGGGGCAAAGAGCTTCACTCCCGACCGTGGGCACTACTTGTCGATGTCCTCCTGCTCCCACTGGAAATCCTGGCCCGTCATCTGGTAGAACATGACGTTGAAGGGCTTGTAAAACTTGCGCAGCCTCCGGATGACGTCAGGGTCTATTTTGGGGTGAGTCCGGCCCTTGGACTTGCCCAGGCACCGGGGAGCACCGCTGTCTTCCGGCTTCTTCAGGCAGGGGAACCCCTTGGTTTTATTGAAGTAGAAGTGCTTCTCCGTCACAAGCCTCTTGAGGCCCAGGAAGTCCTGGACCTTGGCCATCTCCCCGGCCGGGTCGGTGATGAGCCTCTCGCCGCTGACGAAAAGGATCTGTGAGAGGGGGAAGTACTGGAGCCAGTTCTCCAGGTGCAGGGCGTAGATGCCGATGCGGATCGCGCTCCAGGAGGCGTCGATCAGCCCCAGGGTCCGGTTCTTGAAGGCCAGCACCTCGAAGGTGGGGATCTCCGGCTTCTTGGAGAGCGTCTGCGTGTAGTCCGAGATGGCCCTGGTGACGGGGTTCCTCACCACCACGATCAGCTTCGCGTCCTTGGCCATGGCATGGATGCGCCGGGGGGCCTCGTTGGTCACGAAGTAGCTGGGGGTCTTCTCCATGGTGATCTGCCCCTCCAGCGTCCTGGGCATCACGTTCCTGCGCAGGAACAGAGCAGTGGGGTTAGCAAGGGGCCGCTCAGACAGGCACCTCGGGGCCCCTCCTGCCCCAGCTGGTGCTGCCGGGGCAGTCACGAGGAGCAAAGCCCCTACCTGGGGACTACAGCCCTCAGGGCCACTCCTGCTCAGAGCCCAGCTGCGGCCTAGAGCAGCCCCGGGAACGTGCCCGGCAGTCAGTGCCAGGGTCGTGCGGAGACACCCGCCCGCTGGCACAGCTCCCGCCCACACCATGGCCACGGCCAGCCCCAGCCCTGGCACTGTGCCCCTGCCCTGCAGGGGTCTGCACTGGCACCTGTGGTGCCGTCTGCGGCAGAGGTGCCCTGATGCTGACAGCAATGCAGCACCGGCCTGGCTCATCCCACGCAGGGTGACCCCGCCGGCGCCGCGGGCCGAGGGGCAGAGCTGCCTCTCCAGAAGCTCCTGCAGCCCCGGTCGGGCCTCCCACTGCTGACCGTGGCGGTGCCTGGCTCCGGCAGGTCGCCGCCTTCGTGTCGCAGTGATACTTAGCGGCAGCATGTGGAGAGCAAACAGCGCGAGCGGGCGGGACGCGGCTCCGAGGAGCACCTTGGGCACCGGCGGCCGCAGCCCGGCCCCGGGAACTGCCGCCTCTGCCGCTCCGCAGCTGAAGCCTGCCGTGAGCCCGCGACTGCTGATGGCACCGGCTCGCCCCTGCCCCGCAGCACTTGCCCGGCCGAGGTGCCGCCTGAGGAGGCGCCGCTGGTGTCGAGGCTGGGGCAAAGGTGGGCTTGGTGCCGCCGTGGGGCCGCTTGTGCCCGCAGGTTTGGGGGCTGTTCGCACGGCTGCTCTTGCCGCCCGGGTGCTGGCTGCCCTCGGCCAGGGAGGGGCAGTCACAGCACCCGGAACGTCAGGGGCTGCAAGGGGCCTCGAGAGACCCTCTAGTCCAACTCCTGCCACAGCAGGATTCCTCAGATCCAGGGGCCCACTTCCTGCGAGAGCCAGCCCCGGAAGCCTGGCAGTGGCCGGAGGCAGGTTCAAGCCCCACAGACCCCAAAGCACAGCCCTGCCCCAGTGGTTGGCAGCAGCAGCAGTGTGGCAGCGGGCAAGGAGCAGCAGCAGGGGGCAAGGAGCAGCAGCAGGGGGCAAGGAGCAGCAGCAGGCAGGGAGGAGCAGTGGGCAAGGGGAGCAGTGGGCAAGGGGGAGCAGCAGCGGGCAGGGAGCAGCAGTGGGCAGCCAGTGCCCGCGGCTGTCCCTGGGGCCGTGTGGCCGCGAGAGCCCGCGGAGGCGCGAGGGGAACAGGCGAGAGCCGCGAACAGAGGCACTTGCCAGGTGGCGCCTTTGCCCAGGGCGCTCCCAGAACAGGTTTCTATTGAACCATTAATTACCAGGATCGATGCTTCTCTTCTGCCCCTTGTTCCACTAAACAGCTGTTTTATCATCAGCCATCCCCGCGACCCGCAGGCGCCTCCCGCCCAACAGATCCTGTTGCAGGCTCTCTGCAGACCCGCTGCGCCCAGAGCCCAGAGCCCAGAGCCAAGGCCCCGGGACACGGGCGCTGCAGCCACGTGGGGGCCGGGGGTCCCTCACCAGGCACCTGCTCCGTCAGTACCGGGAGACGCTGAGGCAAAGCCAGGCTCTCACAGGAGCCCTGGGACTGCGATGCCCCTGCTCCATCCCCCTGATGCCACCCACTTCAGGAAGACCCAAAGAAGAAAGTCCTTCCTGCTCTCTGCAGCCAGCAGCAGCTCTGGACACAGGCAGAGGGGTCCAGCCCCTCCGGCACTTTGCTGAGTTCTGTGCTCGAAGGCATCAGCAGCGACGGGGTCTGTGGCCTCAGTGCCTCCAGCTCTGTCCCGCTCCCCCAGGGCAGGTGATGGGAGCCCTATGCCTTCCCAACCCGACCTTCCTCTTACACCACAGGCCCGGAGACACAGAGCTGGTAGCGGCTCTGCAGAGCCCAAGTTCACAACACAGGGCGCTGGCCCGGCCTTCGGACTCAACGGCCCAATGCCCAGTGCCCCAGCTGAGGAGTCCAGGCTGCTCGTGCTGCCCACACACCACCGGCCCCGCAGCGACTGCGGGGACAGGGACTCACTGCCATCGCTTCATCCCGCAGGACCGGCCCCGGCCTCGGCGCGAAGGGCAGGGCAGGCAGCCCCGTCTCCTTGGGCTGGTGGCCAAGGGCGGCTCAAAGCCCTCACCGGGGAAGCGCGTTGCGGTAACCACTGCTCAGCGCCGGCTGCAGACGGGCTCCTCCTTTCCAAAGGGTGCTCTCCACATTAGTGCCTTTCACGCTGCCAAATGCCCCTCGTGGTTTATTCAAACCCAGATTATCTTGTTTATTCCTTCAGTCACAGCTGCCGTCTCTCCCTGGGTAGGCAGCTGGCTCACGGCGGCGCAGGGTCCCCGCAAGCCCTCTCGAAAGGCGCCTTTGTGAGCTCGATTTTCATCTTCTGAACGACAGTTCAAAGAGACTCCCAGGGCTTGGAGAGCTGCGGAGGAGGACCCGGACTTGCACTGGTGACATCCGAGAGACGCAGCGGCCAGGTGCCGCCGCCACCTGCCCCTGGAGCCGAGCAGCCACCTGCCCCCGGAGCCGAGCAGCCACCTGCCCCTGGACCCGAGCAGCCACCTGCCCCTGGGCCCAAGCAGCCACCTGCCCCTGGAGCCGAGCAGCCACCTGACCCCAGAGCCGAGCAGCCACCTGCCCCTGGAGCCAAGCAGCCACCTGCCCCTGGGCCCAAGCAGCCACCTGCCCCCGGAGCCAAGCAGCCACCTGCCCCTGGACCCAAGCAGCCACCTGCCCCTGGAGCCGAGCAGCCACCTGCCCCTGGACCCAAGCAGCCACCTGCCCCCGGAGCCAAGCAGCCACCTGCCCCTGGACCCAAGCAGCCACCTGCCCCTGGAGCCGAGCAGCCACCTGCCCCTGGACCCAAGCAGCCACCTGCCCCCGGAGCCAAGCAGCCACCTGCCCCTGGGCCCAAGCAGCCACCTGCCCCTGGACCCGAGCAGCCACCTGCCCCTGGGCCCAAGCAGCCACCTGCCCCCGGAGCCAAGCAGCCACCTGCCCCTGGAGCTGAGCAGCCACCTGCCCCTGGATCTGCACTGCTGCTCCTCAGGGTGGAACAAACAGCTGCTTCTGTCTCCTGGGAAGACAAACCCCAAATTACAGCATCACTGTTTGGAAAAGACCTCTGGGAATGCAGAGTCCAACAACCAGCCCACCCTGCTGGGACCGGCCAGTGACACAGCAGGCTGGGCCATTGCAGGGCAGAGCAGCCCTGCAGCCGTGGCCACCAGGCTCATTAACAGCAGAACCTGTTTGCCAGGAGCCCCCAGGCAGGGCTCCTGCTAATGCGCTCAAACACACTGGTCTGAAGTTTGCTGACCGCCCGGTCTGCGACTCCTGGCCACAGCCGAGCACGTTAGCTCTGACACACTGCACTCCGCGCGGAGAACCCGCTGAGCCCCGCACAGCCCGAGCCCTGCAGCTGCCCGCAGAACCCAGCCCCTCCTGGTGACAGGTGCTACCCGGGCATCTGTCACCTCGCAGCTCCGAGCCACGTCGCGGCTGAGCCCGGCACAGGGCTTCCAGAGACGCGGGGGCCAGATCCCACCAGGGCTGAGGCAAAGCAGCTCCCTCGGGAGACCCGCCGGAAGAGCTTCCTGCTTGGAAGCTGGCGACTGTGGGAGAAGGGGGGAACCACAGCTGCCCCCCCTGCCATCCGAGCTCTGCCCCGGCAGGACTGACCCCACCACCCCTCTCTGTGACCTGAGCTCTGCCCCGGCAGGACTGACCCCACCACAGATAAGGGGCTGCCTGGGACTGGGGGCCTCTCTCTGGCCAGAACAAGCAGACTCCCCTCTTTCCAGAGCCTGCAGAGCCGGCTGCACCCTTGGAGGGGCCGTATGAGACTGCGCAGGCACTTCCTTGCTCCGTGCCAGCCACCTCCGCACGGAATCTTCTCCCCAGGTTCTCGGACTGTGCAGGACCTGGGATCCCAGGACACAGCAACCAGACCAGGGGCAGCCCTGCTCCTGCTGCAGCTGGGGGATTGGGACTGGACAGGGTTGGGAACTTCCTGGCGCCCTGGGGCAGCACCAGCCGCGACCTCTGCGGGACCAGAGCCCGGCACGTTGCCACACCAATGCAGGTGAGCGCCGGCAGCTGACGGAGCCAGCCGGGCTGAGCAGAGAACAGCAGCAGCGAGTTGCCAGGGAAACCGAACAGCCAGACTGGCAGCACAGCCACAGCAGTCACCCGAGAGGAGGCAAGCGAGCGCACCCGGCACCTGGCCCCAGCCCGGAGAGTCCCTGCAGGCAGCTGCCCAGGACTCCCTGGAGGCTCTGCTACGTCCCAGGCGCTGGCCCTGGGACCTGCCTTCACCGGGCACAGCTCCTCTGCTCCCTCCTTCCCTCTGCTGTTTAACTTGTGGGCCTGGCCAGAGGGGTCTGTGCCTCCTGCTACAAGAAATCCCCAAGGGCAGGGCTCCCTGCTGGCAGGGCAGAGGCAGCCTGGGAACACTGGGCACGGCCAGTGCCTGGCAGGAGCATCCTGGGCGCCGCTCAGCCGCACGCGGAGGAAAACGCCCCTGGAGCACAGGGGCGCCGTGAGTGTCCATCCTGGAAGATTCGACGGGACGAGCTCTCGGGGCCCCTCCAGGCCCCGGTGCTCTGTGACACTGTGGCCGGCCCGGCCCCAGGTCCAGCCAGGGCGGCAGGAGGGACTCTGTCGATTCTGTCTCCACAAGACGCAGAACTCGCAGCCGCTGGTCTGTGGGAGCTCCAGCCGGCCGGGACGAGCTACTGCCGAGAGCCCGCGACCGTCCCGTCCGGGAGTCGGGGGTTTTGGAGGCACCGCTCGGGCTCCCTGTAGCTGGCACCGTGGAGCGGAGAACAGCCTTCTGCGCGCTGGGATGCAGCTGAGCCCCTGCCAGGAGCCGAGCAGGCATCCTGGGCGGCCCTGGGCAGACAGCCCTTGCCCGCTTCCTCCGGAGCTGGGGAGCGACACCAGGGCCGGGCAGCACCGAGCCCGCGCAGCCTCGTCTCCTGGCGGCCCCCGCAGCAGGAGCGGCGGCAAACACGGAAACGTGCGCTGACTTCACCGGGACCATCTGGCCGCGGCGGCAGAGGCAGGGGGAGCGAGAGCCGCCAGCAAGGCTCCAAGCGGAGCCAGCGAAGCCCCCCAGGGGAGGCAGCTGCAGAGCCTGCGTCAGTCCAGCCGCGGGCGCGAGGTCGGATCCACTCGGCCGCAACTAAAACACCTCGGTGGCTCTGGCCGGCCGGGGCGGCTCCCCGAGGGCTCTCCGTGCAGAGGTCAGTGCTGCCGACACGGCCAGGACCTCTGTGCCAAACCTCGCTGTCCTCTCCGCCTCCTGCAGCGGGTCTCCTCCGGGCTGCGGCTGTGTCATCTAGTGACAGGACAAGGGGCGATGGGTGTGAGCTGGAACGTAGGAGGTTCCACATCAACCTGAGGAGGAGCATCTTCCCAGTGAGGGTGACGGAGCACTGGCAGGGGCTGCCTGGGGCGGTTGTGGAGTCTCCATCACTGGAGACGTTTAAAACCCGCCTGGATGTGCTCCTGTGTGACTTGGTCTGGGCGGTCCTGCTGTGGCAGGGGGATGGGACTGGATGATCTTTCGAGGTCCCTTCCAATCCCTGATGATTCTGTGACTCTGTGATTCTGGTCCGGGGAGCCAGAGAAGAAGGACACCCTGAGCCACCTCAGGCAGGCTTGCCAGGGAACCTGTTGCCCTAGCGGAGCCGGGACACAACCAGCACTGCTGCCCTGCCGGGAGCACCACTGCCCTGCCGGGAGCACCAAGCTCTGCCAGGAGCACCACTGCCCTGCTGGTGCCACACACACGCTACCAGCATCAGGGAGCTCCCCCAAGGAAGAGGGGCACCCAGTGACTTTTCTGGGTTCCTTCCAACCCCTTATGTTCTGTGATTCTGTGGAGACTTCCCACAGGGTCCCAGCAAGGTCCCCGGCAGCTGCTGCCCCTCCCAGAGCACCACCGGCACGGCCAGGACACTGCTGGTGCCACATGCACTCCTCCACCGGGAGGATGTGGAGGGCCCTCCCCTCCCCTGGCAGGACTGTGCCAGCCGGAGAGAGCCCAGGGCACGGCCAGAACCAGGCGGAGCATCCGGGGCCGGGTTGGCCAAGTCCAGCCGCCAGGGACACCGGTTGTTTTACAAGACCAGTCAGGGGCTGGGCAGGAGGGACCAGCGCTCCCAGAGCCCCGCCACCCTCTGCAAGCCGAAACGCCCCGGGTGAAGCGATGCCGCCCTGCGCCGCGGAGCTGCTGCCCAGCCAAGCAAGCTGCCGGCCGCGGGGCTGATTTGTCTGTGGCCACACACGAAGGATCAATGCTTATTTAACACACAGGCTGCCCTTCGCGGCCCCTAATTGTAAATTAATCATCGTTAACCGCCGCTGACGGCCCAGCCCAGAGCAGCGATAAGGGCTTGCCCCTGCGCCGGGAGGCCCTGGCACAGCCAGGGGAGCAGCGCAGAGAGCGGGGCCGGAGAGGCACCGGGCAGGACCCGCTGCCAGCCCCTCGTGCCCGCCCTGCCCGGGAGGCCGGGGTGCTCCGGGCGCTGCTGCCGCCCAGACGCCGGAGCCGCACTCGGCTCACAGCAACCCTGTGCTGGAGGGACTGAGCCCACGGGCTGAGGGGGTGACCCTGGAGCAGGAGGGTGCCCCGAGCCCTGCAGCCCCCAAGGCCTGTGCGGGTCTCACCTGCAGTTCAGCCCCATCTCGCTCCCGCAAGGAAAGGCAGCAGCCTCCAGACTGGACCCAGCAGCCCGGGGCCCCTGCTCCAGTGAGGAGCAGGAAGGTCACAGGGGCAGGGGGCAGGGTCTGTGCCCCCAAAAGGGCAGCACCATGCAGGGCTCGCCAGGGGGTTGCCAGGATCTCACCAGGGGCTCACCAGTGCTCGCTGTGCTCTCTGCCAGCAGCAAAGCCAGAGTCAGGCTCGGAGCCTGGCGGCCACCTTTCTGTGGGGAGGGAGAAGCTGCAGCTTGGTTCTTTCTGGATCTCACTGACACACGAAGCACAGGAGCCGGTGCCAGCCCTCCCTCCTGCAGCTCCAAGCGAGCCAGGCAGGAGCCCACGGCAGTCAACGGTGGGAGCGGCCAGGGAGAGGCACGGGCAGCCGCAGGAGGGCTCGAAGAGGGATGGTCTCCAGACACCCTGCGCACTGGCGGGGCTGAGAGGTACCGGTTCGCTCCCCAGCCTGGGGCACGGAGCGGCTCTGCCCTGCGCTCGCAGCGGCCCCGCAGCTAACCACGGGCACCGCCTGGGCGCTGGCAGGGAGGGCAGGAGAGCGCGGCTGGCCCCAGCGCCAGCAGGCTGCGCGGAGCAGGCTGGCAGCAGGAGATGCAAATTCCCCTTCTGCGGGGATGGCAGCGGCTCCGGCGCCGACTGCATTAAAATGCAGAACGATCCAGGGCCCCTGCTCAGCTCAGAGCCCGGAGGAAATTTATGCGTGAGGATGGAGCAGCAGGGCTCTGCTCAGCTGCCAGGCGCTGCCAGCTCTCCTTGGCTCCTGCTCCGCGTGGGAAGCCCTTCCAGCTCAGGAAAGCTCGCGGTGCCCCTGCCTGTTCTCGCCGAAGCTCTCTGCCCCCCTGCTCCCGCGCACAGTTCCGGGGGTGCCAGCCTGTCACACGGAGCCTAATTGAGCGCTCACTGATCAAGCAGCTGCTCCACGCCGGAGCCCTTCCCTCCCAGCCCGCCATCCACGAGCAGCAGCCTGACGGCACTCGGGGCCTGGAGGCTGTGCCACAGGCAATGCCACCCCTGAAGGCCGGCATGTGGCATCCCCAGGTGCCTTCCCCAGGGTTCCCTAGGACACTGCCCAGAGCATCACCCACCAACACCCGGCTGAGAGCCATTTTAGCTGCGGGCAGAGAGGAGCAGACCTGCTCCCAGGCTGCGCTGAGGGCATTGAACTGCGCCTCTCAACACGACGGACACAAAGGTTGGCTCCCACAGCCCCGACTCCGGATCACGGCTGGATCTGCCCCAGGGGCCCTCAGGCTTTGCAGCCCATCAGTTCTGTTTGGATCAAGAGAGCTGCAGCTGCCTAGAAGGGTGTGACGGGGCTGCCACTGTTGCCCTGACACTGCCCTTCATCGTGGCCCCGGGATGCTCCAAGCCTCAGCCCCACGCGGCAACCCTCAGCTGGGCAGAAGCAACCTGTGGCAGCTGCACGGCCGCGTGGAGCTGGGAAGAATCCACCCAGCGCAGCCCCGGTGCCCGCTGCGCCTCCCGCGCGTGCCAGCTCTGTTTGCAGACACAAACGCTGAGTGCGGCGCAAGAAGAGGCTCAGCTCTGCCAGCCAGGTGCGGAAGCCCCTCTGCAGTCACCACCGGGTGAGGACAGGACGGGACGCGCTGGGTGCTCCTGGGTCCCTTCCCGGACCCGACTGGCAGCGCCTTTGGCGCTCGGCAAGCGCCGCCGCCTCCCAGGCTGCTCTGTGCAGAGAGGGCCTGCGGCACCCAGCGCAGCCCCAGCTGCCGCGCTGCGTCTCCGGGGGCAGTTCTCTCTGGAAGGCAGCAGCGCCTCGCAGGTACGGCCGGCCGGGTGGCGCAGGGTGTCGGGACAGGGAACCTCCATGAGGATCTCCGTGAGGAGCAGCGAAACGTGGGGTCCCGCTGTCGCCCACTACCGCTTCCCCACGCAGGCCGGTGTCTCCGGGAGAACACCTCCCGCTAGCGAAATCCATCCCGCCTCCGCCTCCCTCCCGCGGTGCCCAGAGAAGGGGGTTTGACAGCGACGGGGAACAGACCTGCGCTAAACGCCGCCGGCCCTGTCTCACAGCTCGAGGTTGGAGCTGCTCGCGAGTGGAGACGCTCTCTGACATCGATTATCCGCAGCTGTCAGGGTCCAGCACGAACTGCACATCCCGACGCGAGGCCACGTGGCTGCTCTCTGGGCGGATGTCCAGCGGGCTGCACCCTTGCCCCTGCTGGGCTGGGGAGACACTGGGGACCTGGGGAGCCCTGTGCTCGCAGCTCTTCTGCCTGCAGCGCCGCCAGCTCCCCTGCGCAGCACACGGCAGCTCCTGTGCAAGCAGCCCTGCTGCTCTCCCTGCGCCGTCCTGCTGCAGGGTACTTCAGTTAGTCCTAATAAAGCCCCATTTAAATTACAGAACCAGCAGGGGCCAGCTGATTTGAGAGCTTCTCTCTCCAGCAGCCTCCCTGCAGCCATCTGGGAGCCAGGCAGAGCTCTGGCTGCACCCGGTGATTGGGTGGGATGGGGCAGGAGAATGGAGCCAGGCTCTGCTCAGGGCACCCAGTGACAGGACAGGGGGCAGTGGGTGTGAGCTGGAGCAGAGGAGGTTCCACATCAGTGTGAGAAGGACCTTGTTCCCAGGGAGGGTGCCAGAGCCCTGGCAGGGGCTGCCCAGGGGGGTTGTGAAGTCTCCTTCTCTGGAGACGTTTCAAACTCTCCTGGGCTGTTCCTGTGGGACTGGATCTAGAGGATCCTGCTGTGGCCGGGGGACTGGGCTGGATGATCTTCCGAGACCCCTTCAAACCCCTGAGGTTCTCTGATTCTGTGACCCCACAGCACCCCCTGCTCTGGGTGGGTTTTCACATGTGAGGGTCCCAGACACCTCCCTGGGCTTGGGGACAGCCCAGAGGGGCTCACAAGCCTCAGCTCCGGGTGTCCAGGAGCAAACACCTCACCTCGTCTGTGCCATGGAGAAGAGCTCCGCGAAGCAGGGCGATGGAGGAGAGCCAGCAGCCTCAGCCAGGGCTGTCAGCCCCCAGTTCTGGGGTGGTGCAGCGAGCACCTGCTCCAGGAGCGGAGCCGACCTAGAGCCGGCAGTAGGCAGCAGGATCCGCGGGCGCGGTGCTGATCGCACACGCAGGAGGAGGCTGAAGCACCTGGACAGGGTTCAGCCCATCCCGCCTGGAGGCACCTCAGCTCCATCAGCCTGAATGAAGCAGAAGCACTTGGAGGCAGCAGGTCCACCCAAGCAGGTCGCACTGAGGGTCATCTCGGCTGCCCAGCTCCCCACACAGCTTGGCGGGACCCCTCCCGGGTGGCCTTTGTCTTCAAAGCCCTGTGGTGGGGGGGATCCCGGCAGCCGTCAGGGAAGGTCTCCATGGGAACGGCCCCGGCTGGGCTGCTGCTTTGAAATCTGCTGCCGCTCTCCCTGCACTGGAGCCCGTCCGGCTCACAGGGCGACCTTGCGTGGCCACCTCACGGGGCCAGGCAGCCGCAGCAGCCTGGGAGCCAGTCCCTCCTCCCGCAGGGTCGCCGTGAGGCACAGGGCTCTGCCGGCTCGGGTGGGAGAGCGGCACCGCGGCAGACTGCGATGTCCCGGGGAGCACCGTGGGGCCGGCACAGCGCCGCCCTCGCGGCTCCGGCCCCGGCAGGGCTGCGGGCTGCGGTGCCCTCGCACACCACGTCTGCACTAATTAAGCTGCAGATCCTGAATCATCGTTAAACCTGTTCACTGGAGCAGCTGAGGGAGCTGTTCTGTCAACAACGGAGCTTCCTCCGAACACTTTGGAGCCCGGAGGTTCATCAAACCAGCCTGAGCCTGTGAACTGTTCGGGCTTTGAGTTCGCAGCTTTTGTGTGGCACAAGGAGGGGTAGGAACCGCTCCGGCAGCTCTGCCGCACACTCCGGCAGAGCAAAGGGGGCTGGCGCTCGTCTCTGATCCTCAGCCAACTTCTCCAGCACCGGATTAGAAGCAGCCGTCTTCCTCTCGCTGGAGCGCAGACAGAAACTGCCTGTTCCTGTCAGAGCCTCCCGCCACCAGGAACTCAAGATGGTGCCGGGCTGAGCTGAGCCTGAGCCTCAGCGTCCTCAGAGCCTGGCCAGCACCGGCCACTGCTGCTCCCATTGCTCTCGGCTACCCCTGAGGTGCAGGTTCACCTCTGGCTGAGCAGTGGGAAGGTGGCACCGTGAGCCCCTGGGTGCACTGCTCCCAGTCACCATGAGCCGTCTCCACGTGAGCAAAACACGGGGGCAGAAACCTCCTGCCCCTCCACTGGCTGCTCCTCCTCAAGTCTTGAGGAGCAAGAACAGCAACGAGTACTTGCACCTCCTCTGGCTTCCAACAGTGGGACTATGAGCAGAAGGGACACCCCACACTGCTGGGAATCACAGACCCACTGGTGTAGAACCTCCTCTGCTCCAGCTCACACCCGCTGCCCCTTGCCCTCCGCCGAGGAGGTGGCTGACGGGGCCCCCACTGCTGCACCGCTCTCAGCCGCAGCCGTCTGCATAGCTCTGCTCAAATCAGGACCGGCACCCGACCGGCAACTGGCACCCGGCTGTGACTCCTTGCCGGCTCTGGCAGGGAGGAGACTGACTGATGGTGCTTGAAGACCACTGACTGGACTGGGAACGGACAGAGCTCTCCCTGGCCGGTGCACGCCGACACCGAGCTCTAACCCCTTGACGCCGCAGCCCTCTTCCCAGTCTGTTCTCAGAGCAGACTGGTGCCGGAACCCCGCCATGTAACGGGGAGAGGGAAGCAAACTGGAAAACATCCTCTGAGCGCCGAGCCCGGCATCTGTGCTGCCAGCAGCCACGAGCAGAGCACGTGGTGGCCTGCTGAGATAAAAGGAGGCTAAGAGATTGTTTGTGCCGTTAATACATCTCCTGAGAAATGATGTGTGCGGCTCCTCGGCAAGGGCTCAGCGAGGCTGCGCGCAGGGAGCGGCGGCTGAGGCGCTGCTGCGCCAGGGAAGGATGGGCAGGCGAAGCTGGGGGCCAGGGAAGACCCGGCAGTACCTGAGCCTCGTCCCGTTGCCCACAGGCAGTGAAGCAGAGCACTCCTGCAACGGCTGAAGCAGCTGCGGCCGGTGCGGCTAGTCCTGGTAGTTAGCTCCGTGCCCAAGGCCCTTCTGGCGCTGTCAGTCTCCTCATTTCTGACCCCGTGCTGAACGGGTTCACTTCTCACGCTGCGTTTGCCCTGGCTGCTCGCAGCAGCCGCTCAGAAGTCCCCAGGTGGCCTCTGCCTGCAGGGTCGGCACTGGGCAGGGGGTCCCCTTGGACCGCGTCTCCCAGAGCACCATCCTCCGGAAACCCTCCAGCAACCACCAGTGGAGGTGCTAGCAAGGGCCCAGTGATGCCACTTGGGGCCACTGCTGGGACCTGCCAAGGTTACCCTGAGGCAGCAGTGACGGAGCAGCAGATGCCCGCACAGCCTAACTCCCACGGTGCTCGGTCCTCGGCGCACGGCTGCTGAGAGCGAGCAGCGGGTCACCGTGCCCCGGCGAGGCGCTGAGCCGCACCGCTCTCCGCTCCTCCGGCCAGAGCCCGCGCTGGAGCCTCGCAGCACCGCTCCTGGAACAAGCCTGAGGGGAAGCTGCCGCCCACCCACATCTGCTGCTCCAGGCTGCCTCCCAGCACAGGCTCTGCCACGCGGATCCCGGCGCCAGCGAGGAGATGCGGCACTGCCGCCCTGCTTGCGGGGCTTGCGAGGCTCCCGAGGCAGAGGGTCAGCGCCGGGGCTGGCTCCACCAGGGCCGGCTCCGCAGGGCCAGGCGGCCACAGGAGAACTGAGAACGGTCAGAGCAGAGACTGCACAGAGCAGCCAGGCACCAGCAGAGGCGGTTCTGCGCAGGAAAGAAGGAGACACCTTGGCAGGGACCGACAGCTCACGGGGAGCTAACGTCCCGCCCGCAGCAGATGCGGCGCCTCAGAGCCCGCTGCTGGCAGGGACGTCCCTGGCAAGGATGAGCTCCGCACCCCGCACTACCCCGCGTCCTCCTCGCCCCGGCCCCTCTCCGTCCCCAGCAGCCCTCTTGTCCCTGCAGCACAGAGGTGAGCTCAGGGCTCCCCAGCGCAGAGGAGCCCCTTCTCCTGGCTCCCAACCCCTCCATCGCGCCCACTGCTCCCCACTGCCAGGGGCGGTTATCTCTGCCCAGGGGTGCCCACCAGCCCACTCCTGGTGTGCGGCTGCCGCCCGTAGCGGCTGTTTGTGGCCGCTGCAGAGGATGATGGCGATGCCAAGCTGCTCATGAGAGCCGCCTGCCCCGGGCACATGCCGGCGGGCTCCTGGGCGTTTCCAGCGCCAGGCCATCTGTCGGTGCCCCCTGCCATGCCCCTACCTGGCGCGAGGGCCCCGCGCCTGATCTGCACTTAGGGCCGGTGCTAAGCCGGCGGATCCGCTCTCGAAAAGCCCTGGCACGAGGCCCCGCGAGGCAAAGCCCCCACGGCAGCCGCGGATGGAGCTGCAGAGGAGAGCCCGGCTGCCCTAAGCCCCCCGGATGCTGAGCTGCAGCATTAGGGGGATCGGCCTAAGTCGGGGTCGCGGCAAAAGGGGCTCTTACAGGCCGCTCTCCCGCCGGCTCGGGGGATAAGTGCAGGCTTACGCCCCCCAGCCCAGGGAGGCAGCGGCTCGGCGGCGGCACTAAGCCGGAGGGCTTTCCGGACACGCGGAGCTCATCCTGGCCCTAAGCACCTAAGAGCATCCCCGAGCACAACTGCAGCTCAGCTTCGGCGATTAACTGGGACGATGGCCGGGGGCCCAAAACTGGTGGTGCCGCTGCCCTCGCGCCGGGGCAGGAGCTGCTCCGAGCGAAGGCACCCGAGGTGCTCAGAGCCAGGCACTGCTCTGGAGGGCCTGGGCTCGCGCTGGACGCGAGGCTGTGGCCAGCAGAACCCCGCGGGGGCTCCTGCCCCGGCCAGCACAGGCAGGAAGGGGCAGCAGGTCGGGTCCGTGCTTGTGCCCGCTGCCGCAGGCTGAGCCAGGCAGCCTGGAAACAACCTCGAAGGAGCGAGGCGAGGCCGCTGCTCAAAGGCTGGTGCCGGCTGGTGCCGCATCCCACCCCGGGAAAGGTGCCGCAGCAAAGGGGACCCTGCGTCTGATCTCAGTCGAGAGCTGCAGCCTTTCAACGGCGGCAGCAAAGGCGCCAGGAAACAGCAAACGGGAAGGAGCAAGTGGCTTTCAAACGTCGAACGCTGTGCGCGGAGGAGGAGGAGGAGGAGGATTAGCAGCCATGAATACAGCGGCTCCGAGGTAAAAGGCTAATTAGACTCCAGCGAGAAAGGCAGCAGCGCGCTTCCGACAGGCTGCAGCCAACAAAGGGCCGCTCAGACGTGTCCGCAGGAGCCACCGTGAAGAACCATGGAGCCCTGGGAAGAGCAAGAGCTGCAGGAGGGAGAAGGTGGCGGCAGGGCTCTCCAGCAGCCCGCAGAGCCCCCTGACATCTCCATCTCCTGCGGGTCTGCGCAGGGCACCGAGGCAGCGGCCACCAGCCCTTCCTCCCGGGCAGCCTGGGAGAGGCCACCAGTCTCCTCGCTCCGGGCTGTGCTGGCAGGGCCCGAGCCACAGGGCACCGGGGTCTGCGACACCATGCGTGGGGTCACAGCCTCACCCACCGCTGTATCCAGGGAGCAGGGCGCAGGTCCTGGGGCCACCCCCTGCGCAAGAGGCAGCTACCGGGGCATCGGAGCCAGCATGGAGCAAACCCCACGGTGCCGGCCAGAGGCAGCACTGGGCAAGGAGACCAGCACAGGGCAGAGGAAGGCTGGGATTCACATCTGGGGCCCCATGGCGGCGGCTGCGGTCTAGGGGTCCAGACAGACCCCTGTGCAGCTGGAGGAAGGGACCGGCATCCCCAGAGCTCACAGCCAAGGGCACAGACAGGGACTTCACCGACAGGGCCAGTGCACAGACAGGGACAGCAGCTGGGGCAGGGCCTGGCTGGCTGCAAACTCTGCAGGTCACCTCATGGCCCTGCCCAGCGAATCAGCGCCGCAGCTAGAATGCTCTGCTCCTCTCCAAGGATGCTGAGCAGCTTTACGAGCAGTAACTGAGACTCCTTCAACAAGCCTGTGAGGCAGGGACAATTCGATCCGTGGAGAGGGAATGCGTCTGCCACAGGTCCCAGAGGGTGGCAGAGCAAGGGCAGAGCAGGGGCAGTGCAGATGCAGAGCAGGGTAGTGCAGGGGCTAGAGCAAGGGCAGAGCAGGGACAGGGCAGAGGCAGAGCTGGGCTCCGCTGAGCCAGCGCCAAGGGCGGGCTCCAGACAGGCCAGGCTGCAGCGGGACCCTCACCGGTAGCCACGGGCCGCTCTGCACCACTGCCACGAGCCGCGGCTGCACTGGCACGGACGTGCGGCGACCTTGAGCCACACGCCGCAGGGCTGCCCTCTGTTATTGATCAGGAAGATCAATCAGAACAGGCCGTTTGCGGAGGGCAGCATCCAGCAAGTCTTCAGGACAAACCGCCAGACACGCTCGCCCAGAAACCAGCCCGGGCTCCTTCGCGAGCCCTCACGGCAAGCTGAACACGCAGCCCTGAGGGGGCCACCAGCCAAGCGCTGTGCTCCCACAGAGATGGCTCCGCGGCTTCCGGCACCGTCAATGGGAACTGAGTGCCACTGCCAAGCAACTGCTGGCCCCTGGGGCCACCAGCTCTCAGCTGGCGCGGGCCAAGCTCCTGCAGACCTGCAACCCTGCAGGGCGAAGGGACCAGCACCCACCTCCTGCACGCCCAGAGATCACAGGGTCACTGAACGTTAGGGGTTGGAAGGAGCTCCAGAGTCCCAGCTCCCTCAGCCTCTCCTCATGAGGCCCCGGGGGCAGTGCGCCAGCCGTGCCAGCACCTCACCCCATCCCAGCAGCCCGGCAGAGGGCAGCTTTTCCTCGCCCTGCCTGGGCTGACGCAGAGCCCACGCAGCCGCCTGGCAGCCCGGCCCGGGATCTGCAGTGTCCTCGCCCTGCTCCTCCAGGGAGCAGGTGTCTGAGATTAATTGCCATGTATTATTTATTGACCTCAGCCACGACCTTGGCCCGGCGCAGCTCCCCTCTGCATGGCTCTGACGACAGGCAGCCCTCAGCAGAGCACCCGGCCACCCCGCGGGGCTGCCTGCTGGCCCCGCAGACCCCTCTGCCGCTCCCTCCCTTCCCCAGCCCCACGCTCTCACCGCACCGTGGGGAAACCCAGGGTGAACAGACGGAAGCGGGTCTCCGTGGTGCCGCGCAGCAACGCAGCCGCTCACAGCCCGCACCGGGCGCTGAGCCCCGTGGAGCAGGCTGTTCGTGAGGGAAACATGGGCTGCGCGACCAGCCCCGGGTCACTGTCTCCGCAAACCAACTGTCGCTTTACGAGCCAAGGCTCCCGTCATTGCGGGCGGCTGGTGCAGCCCTGCCGGGCCCCACCGGCACAGAGAGCGGGTTCCACGCACCTGTCGGTGCTGAGCACCGGGGCTCCGGTGCCCCGCTGCACCAAGAGTGGGTCCCGCACGTCAGCCAGGGTCCGAGTGCCGGGGCTAAGGGAATGCGGCACCGACCGCAGGATGACGGAAGATCGCGGCCGAGCGCGCTCCCAGCTCCGCAACGACCCCTCCTTCTCCGTCTGATCTGCCCGCAATCTGCTCCACAAACCCTTCATCACGTTTACTTCCCTTCCCGGTCACGGCCGCCGTGGTCAATCTCCCGGCCCCGCTCCAGGCTCTCCTTTCCCTTCCTTCGCCAGCGGTTCCACCCCAAACAGATGCAGACCCTGCTGAGCCCCTTGCCTTCGTCCCGCTGACACTGATGGGTCTGCGACGGGTGGAAGGGCTCCCTGGGACCTCCTGCCATGGTCCCTTGGGCGCCGCTCATCACCCCACTGCTGTGTGGAGGCTCCTGGAGAGAGGAAAAGCACCGACCTCCTCCTCTGAAGTCAGGCACCTGCAGACCCAGGGGGCCGCAGCGGCTCCACCAGCCTGGAAGCTCATATTGGGTCTAGATTCCGTCTTGTCCGACTGCTTTAGCCTTCCCCAGCCACAGACAGGGCAGGAGAAGTGCCTCAGGAAGACATGTCGGGACTGAATGCGCCGAGCCCCGGCCCCCTCTCCACCTCCAGCGGCTGCATCGGCCACCCCAGCTGCGGGGGCGCAGGAGGGTCAGGACAGCGGCTCCCGGCTCCCTCCCGGAGCGTGGTCCAGCCTAACCCGGGCAGGGGAGCACCTCGACGGGACTGTGGTTCCCTCTTCCTCCCTCACCCCTCCTCTCCTCTACGCAGATGCTCCTCAGCACAACCACGACACGAACCGTGCTCAGCAGGGTGCGAAACACGAGCGGTCTCTGGCCTTGCTGGTGCCCCGCAGCCCCCGTGAGGGCTCTCCGAGAGCAGACGGGCAGAGAGTCCTGGCATCACAGCGATTACTTGTGGCCCCTGCCCACACGGCCCTGGTCGTGCCAGCTCTCCCAGCGCCACACGGGGCTCTGCTTTGGGGAGAAACAGCCCGAGACCCCTGACCAGGTCCCAGACCTTTGGTGGTTGCCCCAAGCCTAGCACGTGCAGGCCGGCTGAGAAACTCTGGCACCACCGCCCACCCCAGAGTCTGTGGGGTCGGCCAGACGCCCCGCGGCCCCAGGAGTCGCTCCGTCAGTGCCAGCAAGGGCCCTTCACCGATCCGCGACGCTGCCCCAAGGGCGCCAGCGCCCTCCCGGCTGGCAGCTGGCCCCAGCACAGGGGACACACGATGGGCAGAGCCCCCTCCCTGCCCCCGGCCGGTAACGAGGAGCCAAATGAAAGAGCGAAGGGAAGTCGTTTGGATGCCGCAGCGGGAGTTGTTTTATTGCTGGAGCAGCAAACAGAACTAATTGAATCCGAGCAGAGGAGAGCGGGCGCGAGCGCAGGCAGAAGGGCGAAGCGGAGCCTGAATATTCATGGCTCTGGAACTGCGGACCCTGGAAGGCAAAACGTCCCCACAGCCGAGAGCAGAGCCAGCGGGGCTGCCCGCGCCCGGCTCGCCCAGGGGCCAGCAGCAGCGGCGGCACTTGCCATCTCGGTCCGAAGCAGAGGCACGGAGCCGATCCCCTGGTTTCCTCGGCTGCTCGGCACCCCCTGGCCACACAGAGCAGCCCAGGAGCGAGCAGAGGGGCCAGCACCATCCCCTCCGGCAGCTGAGCGCAGGGCCGGGCCGGGCTGGGCGACGTGCCTGCGTCCTGCTTGCCAGCGGGCATCGGCACCAGAGCCCACCAGCCCTGCCCAGTCAAGCTCACGGGCAACAGACGCCCTCAGGACCACCCTATGACCCCAGGGGGCAACCAGTGACTGAACGGGAGGCTGCTGCCAGTGCTTGCGAAGGGGCTGCAACACCTACCCTGCTGCAGGCTGGACGTGGCTGCGGAGCTGGGGCTCCCACCCCAAAGCGCATCCCCGTCGCAGCTGCCACAAGCCTTTACGCCCCTTCCAGTGACCCTTCACCGGTGGCAGCAGTGAAGCCCCGCGTCCTCCAGCAGGACACAACCACGTCGCCGGTGGCTGGCATCCTGCGCCGTGTGGTTAGGCACCAGGGCACCCCCGCACGAGACGAGGGGTCTGTGCAGGGCAGAGAAACGGGAGGACCTCACAGCACCCGCTGGGCACCAGCACGACCACAGTGCCTGGACCTGCCCCACGGGCATGGCAAGCAGCCTGGTGACCTCAAGCTGCTCTTGGGCCCAGCTGGGCTGCCTGGGTTTGCCAGCAGCTCGTGCAGCGCTTAGGCTGCCCCCAGAGCTGGCACCGCAGACGAAGGGAAGGGGCAGGGGCCCTCCGTGACAGGAGCCGCAGGGCAGAACGTGTCTCCTCGCCAGCTCCCTCCGCCCGCGACACGCTCCCAGCAGCAGCAGAGGGGGGCACCGGCAGAGCCCTGTGCCGGGGCACCCGGCGAAGGACCGGGCAGCAGTCAACTGGCCCCCACTGCCCTGCCTGGACCTCGCAGCAGGGCTCCCACTCCCGAGCCCCTCACCCCGCCGCCGGCAGCAGCTTTGAACGTCAGTGTGAACAAGCCAGCCCCCTGAACACCTGGCGAGGGGACGGCGCCGGCGGGCGGCTGCGGAATCGGTGCTGGTGCTCTCAGGGGCACGGAGCGAGTGGGCACGAGCCACAGGCCACTTAGAGACCCCCCGCACAACGGCTCCAGCATCCACGGGCTGCCACCAGCGGCTCACGAGTCAGGGCTCCGGGTTTGATTCTGAACACGCAGGGCAGGAGCCAAGCGGCTCACAACTAACAACGAGCCCCTTCCGCCCCTCTTGAGCCAGAGGCAGCTCCTCACGCACCCGGGGCTTGGAGGAGAGTCCCGAGCCAGGGGTGGCAGCCGAGTGCCCAGGGCATGAGGGCACCAGAGGAGCCCCAAAGCTGCTGGGGCCATCAGGGTGGTTGGGAGGCGGCTCCAGAATCCAAACGGGCTCTGCCTCTGGCTTCCGACCCGGGTGGCAGCGGACAGGGCAGAGCCGCGGCTGGACTGGCATTGCCACGCGAGGTGCCCAGCAACCGGGGCGACAGAGCCACACAGAGCACGTCGTGGTGCATCCACACGAGGTGGCTGGATGCAGAATGTGTCGGGGGAGCCAGCGCAGGCTGCGGCCGCTACGGCACCACTGCCGACTCTGGGGGCGGCGGCGGCAGAGCTGAGCAGACAGGCTGCAGGGGCTCTGTGAGGATGGGCTTGGTTGGGGTTTTCTCCCCTCTCCTCTTCGATACCAGTTAACCCTTCCCACAGCCGCAAGCAGCTGCTTTCACACGCTCTCCTCCAGCCTGGAACCAGCAGCTACCCAAACACACAAGCAGGCGGCAGGGCAGGGACCTGTGTGGGAAGAGGCTACCTGCCCCATAGGGATGTGGGGACACTCACCCTGAGCCATGGGGGCCAGGAGCCCAGCCAAGGACTCCCACACACAGCTGCCACCCACTACATTGGGAGCAGCTGAGGCCGCCAGGGCTGGCTCTGAGCCTTCACAGAAGCCCAGAGCACCAGGGGTTGGAAGGGAGCTCCAAAGATCACCCAGCCCAGTCCAGCCCCCCGCCAGACCAGGATCCCCTAGATCCAGTCATTAGGGATTGGAAGGGACCTCAGAAGACCATCCAGTCCCATTCCCTGCCACAGCAGGATCCCCTAGATCCAGTCACACAGGAACAGCCCAGGAGGGTTTGAAGGAGACTCCACAACCTCCCTGGGCAGCTCCTTCCAGGGCTCTGTCACCCTCACTGGGAACAAGGTCCTTCTCACACTGATGTGGAGCCTCCTCTGCTCCAGCTCACACCCGCTGCCCCTTGTCCTGTCACTGGGTGCCCCTGAGCAGAGCCTGGCTCCATCCTCCCGACACCCACCCTTCACATCTTGATCAACACCCATGGGGTCACCCCTCAGGCTCTGTTTCTCCAGCTCAAGAGCCCCAGCTCCCTCAGCCTTTCCCCAGCAGGGAGGTGCTACTGGGAGGTGCTGGACTACCCTGCCCCTGCCCACAGGGTCCAGGCACAGGCCCGAGCAAGCAGGGAGAGCAGGGCCGATGCCGGTGGATGCAGCAGTGGGACATGACCTGAGTGAGTTGTGCCAGACCCACCTCTGCAGGGCTGATGCAGGCAGCTGCCTGGGGGCTACCAAGGGGCTCTGGCACGTGGCTGCACTACCTGTGGCCGCAGCTCTCTCCGCACGCCCTGCCCGCCGCCGCCTGCGGAGCAGCACATCTCTGCCCGAGCCAGCGGGCGCAGGCGCTGCGGAGCCCTCCCTGCCGGCGTGTTGTCCCTCGCGCCCCTCGCACTCACTTTGCAAGAGGAGCGAGTGCAGCGTGCAGGGGCTGCGGGCGCAGCTGCCATTCCCATGGCTACAGCCGAGGCGCCTGTGGATAACCATCATCAGGTGACAAAATGCTGCCAGGGGGCCGATTCATTCCTGCATCCCGTCCTCTGGGCTGAAACGCGGCAGACAGGTGGGAGGAGGTGGGGGTGGTCAGGAGACCCCCGGCCCCGATGCCACAGCAGCCCCTCTCCAGCCCTTAGCGAGAGGAAGCACCGGGACCCTCCAGTCACAGCCTGTACCCCAGCCCCAGGCATCAGAGGGAGGCGGGCAACACTCCCTGCGCTCGCTCCGCATGGAAGCCTTGTGCTGCAGAACCCGTCCACGTGCAGCGCCTGGCCCAGACCTGAAGGGTTAGGACAGGCGGGGGGGGGCTAGCTCTGACAACCCTCGGGGCCAGTGCACCGAGGCGGCTGAGTCACTCCATCTCGACAAAAGCCACCTCGCAGCAGGTCCCAGGAGGAAAATCAATCCTTTCCCCAAGTTACCACAAGTGCAGCGGACGCGGTGCCTCGCGAGAGCCTTCTGCAGAGACACTCCGCCGCTACCAGGCGCCGCGGCAGCACCAGCCGTCAGTGGCAGAGCCCAGCCCGCCTGCCCACCGCAGGAGCCCGGCTGTGCCCACCAGTGCCCGTGCAGCTCTGCAGAGCTGGTCCCGGAGGAAGCCAGCGCCATGCCACAAGTCCCTCTCACGCCGGGCCACAGGCCCCGGCGAGCACACCGGGTGCATCCCTGAGGCCGCTGCTGTTTGCACGGCTGAAGAGCATCTGCGCTGCGAGCGAAAGCCCTCCCGCGCTCCGAGGGCTGTCCACCCTCCCGTGGCTCCGCCGCCCGTGTCGCGGGCTCAGAAGGCTCTCGCAACTCGCTCGTTCTCCTGTGCCCGGGCCCCAGCGCGCAAGGGAGCAGGCAGGCAGGCAGCGGCTAAACACCAGCAGCAGTCCCCACAGGGAAGGATGGTGCTTTAGGAGGTGCAGGCAGCCCACAGGGCAACAGCCACTTCCACGGGCAGGGCAGACCCCTGCTCCTCACCACTTTCTGCGGCAGCACCGAGCTCAGGGGCGCTGCAAGCGTGGAAGCCGGCGGAGTCCATTGCCAAAGACAACAGCTACTGCCCGGCACCGGCATCTGGAACGAGGGAGATGAGGAAGCACTAGAAACACACGTGCGTGAGCGAAGGGCTGCCACAAGCCGAAGCTGATCCCCGGTGGCCTTCACCCAGCTGTTCAGGACAGCCAAGTGAGGTTCTGCACCAGGAGAACAAAGGAGGCAATCCATCAGCACCAACTCCCCGACACGGGGCTGCGCTGTGCCGTGTGGTGTAGCGGGAGCTGGGCCCTCGACCCTGTCCTTCAGGCAGCCCAGTGCCGGAATGTAGGGAAGTACAAGTTACAGGAGGCTGCACCTGGACCCACGGCAGCCCCCTGCCCATGGCCTGGTGCAAGTCCTGCACACAGCACCCAGAACTCACCCGCCTCAAGGCAGCAGGGATGCGGAGAACCCAGCACCGGACACAGGGTCACCGAAGGAAGGGACTGCGAGACATCATCCAGTCCAACCCCCTGCCACAGCAGGATCCCCTAGACCCAGTCATTAGGGATTGGAAGGGACCCCGAAAGATCCCCCAGTCCAATCCCCCTGACACACCAGGGTCCCCTAGATACAGTCATTAGGGGTTGGAAGGGGCCCCGAAAGATCACCCAGTCCAATCCCCCGGCCACAGCAGGATCTGCCAGATCCAATCACACAGGGACAGAGCTAGGAGGGTCTGAAACAGCTCCAGAGGAGACTCCACTGTGAAGAAGGTCCTTCTCACACTGATGTGGAACCTCCTCTGCTCCAGCTCACACCCGCTGCCCCTTGTCCTGTCACTGGGTGCCCCTGAGCAGAGCCTGGCTCCATCCTCCTCACACCCACCCTTCACATATTGATCCACATCCATGGGGTCACCCCTCAGGCTCCTCTTCTCCAGCTCCCTCAGCCTTTCCTCATGGAATGGCAGCGTTTAGGTGCCGTCTCCATTTTACAGGCAAAGAAAGTAGTGGGGGGGAAGCTGCTGCTGCTGCTCCCCTCTGTGGACTAGAAGGTTTTCTCAGTACGGAATGACAATGCCAGCAGCCCCGAGGGGCTGCTCTCCCCTGCTCCACTGCACAGCTTTGACCACCACCAGGATCTTCCCAACAGGTTCCAGTGCACACAAAGCAGTGCTGCATGCAAAATGCAACCCAGGGACACGGGTCCCTGCAAGGAGATGCTGCTGTAAACACTTTGCTGGCTGCTGTTTTGCTTAAAGACAACAGAGTCACCCCACGGACAGGATGAGCTCCCGGCACTGAGCTGGGACACAGCTCAGCCGGGCAGCCCCGGCGCACCCAGACGGGGAATCTCCGAGAAGGGCTGGAACCACTGCCGGCGTGAAGGCTCTTCTCCCCAGGCTGCTTTTGCTCAGTATTTCTACAGCACCAAGGGAGCCAGCCACCCCACGGCACCGGCCCAGCAGCAAGGGAGCCAGCCACCCCACGGCACCGGCCCAGCACCAGTACCGCGGCAGGGAAACCCTGCTGATCCCGCTGAGGTGGGTTCGCCAGCACCGTGTGATCTGGGTCCTGTCCCAGCACAGCTAAAAATCTTCAGAGAGGAGAGGAAAGAGGAGCTGATGGGTGTGAAGACAGCCTTGGACTAAACGCCCAGGGCAAATCCTCAGGGCCACCATGGCCATTAGGCACACCTGCAATTTGTTTATCCTGTGGCCAAAGCACCCACCCCAGCTGCCCACTCTGCCCAGCGCCCTCCCAGGTCAGCTCAGACCAAACCAGCTCTCCTCCCAGGTGTCCCCACACAGCAGGGCACCAGAGCCGAGGTGAGCGGAGCTCCGGCAGGCACGAGAGACCTCGGTGTGCGCTCCGCAGACAAGAACCTGCGCACGTCTGTTACTCCACAAGAGTTACACCCACTCGCTAGTCCTCTTCCTCTAGCACGGCTCGAGAGATGAAACAGCAGCTGCCTGCTGTATTCAGCGCTTGATCTCCTTCTGCCTGCTTTCAGGAAAGCCAAGCCTCCTCACGTGCCGCTTCCTAGCCTCCATCAGCCGGTTGCTAAACCCATTTGCCAGGCAAGCCCTTCCCGCAGCAGCAAGGCGTCGTGTCCGGAGCCACACAGACCAACACGACCGCCACAGAGCGGTGCCCTGGGACGAGCCGCTGTCCCCGCGCTGAGCTCCGCTTCACCGAAGCCCCTCCAGAAAATCCCCTGGCCAAGCAGATGCGGCACCAAGCCAGGGTCACGAAGACTTCCCTTCCACACCCGCACAGGAGGCTGCCCGGAGCTGCTCACCTGTACCCGCCGCATGCTCTGTTCTAATAAAGAGTGACCGCAGCGCCCGGGCAGCGACTGACCCGCTGCCTCTGCGCACTCTCCCCTCCCTCCCCAGAGCAGCCCAACAGCTGCCACGCGAAGCGCAGGGGCAGAGCTGCACCGCCGGCACCGGCCGCCTTTAACCCTGAGCCACAGGACCGCTGGGACTGGCAAGGTGCCCCGAGTCCTGCGGCTCTTTGAGCTCCAGCCTATTGCTGAGGGAAAGGGAGAAAACACTCGCGACCCATCGACTCGCGGCAGCCGCCACGGCCCCGAACCCTTCCTCACCGCAGCCCAGCGCTCTCTGGCCGCCAGACGTCGAGCAGGGGGTTCCCCGCAGGCGGTCGCGCAGCGACCGCTCGGTCCGCAGACTCGGAGCCGCTCGGCGGGAGGAAACTTCCCATCGTGGGACTTGTTGAATAGGGGGGGAACCTCGACTGCGGAGCCGCCCCCACAGCTCGTGGGGCAGCAGAGTCCCCGCTCCCCTCGGACCCCCAGCCCCAACNCCCCTCGGACCCCCAGCCCCAACCCCGCGGTCCGCAGCCCCGTTTGTCTGGGCAGCCGGCGATCACCGACCGGTTCAGCAGCGGCTGAACTGCTGCTGCGCGGGTGGTGACCGCGCAGGACTGTTTCCACGGGGGCTCCGCTCACCGCCGCTCCGCACCCTCGAACCGCGGCGGCTGCCGCCAGGCGAGACCCCCCCACCACGCGGTCTC
>VXBP01001802.1:172982-227888 GCA_013400115.1 Rhinopomastus cyanomelas | reverse complement strand
CGCGGCGCGGGGAGGGCCCGGACCGCCCCCGCCGCCGATGCCGGGAGCGCGGGGAGCGGCCCCGGGAGAGCGCGGGGCCGGCAGCGCCGCCCAGGGCGGGCTCGGGGCGCCGGGGACAGGCACGCACCCCCGGCCCGACACCCGCTCCGCATTCCCACGTGCCTCCGCCGGTGCGCGGCGCCGGCTCCTGCTGCAGACCCTTCTCTGGGAGACCCTCCCGAGGGTGCCGCGGCTCCTTCTCCCCGCTCCGCTCCCCCGGGACATCCCGCACTGTCTCCTCTATCCCATCTGACCCCCGCCCCGCAAAGGGCCAGGGTGCGCTAGGACCCGATGGGGTTTCGCGGGGCGCGAGGTGGGCAGCAGCACCTCTGCCGGTGCAGGGGAGCGAAGGGCCGTTCGGAGCAGGGGGTGTTCAGCCCGGAGCCGCAAGGGCGAGCGGGGCCGCTTGCACTCTCACCCAGTGCCCTGCCAGGACCTCTGCCCCCGGGGCTCCCCTCCTCACGGGTTTTCTGGAGCAGCCACCGCCTCCGCTCCACGTTGGGCACCTGCCCCGTCCAGGTCTCAGCTTTGGCTCCGGCGAGGATCCCGCGAGCATAGAGGTGCCATCGTGTCCCTCAGATTCCTCCTGTTCTGGAGTCTCCCACGAGTCTCCTCCTTGTAGGTGTTGCCCTGTGGCAGCGGCTCACATCGCAGCTCTGGCCATCGCCCTGGTAGAGAGGGGGGTGAGGAGCACGGTCGGCGCCGTTGCCCTCAGAGCACCTCTGATCTTCTGCCCTGACCTGCTGCCCCCGGCCCAGCAGCACCTGCAGATCACCCGCAGAGGCAGCACCTGTCCCAGGGGCCAAACCCTGCGGAGCGGCTGCGCGGTGGCAGGGACCAGGGCCTCAGCTGGGCTTCCGAGCCAGCGCTGTGAGAGCTCGGGGAGCAGCTCCAGCCTCGGGTGCCTGAGCGCTGGGAAGCTGCCCGCCCGCAGGAGCAGGGTTTGCAGGCAGTGACCTTTCTCCGCTCTGGGAGCTGCAGGGCTGTCAGGCAGAGGGGCTCTGAGTGAGGGCTGCGTGGGATGGGAGAGCGTGGCCGGAGCTCTCTTGTGCTCCCCGAGCTGACAAGGACAGGGGAGGTCCAGGGGTTGCTCCAAGCCTATCGACTCGCTCCTTGGAGAGCTGGGATCTTGCTTCCCTAAAGCTCAAGCTGTCGAGTTTACTCTTTGCAGGCCCCACGCCCCTCAGGACCGCGAACTCCACCGGAGCCTCAGCTGTGCTGCGTCCACAGCACAGCCAGCGTGCGGAGAAAATGAAGTGCCCGCGTTAGCCAGATACCCCGAGCTGATAAAAAACCCATCAGAAAGAGGAAGAGCAGCCGCTTCCCATAATGAACAGAAGCTCAATGCTGCTCTCAGCTGGACACGCAGCCGCTCTGTGCAGCTCTGGCTCCGACGGAGATTATTCCTTCATAATGTATTTTTTATGGTGCACATGAGACCTCTGAAACGCGGCGTCCCGTGTCCTCTAAATCATTTCCTGTAACTCGTGGGTTCCTTTTCAACTGCATTACGGTAATGGGAACGTTAAGGGACTAACTCGAGCTGACAGGAGCGAAGCCTCCATCCCTCACCGCAGCTTCCAGTCCCAGAGCTCTGTGGGCTGCAGCGCCCGTCTCCCTGCGGCAGGTGCTGGGTCTGGGGGGCTCCTGGAGCTCTCTGGGGATCCCTGGAGCTGTCTGGGGATCCCTGGGGCTGCTGCAGATTTAACCGTCGGGAGAGAACCTTAGCTGAACATCGTGGTTGGGGTCACGGGGGGAGCACGAGCTGTGGGACTGTGGACATCCTGATGGTCCCACGGAGCCCTGAGCAGAGAGCAGCTCTGTCTAGCTCATGTGCTTGTCCATCCACATATGATGTGGACGGATCCTCCTTGAGAGAGACGAGTCCTCCTCACGCGCAGAGATGCCCTGGAGATCCTGCGCCGCAGAGCCTGCTGCCATCAACGCCCTGCACTGGAGCTTTCCAGGGTCGCATCAGCGGTTCAAAAGAAGCGGTGTTCAGTTAGGAGGACGTGAGGTGAACCCAGGACAAGCCACCGCTGAGCGACGCGTCGCGGCACCCTGGTGTCTCTCATGCCAAGCACGCGTCGGAACCGCGGCGCTTAGCCGAGCGCCCTGCGCTGGCATCCCCAGCTCTGTCGCCTCTGATGTGCCGCTCGGCACTGACAGGACTGGCAGGCAGATCTCGCGGGACCAGGAGGCTGCTTCTTCTTGGGCACCAGCTTCCAGCCCACGGGAAGTTTTGCCAGCAGAACGCCAAGCCACCAGAAACAAAACTGCCGGCTGCCTGCGCTCCGGCTCCTTCTGGGCATCACAGGACGCGTGTTTCTCCTGCGCGGATGTCACACACGTCCGTGGGCAGAGCTTGGTGCTGCCCCAGCGCCTGCTGCTCTTCAGCCTGTGGCTGCAGTGGGAGCTGGTGGAGGTAACCCTTCATTTGACAGCCCCGTGGTAGCAGGTGCTGTGTGTGCCCAACGTGCCTGCGTGGTCCCGGCCCATCACTCAGCGGGAGGAGCCCTCCCCGAGCAGTCCCTCAGTGTCCGGTCAGGGAGGCCGGCTGAGGGTCTCAGCCCTGCGCATGAGTCACTGGGCTAGCTCTGTCTGCGGGATCATCTGCTTGGCACAAAGTCCTCGTGGCTGGAAGCCAGCTGGCTTCTGGCTGCGGGAGAAATGCTGCTCAGGAACAGCTCCCGAGGGCGACACCGGGGCCCGGGCACCTGCTTAGCTGTGGGACGGGGTCTGACATGCGCTTTGAGACGTGGCTGCCAGCACTGCAGGGAAACGGGGTCCCATGGCCCGAGCTGACCCTTCCGGTTGTGCCTCCCGTTGTGATGCATGAGCGCCGCCCCGAGAAGGGGACCACTGACTGGGAAAGGCTCTCTGCTCCATCGAGGGCTCAGCAAGACCTTTGCTGGGAAGCTGGAATTAGCTGCGTCGCAGCAGAGCCAGAAGCCATCACCCGGAGGCCCCAGCCGTCCTGGCTGTCCGTCTGCACAATCTGCACGGCCCTGGGGATGAGGAAGGGCCCTGGGGATGGGGAAGGGCCCCGGCTCCGGCCCCTGCTCCCACACCGCGGCTGGGCTCCCTGCGCCAGCACAGCACCAGCAGCCCCGCAGCTGCCCCTCGAGCGGCTCCTGCCACGCTCCGCGGTCTCCCCGTGCGGTACCGCAGCAGCAGGACAGGCTGCCCGTGGAGGGGTGGGTACAGCTCCCGGAGCCCCGTCCCGGACGGCGCCAGCCAAGCTGCTCTGCCTCTCCGTCGCACACCGGCACTGGCACCAGGCTGTGGAGTGCAGGCACCGGCGCCTGGCTCGCGTCAGCCCTTCTCTCAGGAGGCCGTCTGGTGGCCAGCGGCGCTGTGGTGTGAACTGGGGAACCCCTGTTCACACAGCTGGCAAACCCCTGCTGGCACCAGGGCCAGACTCTGTGCCACGGCTCAGGCTCCCCAGCGTTGCCTCAGGCCCGGGGCCACGGATCTGGGGCTGAGGGGCTGCCCCAGGGAGCTGCTGCTCGTCTGCTGCTTGCCTGCACTGGTGTCCGAGAGTGCTCCACCGGGGGGTGTCGTCACCCTGCTGCCCTGAGACAGAGCTGTCCCTGTCCCCCTGAACCAGCAGCAGGTTCTCAGGGGCTCTGAACCACCCTTTGCTGGCTGGAGTGATCCCCAGCGCAGATCCCTGCAAACTCACCCTCCTGCTGCTCCCCAGCCACTCAGCCGAGCCCTGCCAGTGCCTGCGGCTGAGCCTCTGCTCGTTAGACCCTCCACCTCCCTCATCGCTCCTGGGGCTCTGCCGTGAGCTGCTAAGTCATCACTCTCTGCCTGGTGACGAGGTCCCGCCGCGCTCCCGCTGAGACCCGTCGTGCCGGCACGGAGCAGCCGCGGCGGGTGCCCTGCGCCCGGGTCACTCTGACTGCAGAACTGTTGTCTGCAGCGTCAGTCTGCAGGACAGTCACCACTTTGTGAGGGCAGAGGAGGGCAGCGGAGCTGGGGCAGGGCTTGGAGAACCAGTCTGGTGGGGAGAGATGGAGACAGTCGGGGCTGTTGAGCCGGAGGAGGAGGAGGCTGAGGGGAGCCCTCATCGCTCTCTGCAAGGACCCTGCAGAGATGCTGGTGCTGGGCTCTGCTCACAGGTCATCAGTGACAGAAGCAGAGGGAAGGGCTTCCAGCTCCCACAGGGGAGGGTCAGACTGGCCATCAGGGAGAACTACTTCCCAGAGAGAGTGGTCAGGGACTGGGATGGGCTGCCCAGGGTGGGGGCTGAGTCCCCATCCCTGGGTGGGTTTAGAAGTTGCTGAGATGTGGTGCTGAGGGGTCTGGTTCAGGGGCGACCTTGCAGAGCGGGATTGGTGGTTGGACTCGTTGATCCCGGGGGCCTTTCCAAGCAGAATGACTCCATGACTCTAATACCACAGGCAGAGAGGAAGAGGGGGGCTCCAGGGGCGGCCAGGCGGCATACGTCGGATCCTGAGCAGAGTCGTTGCTGGCCCGACTGCCAGGGAGGAGCGGCGCTGAGCCTTCGTCCCTCGCCATCCCGGCTGGCTTCAGGCTCTGTGGTTGCCACCGTGTCCCAGCCGCACGCTGGTGGAGTTTGTGCCACGATGTCCAGCGGGTTCCCAGCTGCTTCCCGCAGCCCAAGCCAGGGACCTTGCCCTGGGCTTGTGCCCGGCCCTCGTAGCTCCTGCTCTGCAGCAGAGGTGTCAGAGACCTTTGTGGAGGGGGAGCGGCCACACGCTGGACACAGAGCAGCTCGGAGCCTCTCCCCCTGCTTCCCTGACATCTCTCCCCCTGCTCCTCGCAAGCTGCTTGGATCTTGTGTCAAGAGGGTGATTCTGCAGACGAAGTCGGCTCTTGTCTCCTCTCGGTTGGCATGGCAACCCCGGAGGATGGATGGCACAGCCTCGCTGCGGCGCTCGTGGCGGGAGACACAGCCCGGCTCCTCCGTGCCAGTGCTCCTGCTGCTCCGGGCAGATGGTGCCAGGCTCCCTCACGGGGCGGCTCTGTGGGTGCTGTGGGGCCCAGCACCCTCTGCCTGAGGAGCTGAGACTGGCCCAGCACAGCAGGAGCAAACCCTGGTGCCCAGGTCAGCAGAGGCTCCAGAGGCCCGGGAAGGAGCCCAGCAAGAGCCGCCCCGTGGCGGGGTCACCTCCCAGCCGTCCCAGCCCTCGGCAAGGACCTGCTCTTCCCTGCTGTCTCCATCAGCATTTGCAGCTCAGCAAGCGGAGCCTCCGCTGGCCCTGCGTTTGCGTTTGATTAATGAGGCAGCCGGTAGCTCAAACATCTCTGGAGGTCTCTGTCTTTCCTGAGCAAGCCCCAGGCTGCTGCTGTTGACAGACAAGAAGCTCGTGTGGCCCTGCCGAGAGCACCGCTGGGGTGCTACCGGACCAAAGTGACCCTCAAGGAGCAGAGGCAGGGGCCCTTCAAGGAGCTTCAGCTCTTTGTTTCCTGGAAGAGAAACCACCTTCTGGGGCCTGAGCGGCGCCCCAGGACAGGCTGGGGCAGTCCCTGTCCCGCGGATCCGTTCGACTGCTGCTTCCACGGGGCCCAGGGGTCGCCCCCACACAAGCCCCGGTGCTGCGGGCTCCGGCAGGCTGGGGCTGGGAGGATTAATTTCCAGGAGCAGCCTGGCTGTCAGCCCTGCTCGAGATAAATCCGTTTGCAAAATGATGGCGTTAAAAGGGTTTAATTATCAGGGACGTGTTGGGGAGGCAGCTGGGATTTGCCTTCTGCTGCTCCCACCAGCCCTGGCCTCGCTCTGCAGTAATCCTGCGGGTCAGAGGAGCTGTCGGGGCAAAGCCCGGCCTGGGAGGAGGGAGCAGACAGCGGTGGGCTGGGGGGCTCTCTCACAGTGCCGGGACGTGTTCCCCGGAGGCAGAGGGGGACCAGCAGTGACACGAAGCCACGCGGGTTCCTGCCTGCATCACCCTGGAGCTGCTTTGCCTCAGGGAGGGAGAGGCACAGCCCAGCATCGCCTGCAGCGCCAGCCTGGCCGCTTCTCCTCGAGGAACTTGGAGCCACTTCAGACCCCAGGGGTCTGGCTGGTGAGAGCCGTGGTCCTGCCTCGGCTGCCACCAGTCACATCCCTCGCTGGGGCTGCAGAGCCACCTGGGCACTCCTGAGCCGGCCAGCATCTGCAGCTCCTCCAGGGAAACCTTGTACAAGCAGCTAAATCCGGCTGGAACTGAAACCCGGGGTGACAACAGGGGCTGATGTCCTCCCGGGGTGCTGCTCTGGGCCAGCCGGGTGCAGCCGGCCACTGCCCGGAGAGCCCATTGCTCCCACGAGTGCCGGTCAGCCCAGCACACGCTCTTGGAACAACGGGTGCTGGGCTCTGTGTGCCTGAGGGGAGCAGAGCCTGGCACTGCCTGCCAGGTCAGAAGTGCCAGGAGCCCACATTGGGCTGAGCACAGCAGGGCCGGGGGGGGTGCGAGGGGCTCCCCACAAGGCTCTCCTGGAGCACCCTGCTGCCCACAGCCCCGCTCACGGCTCCAGCACCAACAACCCTGCACTCTGGCTGCTGCTCGGGGGGACCCGGGATGAGCTGTGCCAGCAGAGCAGGGGCTGGCACTTCCTTCTCTCACAGAGCCCTCGGCAGGCACCTCGTGGCTCCCTCCCGGCTCTCTCGTGGCCCTGCATGAAATCATTTCAATGTAATGAGCTCCGTTAGCTGCAGATTAATTGAAAACAGTTCTGCACAGGTTCCTTGTTCATCACGAAAGCATTCTGCTTGGTCTCCTCCTTTCCCTCTGGAGTCGTCTCCTTTCTCTCCCCTCACGCTGCCCGGTACAAGTGACCCTTCCCTCCACAGGCTGGCCAGGAGCGCAAGAGCCCCGTGTGCTCCTGCTGTCCCCCAGCCTGCCTGGCACCTAGGCTGGCAAGGTGCCCGCAGCCCCTGAGATTGCCCTTCTTCACACCACGGGGCTTCTGCCCTCCAAGGCCTGCTGCGGAGCTCTGAAGCCTCCTGGAGCTGTTGATGTGCTCAGGGCAGGAGAAGGTGGGTGCAACCCCACCCCAGCACCCAGGCAGTCCCACCCTCACCCATTTCCATCCAGGGCCGCCCCGAGCTGCAGGTTCCTCCTGCTGCAGTGGTGCTGGTGGGGATGGGTGAGCTCCGATGGGTCGTGGGGCTGCTGCAGGGGTTGAGGGGCACAGGGCCCTGGGCAGAGCTGTGCAGAGCCCCTGCTGCCAGCTGCTGCCCTGCGGATGACATTCCTCAGGCTTTCAGCCAAGGCCCGGCAGGAGCCCCTGTGGCAGCAGCTGCAGCTCAGGCACGAAGGGGTGGGGATTATCCCCATCATCTCCCAGGCAACTCAGCCAGGGCACAGCACAGACAACCTTGAGCCCTTCCGCTCCAGGCTGGGTGCTGGGCCGTGTGGGCAGCGCTGTGTCCCAGCTCCCTGTGACAACCGGGGCAGGGGCAGGGCACTGCAGCCCCGGGCACTGCAGCCCCAGGCACTGCCATGTGCCCGACCGCTGCAGCAGGCATTTCCCTGCCAAGGCTGATGCTGCCAGGGCAGCTGCTGAGCAGGTCACTCGTGGCAGAGCCCAGCTCTCCTGACTCAGCCCCCGGTCAGCCCTCTGTCTTCCAGCCCCACGGAAGCCCAACTGAACGGGTGACCTGGAACACAAACGGACAGAGCCTGAGGAGAAGGACGACCGAGCTGCGGCACAGAGGTGCCACCCTGTCTGCCCCGACAGAGGGGCAGCAGCTCCCCACGGACGTCGGGGGGGAAGAGGGCAGCGGGCGGATGGCGCTGGGCTCCAGCACTGCTCTGACTGGGCTCGGGGTGATGCTCTTCGAGCACCCCCTCGCCCGCTTTCAGGGGGTCCCTGTGTGTGGGTGTCTGCTGCTTCCATTGTGAGCTGCGGAGGGCTGGCCGGTGTGAGCTGTCACCAGTTAGAGCCTCGCCTCAGGCGGGAGCCCCCGCCGCGGGTCGTAACCGCAGTCAGTGGCTGCGGGCGCTGCCGCTCCCCGCCCGGCCGACGGGGATCGATCGGCCCCCGACACCCTGCGGCTGGGTTGTGGGGAGCTGCGACTGCCACCTGCTCCGTGAAATCAGACTTCGCAAGGTCTGCCGAGCCCTCCCCGGGACGGGGCTGCCGCACGTGCGGGGCTGCGGGAGCGGGCTCCACCACGGGCACAGCCGCGGCGAGTCGGGCTCAGCCTCACCTGGGGACACCGAGCTGCCCCAGACCTGCCCTCCCGCGGGGCATTCAGGGGGGCTCAGCCCTGGGAAGGTGAAACACGGGCTCCGGGGCACCACAGCGGTTCGAAGGGGCCCGGCAGGGCCAGCTGGGTGCCCGCTCCGGAGCAGAGCTGGCTGCCCGCACCTTCATAAATATTCTGGGTGCAGGCAGGTCTGGCTGGGGTTTGATGGCAGCTTTGCCGGAGAGCTCTTGCAAGGATCTTTATCATTCAGTGTCGGTGCGGAAGGCTTCCCGGAGCCCAGGTTCTGCTATAGAAAAACTATTCATCAAGCGCTGCCCGCTCCGCCGCTGCGCTGGGCAGGAGCTGCCAGCCGGGCTGACAGCCGGCCGCAGCCCCGTGATAGATCTGCGGGTAATAATCAATCGATGCCTTTGTTGAGGCGGCTGTCTATCAGGTTGGCATTGTGCGGACTAATTAGATGATAAAATGTGATGAATGTGTATTAGAGTCAGCTTCCTCCTGTTAGCACCCCGGGGACCCTCTCCGCTGTCTCGCTGACCTTTGAGATCTCAGCTCCATTGTACGTGGATGCAATTAAATCAATTTGCCAGGTATCTGCGTCGCTCCTGCTGGCTCAGAATTCAATTAGCCCGTGTCGCGGCGCCGTCCTTGTCGGCCTCGGCGCCTGCTCCAGGGGGGAAACCCCCTAAAAGCTCCCCAACAGCCTGTTCGAACCAAACCCGGTCCTGACGGGGCTCAGCCCCTCGCCCCTGGCTGCTCCCTCACAGCCCTCGCTGCTGCTGCTCCCTGGCCCCGCACAGGAGGTTGAGACCCGCTGGGGGCCCCTTGTGCCAGAGCCGGGGGGTGCGTCGGTGGGCAGGGGAATCAGTGGAGTCTGATGGGGCAGCGAGTGGCAGCCCCTCGTTAGCTCTGCTCAGGCTGCGCTGAGGAGAAGCCTCCTCTGGCCAAATCATCCTCACAAGCAGGAGGCGGCTGCAGCAGCATCTCCGCGCGAGGAGGGTTTTAAACAACATTCAAATGAGAGCCAACCTTGGCAATTATTTCCCTTCCCGCTGCTCCGAAGTGATGGCTCCTTTATCCATATTTTATCAGCCAGCGAGGAGCTCTGATGGTTAAGATGCTGTTGCTCACTTAGATCCCAGAGAGCAGCTCCTGAAAGTCTGTTTGAAATTATCACAGGGAGCGCCGGGGCTCCTCCGCAGCCCCCACGCTGGGGTTCGCAGGGAACTGGGAGCTGGAGGTCGCACTGGTGTGAGGGTGGGTCGGCCGTGGGGCGGGAGGGGACAGCGAGTGGCCCAAGCTGGTGGGGGGCTGGACAGGGCCTGGGGCAGGCACTGAGGGCAGGAAGACACCCACCCTTTATCTTCCCAGGCGTGGGGAGGGCAGGCACTGCACCGGGGGCACAGCCGGAGGGCTCCGCTCAGCCTCGTCAGCCACCAAGTCCCAGCCCCAGGTGTGACCTGACCCTGGCACCCAACTGGCTGCTGCTCCCACTCCTGCCCTGGCAAAGGTCTGTCCAAACCCCCCTGAAGGGCTGAACTGCCTCTGGGAACCTCCCATCAAGGGCTCCCCGGTGTCTTCCGGGGCAGCTGTTGCTGAAGCTTCCCACAGAAGGGAGAGACCCTGGAGGGGCTGGAGCGGTGGGAGGGAAGATAGATGTGGGGAGCTGCTGCCCTCTGGCACCCTGCAGGCTCCCGGTGCCTTGGAGCAGCAGCCAGCAGAGAGGAGCTGGGGGCTCGTGGGTCTCACGGCTGGGCTACGAGGGTTTTGTGTGCACGAGCTCCCCTTCCTCCTCTGAGCGGTGGCTGGGCTCTGGCTGCCGGAGCCGCGGCAGGTCTCATTAACAAGTGGAGCCGCTAATTATGTCCTTCGCATGTGGGCAGGAGACGCAGCTGCTAACTACTGCGGGCGCCGGCACCGCCGGCATTTACGGCGACCGCTGCCCTGCCCAGTGCAAACAGGCTGCTCTGCTGCCCTGGCGCTCCGAGAGGGGCCACGGGGTGGGGGGTGTGTGGGTGGCAGCGGCAGCCCCCAGGCCCTGCACGGAGATGCTGGAGCTCTGTGCCCAGCAGAACGAAGGGATGGCACTGCCAGGAGAGAAGGGAAGAGCTGCCCCTGAGAGCTCTTTCTGTGGTTATTGTGGAGACTGCTCAGGAGCCAAGCCCAGGACACCAGCAGGAGCCCCCTCGTTTACCCCTCCGAGGTCTGGGATCAGCTGCAGCTCAGGAGTTTCTTCCAAAATCCCCATCATGACTTGGATCATCCTTCACACTGAAGCCGCTTCAGCTCAGAGTAAGTCCCATCTCCCACAGCTACCCTGAAATCAGCTGCAGGAGCAAAGCTGCCCATCGGGGAAGGGTCCCCTGGAGCCTCTCCCAGGTTGGGTGAGGGGCCACCTGCACAGCAAGAAGTGACTCTGCTGGATGGGGACCAGTCTGGATGATGCCGGGGCCTGGGAGGGGCAGGTCAATGCAGACCTCACTCCCTGCCAGGTGCAGGACCTGCAGTGCTGGAGCCACCTGCAGCAAACCCCCTTGGTCTCTCTGTCTGCCCCCGATAAGAGAAGAAGAGCAGCAGCGCTGCCTCCAAAAGCAGGGGCTGAATCCCCAGCCCAGAGCAGGGGTGAGTTTGGGATCGGTGCTCCGCGGGCACCTGGGACCAGCAGCTGCTGCACAAGCACTGGTGATGAACAGCAGAGGAGCTTCTACCTTTTCCTTCAGAGACCCGAGATGGATTTAAATGGCCACAGGTACTCCAGGGGGTCGGAGCTGATGTTCTCAAGGTGAAGGTTTTCCTTTGTGGCTGGAGAAACGGGATCAGAGGCGCTGCTGTTCCCTGGCAAAGCAGAACACACTGCACCAGCCTCTGCTCTGCTCTTGGGGGAGGTCAGGGAGCATCCGCCACCCCAGGGCTTCTGCCGGCACCGAAAGGGCCTGAAACAGCTGCAGCAGGAATGATGGAGGCTGAGCCCTGTGCCCTGGTGCCAGAGCCACACACCCCTGGGAGAGCAGGGCTGGGCTGTGGGTCCCTGGCTCACCCTGGCCAGGATGGAGCCACCTGGTGTCATTGCCCCCCTGAGGGCTCTGTGAGCAGGGGGGTGCCCAGTCCAGCCCAGATCCCTGCCACAAGAAGGGTCCTGGGGCTGCCTGGGAGGATCCCTTGGTCACCTCCCTCTCTTTTGACCCAGGGTCTTCCTTTGCTGTTTGCACTTGAGGCCCCTTTCCCCGGTGCGAGGTCTGTGCTGGCCCCCAGCGCTGGGCAGTGCAGCAGCTTGGGCTGGAGGACCTCTGGGTCTAGGAGCCCTCACAAGGGTCCCACTCTGACCCTCAGGGCGGTTTAACTGTGGCCGTGAGGGTTTGCACCCTCAGGGCACCCAAAGGGAGCAGCAACTTGGAGAAGGAGGAACAAACCCAGATGAAGGACCTTGGCACGGCGACTGCCCTCCGGCCACGCTGCATGTCCTGCAGCTGTGGGGCAGCAGTTTGGGGCAGCGGCGTGGGCACGGACAGGGCTCCCTCTGTCCACCCCAGCACGGGCACTGCCCCCCATCCCTGCGGGTGCGGCAGACCCAGAGAGCTCTGCTCTGCTGCAGCGGTTGGCCAAAGCTGAGGTCAGGGCCAAACGCCCTTCAGCAGCGCTCGCCCCCTGCCCGTGGCTCTCCGCCGCCGCCAGGGATTTGCAATTCAGCACCACGGCGGCAGGGAACGGCCACTAAACCTCCTTGAGAGTCCGCAGGGCACTGCCAGGGCTGCCGCTGCCTGCTGCAGAGGGGAAGGCGAGAGGAGATGCTCTGCTCAGGGCCAGCTCCCCACTCGCACCCCAGCCACGAGGGACCTGCTCCGGCGCCGCGCAGAGCCTGCGTGGGAAGGCAGGGGAGGGCAGCGAGAGCGGGGACCCCGAGAGCCTCCCGTGCTCTGAGCGAGGGAGAAGGCAGGGTGGGGAGGACTGTGTGAACCCCCGTCCTCGCGGCGGGGACGCGGCTCAGCCCGCCGCAGCGGGACGGTGGCCCTGGCCACCAGGCGCCCGGCAAACGCCCAGCTGCTCGCCGTCCCCGTCCCAGAGCTCTCCCCCGGGAGAGCCGCGCGGGGCGCCTGCCAAGCGAGTCGATACGAATCAATCAGCGCCGCTGCCCTCTCGATAACTCCATCACATCCTCAAGGACAGCGCCAACCCGGCAGCGGGCTGGGCAGATGCTCTGCTGCCAGAGGAGCCGGCGCAGGAGACTGTAAATCAGCAGCGTCTACGCTGCCACCGGCAGTGAAAATCCCCGCGTCCCCGCGTCTGCGAGCGCCGGCCTTCGGGCGAGCTGCGCGAGGGAGGGACGCGGGGCCGGCTGGGGCCGGGCGGCTGAGCCCAGGGCGCATGAGGGATGCACACGGGGTGGGCCCTGGGGCCACAGTGGGTGCAGGGAGTGCACCCCTCTGCTCCACCCAGCGCTGCTCACCCCGCACTGCCCACCCAGCTCTGCTCACCCCAGGCACCCACCCAGGTCTGCCCACCCAGCTCTGCTCCACCTGCATTGTTCACCAAGGGGCATCCAGGGGCTCCCAGGGTCAGCTGCGACCCCTTCAACTGTGAAGTCTAAGCCTTTTCTGGCAGGTCTTGTCCACCACGTGTGATCCCAGCCCTGCAGGGCAGCTTCTGCCAAGCAGGAGCACAGAGCAGGACAGAGCCCGTGGTGCCAGAGGCTGGCAGAGCGGGCAGAGGCAGGAGGAGGAAGAGCATGATGGCTGCAGGACATGCACTTGTGCAGGGGGAGAGGGCTGGCCAGAGGGATGGACGTGGGGCTCAGGCTCTCCCCAGGCTGCAAGGGAGGTGTTTCAGGAGCTGGGGAGGCTGGTGCAGGGGGCAGCTGATGTAGAGGCAGGACTTTGCTCTCCCTCAGGGATCATGCCAGGTGCCTGGCTGGGAGGCTGAAGGGCTCACGCAGGGACCTGGGGTGGCTGAGCCTGGGCCCCAGGAATGCAGGGGCTGGGAGAGAAGTGGAGAGAAGCAGCCTGTGCCACCAGGAGCTGCCTGGCCCGGGGAGCCCTCCCTGCCTCTCCTGTGATGGAGACTCCGCTGCCTGAGCCCTCCGTGGGGCAGGCCAGCTCTAAGAGCTCCTCGCAGCAGCAGCACACCCAGCTCCCACGGCCACAGCAGCCCCTCGTGCCCTGGGCAGTCTCTGGGTGTGGAGGATGCTGCCAGAGCCACAGCCCCAGAGCCAGCCGGTGGGACCCAAAGGTCAGAAGACATCCTGTCGCTGGTGAATAAATGACAAGGACTGTCCCTGTGGGAGCCCCCCGGGAGCGTCTCTGCCCGCAGAGTATCCCCCTGCAGCAGCACAGCTCTGGCACAGGGACAGCAGGGTGCCACAGCCGCCGCCTCCTCCCCGCCCTGGCAGCTCTGCTGCACACGGGTGCTGCTGTCCTGCAGCGATCTTGCTCATCCCGAACGCACCTGAAATGCAGGCTGGGGCCAGGGAGAGGTGTGCCCACAGCATGTCAGCCTCTGCTGGCCCTGGGTGAGCCCCGGCTGGCCACGGGCTGCACGAAGCCCGTCTGAGCAAGGCGCAGCAGGTCCTGGGGAACCATGGCACCCCGGGGAGAGGGGGGGGCCACGTCCTGCCGGGGATGAGCCCTCTGCTCCAGCACGTTTCAGAGGAGCTGCAGCTCTGTGTGTGTGCTCCCTGGGCTCTGGCAGCTGCTGCCTCTCTGCAGGGTCTGCTCAGGGCCCACACGGGCACTTGGCTGGCAAGGCTCTGCTCCTCAGAGCCGGTTCGTGAGCAAAGCAGAGCGGGGTCTGCAGATGAGAGCGGGCTGCAGCTCGGTGCAGAGCTCTGCACTGGCAGCCCACTTACACAGGAGAGCCGACATCAACACTGCGATTCCTGCCGCTGCCTTCAGAGAGCCTTTGCGAGGAAGGTCTGTGGCCACGTGGACGCATGGCCCAGCCTGTCTCTGCACCACCTCTGGACCCAGCCCTTCGGAGCGCTCCCAGGAGCAAGCTCTGTGCTTCCAAGGCAGCCCTGCAGCACTCAGGAAGCAGCAGCTTGAATTCTCAGTCGCAGCTGCTGCTCTCTTTTGTCTTCAGCCTGAGGGTTCCATCCGGAACCATCCTGAACATCCATCCTGCACAGAGCCACTGCCTGTGTGGGCCCTGCAGGAGAAGCTCTAGGGTCCAAGCGTCCCCTCACAGCACAGCCAGGATCCTCCCGAGTGGTTATGACCCACAGCTGCCCCCCAGCCCAGCCCACCCCAGCCCACCCCACCGCACCCCACAGCCACCTTCCAGAGCAGCAACTTCTGATCGGCTCAGAATGAGCCACAGGGTGGCCAGGATGGAGCTGAGCTGCAGACAGCTGCTCTCCCAGCAAGGAGGGCTCTCGTGGGCACAGCGGGGTGCGATGGCAACGCAGGGAGAAGAGGGGCAGGGGCTGAAGCGACCCCTCCAGCTGTGCTCTGGGCAGGCAGAGGCGTGGGGCTGGCCCTGGCCCCTGGCCCTGCTGCTCTGGGCTCCTGTTCCCTGACACCCCTCCTGATTTCTGTCTCCAGGAATGAGCTCTTGAGAGCAAAAAGCCCCTGGGAAGGGAAGGTCCCAGTCTCTTCGAAGGGACCTGCTGTAGACACCCTGGCAGCCAAGGCTGCTCTGGGGCCCCTGTGCCAGGCGTCGCTCACTGGAGGGAGTTTGCTGGGTGCGGGATGAACCCTGCTGACGTCGCCCTGTCACACTCCGGTCTTAAAATACGGAGCGAGAAGGAGCTCTGAGACCGGACGGAACCCCTGCGAAATGTGCTGGGTGCCGGAGCAGATGGGCTCCCTTTCCTCTGCAGCACATTCCCTGCGCTCGCTTCTCCAGCAGCAGCTATTTTCGACTCGCAGTGCCACTCCTCTGCGAGCGGCCAGTAAAAATATCCTCCTGGAAGCAACAGGGTTCTTCCCTCTGCGCTTCCAGCAAGGCTCCTTGTCTGGAGGGCACAGACCCCTCATGCCCTCGGGGCCAGCAGCATCTTCTGCAGCCGCAGGAGATGGGGGGGGGGGTACCACCACCGAGGCTGCTCAGCCCCCGCTGCCCGTGACCCCGGTCCCCTCAGGTCTGTGGGTGCAGGGCCCCACGAGGACATTAGGTCGCTGGGCAGGATGCTGGGTTGCCCTCAGCACTACTGGGGTGAGAGGCAATGAGTCCCCACAGCCCCCATGAGCAGGCAGGGGGACAGCTCGGGCACAGCAAGACCTGCCCAGCTCCGGGATGGTGGGGGACAGGGACCCTGCAGGGACAGAGATGGGAAGATGCTCCCCCACATCCTGAGCAGGGCCTGACACCCATCTCCTGGGGGGAACTGGCTGACACCCACTGACTGCAGCTGCCCTCCGCAGAATCTCAGCGCCACAGCTCCCGGTCTCAAGGCTGAGCAGCTTCGGGGTTTAATAGAGAGCACTGGGGGTCTGCCAGCAAAGCAAAGCCCCATCGCTGCAGAATTGATCCCACCCCTGCTTCCCTGCCGGCTGGGACCGCAGGACGACTCCACACTGAGCCCCACAGCAGCCGGGGGCTGCTTCTCGGGATGCTTTCATGACAACAGGCTGTTCAGCGTGTGGACCAGCAGACGGGAGGACACGAACCCCCTCTAGAATCCCCGCGGTGGATCCACGCGGGGGTGGGAAAGCAGCTGCACGACTGGTCGGCTCTGAAGCCCAAAGCTGCGAGCGGCAGGAACTCGCCGCCTCCGCCAGCACCGAGACCCCGCTGCCCCGGAGGTGCCCTTCGCTCCCGGGACGCGAAGCCGCGGAGCCGAGCCCTCGCCCTCGCCCTCGCCCTTGCCCTCGCCCTGCACAACCCCTGACCCCGTGCAGCTCACGCGGTCGCCCCGCTGTTGGGCACGGGTCCCGGCCCCGAGCCTCCCGTGCTCAGCCGCGCAGGGGCTGTGAGGAAACCCAACCTTCCCCTCCGTTATTCCTTCCCCACCTTCGCCCTGATTGCTCGGTACAAAAGCTTCGAGCCATCTTCAGAGCAAATTGCTTCACAAATGACAAATAACATGAAAATGGGCTTCATAACCGGGAATAATGAAAGAAATCATTCACTCTGATCCCGGGAGACGGGCTGTGTTAAAGGGGCCCTTCAGCCTGAGCAGCAGAAAAGCACCCTGCAATTTTCATCTACTTAGGGCACAAAACATGCGGCTCCCGGGTGCTCCGCTGGAGCCGGGCTCCGCTCGGCTCTGAGCTCTGTGCTGCTCTGCACTTGCTGCTCAATCCTAAACCCCTCTTTGCGGCGTGGGAGGAGGGGCAGGGAGAGCCCCTCTGAATCCAAACTCTTCAGGCAGCTTTCAGTCCTGGCCAGAGAGCCCCACCAGCCCTGGGGACGGCGTGCGCTGACCGAGCGCATCCCTGGGACAGGCTGGCGAGCTGCGCGGGAGGCGCTGAGTGACCTAGAACCAGGGCCTGGCATCTGGGCAAGAACAAGCCTAGGGACCAGCATGGGAGGGGACTCACCTGTTGGAGAGCAGCGGAGGAGAAAGGGACCTGGGGGTCCTGGTGGCTAGCAGGATGGCCAAGAGCCAGCAATGGGGTCTGGAGGCCAAGAAGGCCAAGGGCATCCTGGGGTACATGAGAAAGGGGGTGGTTAGGAGATGGAGAGAGGTTCTCCTCCCACCCTGCTCTGCCCTGGTGAGACCACAGCTGAAATCTTGTGTCCAGTTGTGGGCCCCTCAGCTCCAGAAGGACACAGAGCTGCTGGAGAGAGCCCAGCACAGGGCCACAGGGATGATGGAGGGGAGCATCTCCCTGCTGAGGAGAGGCTGAGGGAGCTGGGGCTCTGGAGCTGGGAAAAAGGAGCCTGAGGGGTGACCCCATGGATGTTGATCAATGTGTGAAGGGTGGGTGTGAGGAGGATGGAGCCAGGCTCTGCTCAGGGGCACCCAGTGACAGGACAAGGGGCAGCGGGTGTGAGCTGGAGCAGAGGAGGTTCCCCATCAGTGTGAGAAGGACCTTGTTGGCAGGGAGGGTGCCAGAGCCCTGGCAGGGGCTGCCCAGGGGTTTGTGGAGTCTCCTTCTCTGGAGATGTTTCAAACCCTCCTGACCATGTTCCTGTGCGACTGGCTCTAGGGGAGCCTGCTGTGTCCAGGGGATGGGACTGGATGCTCTTTCAAGGTCCCTTCCAATCCCAGTCCTGGGATTCTGTGATCTGAGGTGCCACAGTGGCCACCCCGTGCCCTGGCCCTGCCCCAGAGCACAGCTGTCTGCTGCTGTGCCCACTGCCCGTGGGGACAGGCTCCAGAATCACCCAGAGGGGCCAGGGACAGCCAGACCCCTCTGCCTCTGACCACAACCTGTGAACGCGATGATCTTGCTGTGACCAGACCAATACCTGAGCAGAACCCAACGGTGCTGAAAGCCAGAGCCACCCTGTGTGACAAATGTCCTCATCAGAACGGGTGTCAGAAGGGGGCAACTTGGAACAGCACCAGCAGCCTGGCCCCTGCAGAGCTCCCGGGTGGGTGTCCTGCTCCGGAGGGAGGCAGAGATGGCAGCACAGGGCTCAGTCCTGAGGGACTGGCACCCAGCTACAGCTCTCAGGGCTCAGGGCTCTCCTTCCCCATGGCCAGAAGCTCGGGGGTCACAACATCCCTGGGCAGACTCTGCTTCCCAATGCCCTTTCCACCGCTGCTCCCCTTCTGGTCTGGCCAGAGCAGCTGTAGTGCTGGGGGCTGTTCTCCACCTGGATGATGCTTTTGCCCCTCTCCTCTCTCATCTCCAGTTAAGGGCTGGGAGAGGAGCAGTCCCAAAGGAGTTCAAGTGTGGGAGCTCTCCAGAGCAAACAGATTAATTACTCCAATCAGACGCGGCTCTCTGGAGGAATTGGATTAGTGGATGTGGATAAGGACGGCTTTAAGCTGATAAGAGACAGCGAGACGCTGATTTATTGCCAAGGGAGGACCTGACAGCTCTCCCAGGTTCATGATCTCGTTCTCAGGGCTGCAGGTCACTGCTGAGCACACAAACAGCACCAGGCTCCTGAGCTTCCTTGGTCACTGCAGGTCCCACAGGGCTGGCAACGGCAGGGGAGCCCCTCTGCCCCAGCACCTGCGGCACTGGGCCCCTGCCCTGCGCACCCAGTGCTGCTGGAGAGCTGCTGCTGCTGAGCCACCTGTGCCCAGGGGCACTGTGTGACTAGTGCGAGCCCTTGCACACTGAGCAGCTCTCTGAGTGACTCTGAGCTCTGGGAGCTCTGGGTTGCCCTGGGGAAGGCCCCAGTGGGGCTCGAGGGGGCTGCAAAGAGTTTGGCTGCCCCATGGCAGCAAGTGGCTGCCCTTTCTTGCTGGTGGCAGCTCAGTCCCGTCAGGGCCCAGGCTGAGGCACCAGGAAGAAGCGACAAGACCTCAATAGAGTTCATTCGCTGCCAGAACTGGAGCATATTTGGGGAAGGTTCGTGCGAAGATCCAAGCTCTGCTCCTCGCCCAGCTCACACGCCAAGTGCCAGAAGAGAAGAGACTCTCCGCTCTCGTCTGGTGCGAATGCCAAGCGCCATCTGGTCCCTCTCGCACCACAAGTCTTGGCAGGCAGAGCTACCGGGGCCACACTCTCCGTCGGCACTCAGAGACAGAAGAGTCCCCCTGGCACGGAACAGGGCAGCACATCCTTCGCAGCCTGTCCCTCTGGTGATGCCCTGTCACAGGGCAGCAGCACGGGGACAACACCCACCCATCCCCACCCAGCGGCTCGTGCCCACCCGCACCCAGCCCCCTGCCCACGGCATCCAGTGCCACGCAGCAGCTTCCCTGCGCGCCGAGCTGGTGGCACCAGGCCTTGCCTCGGCTCTGTGGGGACGGGTGGGACACTTCCAACGGGGCAGGGGCAGCACAGATGAGCCGCGGCACAAGGAGCCCTGCGCCCGGCACGGTGCTGCCCGGCACGGGGAGGACCAGCGTGGGCACGGACGTGCCAGGCGGTCTCCTTGGCGGGCAGGGCACGGGCAGGCAGGCGTGCGCCAGCAGGGCAAGGGGCCCGCGCTCGGTGCCAGCCCTCATCGGGCACTCGGTGAGCCGCGGCGGCTGCTTTGTCGGCAGCTGCTTTCCCGGCCTCCGGACTCCCCGCGAACCTGCAGCTTTTCCTGCGGCACTTCCCTCAGCATCGCTCGAGGAGCCCGAGCGACGGCCGCTGCCAGCAAAGCCCGTCCTCTGCTCAGCCCCGCGCGGCGAAACCACGGCCGAGCGGACCGAGCCGCAGCTGCCGGGGAAGCGCCATCGGTCATCGTCACCGGGTGCTTAACCGAGTGTGGTGGAACGGCAGGGGCGGCGCTGCGCCTCCCGGAGCCCGTCCATCAGCAGCGAGCGGAAGGGACCGTTCCCAGCCGGGAGCCGCGGCTGCCCCTGGCAGCGGCTCTGCCTCCGGTGGGGCTGTTCTGGGGGGGCAGCACGCCAGGTCTGACCCACACGCTGAGTCCTGCTGCTGCAGCCCCACGGCACCGCTCTCCCCACTCCTTCACCTGCTGCAGCCCCACAGCACCGCTCTCCCCACTCCTTCATCTGCTGCAGCCCCACGGCACCGCTCTCCCCACTCCTTCACCTGCTGCAGCCCCACGGCACCGCTCTCCCCACTCCTTCACCTGCTGCAGCCCCACGGCACCGCTCTCCCCACTCCTTCACCTGCTGCAGCCCCACGGCACCGCTCTCCCCACTCCTTCACCTGCTGCAGCCCCACGGCACCGCTCTCCCCACTCCTTCACCTGCTGCAGCCCCACGGCACCGCTCTCCCCACTCCTTCACCTGCTGCAGCCCCACGGCACCGCTCTCCCCACTCCTTCACCTGCTGCAGCCCCACGGCACCGCTCTCCCCACTCCTTCACCTGCTGCAGCCCCACGGCACCGCTCTCCCCACTCCTTCACCTGCTGCAGCCCCACGGCACCGCTCTCCCCACTCCTTCACCTGCTGCAGCCCCACGGCACCGCTCTCCCCACTCCTTCACCTGCTGCAGCCCCACGGCACCGCTCTCCCCACTCCTTCACCTGCTGCAGCCCCACGGCACCGCTCTCCCCACTCCTTCACCTGCTGCAGCCCCACGGCACCGCTCTCCCCACTCCTTCACCTGCTGCAGCCCCACGGCACCGCTCTCCCCACTCCTTCACCTGCTGCAGCCCCACGGCACCGCTCTCCCCACTCCTTCACCTGCTGCAGCCCCACGGCACCGCTCTCCCCACTCCTTCACCTGCTGCAGCCCCACGGCACCGCTCTCCCCACTCCTTCACCTGCTGCAGCCCCACGGCACCGCTCTCCCCACTCCTTCACCTGCTGCAGCCCCACGGCACCGCTCTCCCCACTCCTTCACCTGCTGCAGCCCCATGGCACCGCTCTCCCCACTCCTTTACCTGCTGCAGGCACCTGTGCAAAACCAGGCAAAGGAGAAGGGTGGTCAGACTCGTCTCCTCCTTCTGACCCTGGTCTGGGCTTGTCTGAGCCCACAAAAAGGATCTTGTGCTGGGATCTCCACTCTCGTGGGAAGTTCAGCAAATCCTTCTCTTTTCCAAGCTCCCAGATCCCCTCTACCACCATTCCCAGGGTGACTGTGCAGCCTGGGACGAGGCTGAGGCAGGGCCAGCAACACGAGGAGCAGGGGCATCCCCAAAGTCACGGCCCTGGGTCCATGCGTGACAGGGGGGCTGGCCACCTGTGCCCCTCGAGGCAGCTACTGAGTTAATTCGGCTGTGAAAGTGCCTCCGTGAGCAGGCAGCAAAGAACCACCGGGCACAGGCCGCCCCACCAGCCGTGGCTGCTCCTGCCCCAGGAGAGGAGGATGAAAAGTTCACAGAGTGAACTTCTCAGCTGGAAGAGAAGCAGAAGCAAACACAACTGGAACTGTCGCAGCAGGCGCAGGGCTGCCTGCTAACAGGGGCGAGCGGGAGAGCAGCTGATTTTAAACGCAGGCAGCGGCTTTCCCGGAGCCTGCAGCCTCCAGCAGAGGTGGAGCTGCCTCTGGCCAGGGACCAGCCTGTGTTTCTCCACCCTGGGCACCCAACAGGGCAGCAGTCTCCACAGCCCCAGCAGGCAGAGGACTCAGTCAGCCCCGAGGGGAGCTGGGTTCTTGGTTAGACCAAGGCAAAGCCCTTCCCAAGCAGCAGGTCCAGCCACATCACTCCTTCTGCTCCTCAGAACCAGCACAACTGGGAACAGGAGAGTTTGCTGGGGTGTCCAGCTGGGACAGCAGATCCCTCACAATGCTCACCATTGCTGCTGGGTCTGTCTCTGTCCAAGGCTTTCTGAGCACCTTCACCAAGGCAGTGAAGAGCTGCAGAGAATTCAGGAGCCCGCAAAAGAAAGCTGCTTTTCTTTCTGTCCCCTCAGGCAGAGGAGACAAAAGGAGGTGTCGGTGCTGCCCAGCTTTCTTCACAAGAGAATATTGCCACCATAAAGCCCAGCCATAAAGCCCTTGGGATCCACCAGGCTCAACCACCGCAGCCAGGCAGCAGCACGCAGCCGGGAACGGGCCCAGCTCCAGCGCAGCCAGTGCAGCTTCATGGAGCAGAAACGGTGCTGGTGACCCCTGGGACAGGCAGCTCGTGGCTGCCCTGTGTCCCAGGGTCAGCAGAAGCTGTCCCACCGCTCGGCTCCTCTCCCAGCTCGCGCGGCAGCAGTGCAGCTGCAGCCCAGCCCAGCCCCGCTCCTCTCACTCTGCTGAAGGTGAAGGAAGGGCTTCATCGTTTTGAAGCCTCTTCAGAGACTCCCCGGGGGGCTGATGAGCACGAGGTACCCTGAACTCTGGTGATCACTGGCACCACTGCTGACCCCACAGTGGGACGGGACACGCAGGGCTGGGCTGGGCAGGAGGCTGCCGGGGAGCTGGGCTGTAAACTCTCGTTGGGATGGAGATGGCTGGTGAGGGAGAGACTCAAGGCTCTATTTTCCTTCAGCCAGGCTCTGTCCACAGCAGCAGGTTCAGTCCAAAGCAACAGAGGAAAAGAATCCTCCAGCTTTTCCAGTGGGAGGCTGGTGCAGGCTGCAGCAGGAGCAGGCTGTGTTCTGTGAGCCGAGAGCACGCTCTGCTGAGCCTCAGCCTCACTGCAGCTGCCAGAGGAAGTGGCTGCAGAGTGGGAAGGTGCCTGGCCAGCACCAGTGCTGGACCTGCAGACACCAGCCGCACATGGGCCCCACTTGGCTGTGCAGGCTCAGCACAGCCCCCACAGCTGCCTACAGCCAGGGTGGGGGAGACTGCTGGCCACAGAGCAGGTTCTGCAGGGTCTGTCCTGGCCTGGGCCACCTCCTTGCAAGCAAGGCAGGAGCTGGGCGCGGAGACAGTCACTGAGCTGTTTGGGTGCAAAAGCCATATGAGCTCCTTGAGCTCAGCTGCTGCCCCAGGCCTGCCAGGGCCCCACTGACCCCTGTCCTCAGCTCCAGGGCTCTGCAACCCCTCCAGGGCTGGGGACCCTCTCTCTGCCCTGGGCAGCCTGGGCCAGGCCTGGGGAACCCCTGTGGCGAAGAAATTCTTCAGATGCACTCCACTGCCTGAGCCCCGGCCCTTCATCCCCACTACTGGGGGAACTGGGCTATCCCTTGTATGTAGTACTGGTGCAATTGGGATGTTCCTGTGTCCCACACTGATGTAATTGGGATGTCCTCGTATCCCTTACTGGGAGGACTGCATTGCCTATCCCGTACTGGTGGAACTGGGCTGTTCCCTATCCTGTACTGGTTAAAATAGGCTGTCTCCTATCCCGTGCTGGTGGAACTGGGCTGTCCCCTATCCTGTACTGGTTAAAATAGGCTGTCTCCTATCCCGTGCTGGTGGAACTGGGCTGTCCCCTATCCTGTACTGGTTAAAATAGGCTGTCTCCTATCCCGTGCTGGTGGAACTGGGCTGTCCCCTATCCTGTACTGGTTAAAATAGGCTGTCTCCTATCCCGTGCTGGTGGAACTGGGCTGTCCCCTATCCTGTACTGGTTAAAATAGGCTGTCTCCTATCCCGTGCTGGTGGAACTGGGCTGTCCCCTATCCTGTACTGGTTAAAATAGGCTGTCTCCTATCCCGTACTGGTGGAACTGGGCTGTTCCCTATCCTGTACTGGTTAAAATAGGCTGTCTCCTATCCCGTACTGGTGGAACTGGGCTGTTCCCTATCCTGTACTGGTTAAAATAGGCTGTCTCCTATCCCGTACTGGTGGAACTGGGCTGTTCCCTATCCCGCACTGGAAGGACTGGGCTGTCCCTGTGGCCACCTGACGGGCCACCAGGGGTCGCTGTTGCCCCGCGCAGCCGCGAGGCCCCGCCCGGCCAAGATGGCGCAGGGGAGGAAGGGTCGCGGTCGGGGGGTGACGGGGGGAACCCCCAGGCTGGGCTCTGCTGCGGAGGGGAAGCGTCAGGCGGTGCCTGTGTGGGCCCGGCCCTGCGCCCCCCGGCGTCACTCGGTGCCGCGGGGGCGGCCGCATCCCCCTGCTCCGGGGCTGTCGCTCACTGCCCCCTCAGGGGCTTTTGCAGACTTAGTCCCTGCTTGGTCGCTGGTAGCCACAACAGCCCGCGCACTCGCCCATCGCGCACCTGGCCGGGGTGGGCCCCTGGAGGCTGCGGGAGCCGCTGGACTCGGAGCTTAAACGGCCCCTCCAGGTCCCCGGGGCTCCTGGCGCAGCCGCCCGCAGCCTGTCCCCGCTCACTGCCGCGGGCCCCGGGGCTCTCACCGGCGGTGCCTCTGACTGCTCCCGGTGCTGCGGGGCGCTGGGAACCGCTCTGCGGCGCCTCTGGGCCGTGTGCGGGGAGCCGGGCGGCTGCGGACCGGCTGGAAGGGTTCGGCCGAGCTCCCACCTCTGGCACCGCCGGTGCGGGGCAGCTTCCCACCGCACACAGCCCGCAGCTTGCCGGGCTGCCTGCTCCCGAGGCCCGTTCCAGGGCAGCTGCACATGGCCCCGGGGTCTGTCAGGAGAGGCCTCCCGCTGACAGCGGCCTTGCAGGCCCTTGGTTGCAAAGAGGCCTGCGGGGCACCAGGCAGCAGCTGCTGTGGCTGCTGTCCCTCTGCTTCGGGCAGCCTTGGGTGCTCCCCGTGTTCAGCTGGGCCTGTGCCCAGAGACCTCAGCAGTGGCAGCGAAGCTGCAGCCCTGAACCTGCCCAAAAAAGGAGCCAGCTGGAGCAGACGGTAGCGAAGAGGGCCCTACACCAGGGCCAGGCCGTGTGCTGCGGCAGCGCCGGCCCTGAGACGAGCTGAAGAGGTCTGCAGCCGCTCAGCGTTCGGCCGAACGAGCTGGATCAGAGAACCTGGATGAAGTGCTTTGGCCTCCTCTTGGGTAAGTTCCTCACTCACAACTATTTAGCTCTTCCGCCCTTAAGCTGTTCTCTGGGCTTTACAACCCGAGTGCTGCAGTGAGTTCCAGTGTGGATGGGGAGATGCGGCTTCCATACAGTGGAAATGTATGGAATTTCCACCTGTGGTCACAAAGCTGGGCTGGGGCATCAGTCTCTCCCAGCCAGAGGTCCTCTGTGGTCAGGCCTGTGTGCTTGCCAGAGGAGCTCTGGGCAGGCACCTTGGGACACCGTCGTCAGGGCAGCAGCTGGAACTGGGCAATCACAGCCCATTAAATCAGTGGGTCTCCACACACCCATCTGCTGGCTGGGCCCAGAGAGTTGTGATCAATGAAGCTAAATCCGGTTGGAGGCCGGACTTGAGTGCTGGGGCCACTCCTGTTCTGTATCAGTGGTCTTGATGAGTGCAGCCTCAGTTTGCAGACGATGCTGAGTTGGGAGGGAGTGTCGATGTGCTGGAGGGCCGTTCAGCAGGGACACAGAACTGCTGGAGAGAGTCCAGCGCAGGGTCACAAAGATGATGAAGGGAGTGGAGCATCTCCATGAGGAGGAAAGGCCGAGGGAGCTGTGGCGTTTTCTGTGAATCCCTCTGCAGCCCCTCCTGACTTTCAGTGTGAAGGTTTGGGCATTTCCCTCTGTGCCAGTACCTGGGAGAGAATTTTCCTTTCCCTCTTCATCCTTCTGTTCAGGCTGCCTGCAGCCTGCAGCGCCTTCCCAGCCCTAGAAATACCTGCGCTCCAGAGAGCTCTGCTGCCGTCGTCCCTCCCCGCTGCCCGCCCCGCAGGCTCACACGTCTCAGCACCTTCCTTCTCAGCATAAACCCTTTAAATCACACCTCTTCTGAAAGCATGAGGAACTAGCAAACAGCACAACTTATATCAGTTCCTGGGCCATCTGGGAACCCGATTTAGATGTAATGTTTTCTGCAGTCACCTGGAGGAGGCTTTGGATGAAATATTTCAGGGTTATTGATTTCTATATCCATCAGTCAATCCCCTTTATTCTTCCCTGTTACTTCCAAAGCCATCGATGTCTAACAAACCACTCGGGCTTCCTCTGGCTTAATGCTGTTCCCTGGAGCACACACAGCCTCCTCAGCCCTGCCTGCAGCGGGTGACTGCACCGCACTCACTGGTCCCAGAAACAAGCTGTCAGAAACCCCAGCATGGCCAGGGCTACCTCCCTGAAATAATCTCTCCATCGTGGCCACAAAGCTGTTGCCTGAGCAGATACTAATGTGGTGGTTATTTGCAGAGTGTGGCAGCCAGTGGGGTCACCAGCACATCCCTGTGTTCCTGCTCCCAAGATGGGTTGTTTCCAGCCGAGTGCTGTGCTTCGAACACTAGAGAGCAGTGGGCTCTCACAGGGACAGCACTGCCTGCTGTGCCCGGGTCCTGCTGCTGCTCCTGCCCTGGAAACAGCCCTTAAACAGCCTGAGGGGCAGTGGCTGGGTGTGGGGCTCCCTGCTGACCCCCAGCTTTCCCTACCAGACACACCAGTGCCCAGAGGAGCAGGTTTCTCTAGGGGAGGGAGATGCTCTCTATAGTTTCACACTGAGCTGCTTGTCCAACAGCAGCTGTGGTTTATTTTCCTAGAGAGGGACTGAAAAATGAGCATTGAGAGCTCACCCAAGTTCTTGCAGGTGGGTGTTGGGTGAAAGCTGCACCCTCTGAGGGCTGGGGGTCCAGCGTCCTGGCTGGGTGACTGGTAAAGGAGACACTGTGCACGAGGGTGTGACGGCACGGGTGCAGCGTTGACCAAATGAGCAGCTCGTGCCCGTTCGGGTGGGCAGCCCAGGCCCTTGGCACATCTGATTTTTCACTTGCTTTCTTGCACATCAGATGTGAAAAATCTCCCTTGTACCTGCCTCCCCATTTCTCACCCTGACTGGGGCGTTTAATGAGCCCCCACGTAGAAAAGGAAGAGAAGAGAGGGAGAAAATCATTATTTAGCCCAAATCAGAGGCTGTGACTGGCACTTTCATTAAGGGAAATCGATTAACTGGCCCTGATTGTGCTTGTTGCTACCCCTGGCTGCTGCAGGGCCAAGTGCTGAACCGTGGGGAGGTGCTGGGCTGCGAGGTCTGGCTCAGGGATCCCGAGGCTGGGACGTGTGCGATTCACGGGCACCCAGGGACGAGGCAGCGGGCGGCTCCGAACAAACCGGGACCTGCTCCCAAGCATGAGGGTGATGCAAGGGATGCGGAGGCACGCGGGAGCGGGCAGGGAGGAAGGAGATCTTGGGCGCCAAAGCAGGAGGCGTTTTAGTTACATGAAGTGGGCAGCTCCTCTGGAGCCCAGCAGTCCTCGTGTCCTAGGGTGCGTGGCAAAAGCTTTTGCTCTTAGAGACTTCATGTTGTGTGAAGCTCCCGTAGTTGGGGGGAGTGGGGCCAGCATCTCCTCAGACATCTCCAGGTGCAGGTGGCCCAGGCCCTGTTTGCAGTTCAGGTCCTTCAGTCTGAGGAGGTGTGGAGCGTGGCCTGGGCGAGGGCTGTGGTCTTGTCCCAGCAGCTCACACCGGCTGTGGAATAGGCTTTGGCACCCTCTCCACGGCCCCACAGCCCAGCTCTGTTCCCATCGGAATGCTCCAAGCTGGGCACGTGGCTCCAGGGTGGGCAGCGGCCAAAGCCCCGACGTGCGACCACTGGGACACCTGTGACCATCCAGCCGTCTCTTTGCTCGCCCGTGGCAGCCAGCGTCCCTGCCACGCTGCGGTGATTCATGGGTCTGTCGGGGAGCCGGCAGCGGGAGCGGCGGGGAAGAGCAATTTGTGAAGATGGGGCTCTCGCCTTCGCAGCCACCTCTGCAATTCAGTTGTTCGGCATCTCCCAAGTTTGGCGGCGGCTGCACCCGGCGCGCCGGTGCTGCGTGATAAATACAGCGGCTGCACGCTGCCGCTGCTGCTGGGGATAAAAGATTGGTGATGACCTTTCCGGATGAGATCTTGGAGCGCGTGGAATAAATGTAGAAAAGGTCATAAGTGGGAGCTTTTATTATGTGGTGAAGTCAAATGTCAGCCCTAATCAGCCCACACACACCTGGGCCTGCGGCCACGGCCAGCTCCAGCAAGGACATCATAGCCTGCCCGGCCTGTGCTCTGCAGGGACTGGGCTGTCCCACCCCAGGGTGCTCGTGGAGCCCCCCTGCAGGGACTGGGCTGTCCCACCCCAGGGTGCTCGTGGAGCCACCCTGCCGGGACTGGGCTGTCCCACCCCAGGGTGCTCGTGGAGCCCCCCTGCAGGATCTGGGCTGTCCCACCCCAGGGTGCTCGTGGAGCCCCCCTGCAGGGACTGGGCTGTCCCACCCCAGGGTGCTCGTGGAGCCACCCTGCAGGGACTGGGCTGTCCCACCCCAGGGTGCTCGTGGAGCCCCCCTGCAGGGACTGGGCTGTCCCACTCTGGGGTGCTCGTGGAGCCCCCCTGCAGGGACTGGGCTGTCCCACCCCAGGGTGCTCGTGGAGCCCCCCTGCAGGGACTGGGCTGTCCCACCCCAGGGTGCTCGTGGAGCCACCCTGCCGGGACTGGGCTGTCCCACCCCAGGGTGCTCGTGGAGCCCCCCTGCAGGATCTGGGCTGTCCCACCCCAGGGTGCTCGTGGAGCCCCCCTGCAGGGACTGGGCTGTCCCACTCTGGGGTGCTCGTGGAGCCCCCCTGCAGGGACTGGGCTGTCCCACCCCAGGGTGCTCGTGGAGCCCCCCTGCAGGGACTGGGCTGTCCCACCCCACATGTGATTCCTGGCTGCAGAGTGCCCCCAGCAGAGCTGCAGCTGCTCAGGCTGCACAGAGCAGCAAAGAGTGGACCCGGCGGTTTGTTTCCAGCCCGGCTGTGGTGCCGCTGTCCTCAGGCAGCCCCTCTCTCGCAGGGTCTTGGTTGCACAAACATTCCTAAGGGTGAGAGTTTGCTTTGCGTGAGTGTTTTAAGAGCGGGTGTAATTGAAATTCTCCGTGCGGTGCCGGGGCGGATGACTCATCCATCACCGGGTTATTTTCTGTGTAATAAACAAGATGGAGAGCCGGGCTTGGAGGAGCTGGACTTAACGAATGGCTGGAGCTCTTTGCATTCAAACAGGAATGACATCAACATTTAAATCCCAAACAGCCCTGCTGAGATTACATCCGCGGTGGGTGGAGAGGGCCTGGGCGGCCGGCAGCGGCGGTGCCGGCACGTGCTTGCAGTTGGCTTTGGCAGCAAACGCTTCCCGTTGTGCACCCGGGCAGTCGCTCCTCCGCTGGGCTTCAGCGCCGGGGGTCCCTCAGGGCAGGGAGCAGCGGTCTGCTGGCTTTGTGCCTTTCCGCAGTGGGCCTGGGCCTCGGGAAGCTTTTTGCAGTTATGGCTCTTGCAGTGGGGTCCCTGTGGCACCCAGTCCCATCCCGTGGAGAATCACAGAATGCTGGGGACTGGAAGGGACCTCAAAAGATCATCCAGTCCCATCCCCCTGATACAGCAGGATGCCCTGGATCCAGTCACACAGGAACATGCCCAGATGAGTTTCAAATGGCTCCGGAGAAGGAGGTTCCACAACCCCCCTGGGCAGCCCCTGCCAGGGCTCTGGCACCCTCCCTGGGAACAAGGTCCTTCTCACACTGATGTGGAACCTCCTCTGCTCCAGCTCACACCCGCTGCCCCTTGTCCTGTCACTGGGTGCCCCTGAGCAGAGCCTGGCTCCATCCTCCTGACACCCACCCTTCACATCTTGATCGACATTCATGGGGTCACCTCTCCTGCAGCCCCAGCTCCCTCAGCCTTCCTCATCAGAGAGATGCTCCCCTCCCTTCATCATCCCTGTGGCTCTGCGCTGGACTCTGTGTGTGCCCAGCTCGTCCTGCTGCAGGGCCTGGACAGCCCTGAGCCGCAGCCACCATGTAGGAAGGGGGAGACGAACGGTTGTCCTCTCTCATGTCTGTCCTCTGCTCAGAGCCCCGGCGCTGTAACCTGAGCGGCCTTGTTTAGCCAATTCCTAATTTACCAGCAATTAACTTTAATGCATTAATAACTGTTGTCATTTTCCTGACAAATTATCACCAGGCCCTGTGGTACCAGGCTGCAGGAGCTGGGCAAGCAGTGGCAAATGAATAGTTTAGTGTTCCTGAGTCACTACATCTGCACCTGATTACATTTGCAGAATAATTGCACTGGCACCGCTTCCCCCGGCCGTGTTGGTGTCAGCAGCACGGGGGTGATAAATCCTTGCCAGGCAGCCCCCCGCAGCCCTGATTAGAGCCCTCCATCACCCCCAGGGAGGGCCCCCGGTGACACTGTCCGGCCGGGCCCGCCGCCAGCTCCCTGATTTACTCACCTCCGCACTGGAGAAACTAATTCAGGAGACAGATTGCTGGAAGGACCCTCTGTGCGGAGCATGAATCATTGTTTAATCACAGCCTTACCCGGGCTAAAGAGCACAGCTCCCAGGTACCCGTGCCGAGATGGCTTGGAGGAGCCCCCTGCATCCAGCTGCAGACCTCCAGCATCACCCAGGCTGGGAACGCCAGAGCCACAGAGCTGCTGCGTCCCTTGCAGAGGAGGGGTTGGAGGGACAGGGTGACGGGGACTTCTGATAGCACCTGGCACCGTCTGCCTTGGCTGGGTGAGGGGCTCCCATCTGCTGCGTGAAGGGTGTAGAGCAGAAAACATCAAACATGGGGTCTGGCCAGGCTGGGGCCTTCTGGTGCTGTCTGGGGTGACCTGCCACCCCCTGGGACAGGGGCAGGACAGAGTGGCAGCACTGAGCACCGAGTGCTCGCGTGGAGAGCCCGGGGCTCTGGTGCCGTGGCGAGCGGCTGGCTGCTCCCACAGCTGCAGGAGGACAGCAGGACAGCCCCGCTCACACTCCCGCAAAGGTCAGCGCTCAGACTGGTCGTGGCACCGCTCCATCCTGCCACTTTGTGTGGGCTTTGAGGGGTCCTGGGCAGCAGCGACGAAGCACGATTATGCGAGACCTTTCGATCAGAACAGATTTATTCAAAACTCAGGCATAAATATTAATGTCCCCGAAGATTTTGAACAACTATTTGGCATAAGCAGAGCAAATATTTAAATCAGAGCTGACTGCTGTGCATCGCAAACAGACGGGGCAGTTCTGCGCACGACGGCACCCCTGGCGCAGCCTGGCTGTGCCCTGGCATTTCTGGGAGCCCCACGGGCTGCTGCGACGAGCGCGGTACGTGGCGCTGCGCCCGCCGGCGCCCTCCTTGCCTCTGCTCTCAAGGTCATCGCTTCAGCCACACGGGTGGCTCCTGGGTGGGGGGGTCCTCTCGGCAGAGGGAAGGGGCAGCCTTCACCCCACAGTCCCCCTCCTGCACAGGGGCTGGCACATGGCCTTCACCTGCAGCCAGCAGCACCGTTCAGCAGCTCCGGGTGCCCAGGTGGGTTGGCAGCAATTGGCTGCAAGTGTCAGCCCCTCTGCCCCATCCTCACCCCTCTGCGAGGGCTGCCCGCCGGGCAGTCGATGCCTGGTGTGTCTGCAGTAATGAACAGAGATGTCTGTGCTGTCGCTGGGCAGTGATGAGATTGGAAGCGGCTCCTCTGAGCACTGATGAAGCGTGTCCACTTCTCCTGGTTAACAGCATCTCAGCTGCTCCCCAGGGAGCTGCCAGCAGGCTGTCGGGGCTGTCCCCTCCTCTGGCAGCCCCCACGGGGCTCAGGACTGCGGGCGTGAGCCAGAGGCACTGGAGGTAGCTCGGCAGGGTGCGGCTGCAGCTGGAGGTTGACGTAAACCCTCTCTGCTCCTGCTCCTGCTGCTGCTGTGATGCAGCTGTGGGCCTGGACACAAGGAGAGCAGTTCACCCCGCTTTGCGTGCCCACGGCAGGAGATAAGGTCTTTGCTGCAGGAAGGGCAGTGCCTCTGCAGGTCCTGCCTGGTTCCGATCGGGCTGTGCGCTAATGACGGGGTCGGTGCTCCCTGGTGGCTCAAGGCCATGGTGTCGGGTCACCGTCAGCCAATGTGCCCCCAGTCGCAGGGGGTCAGTTGCCGTGCAAAGCAGAGATGATGGAGCTCGGCCTGTTCACTCTCCTGTCTGTGCCAGGCAGGTGAACGTGCTGCTGCGTGTCTTGGCCATCCAGGTGAGCAGTGCCAGGCGAGTGAAGGGGCAGAGAGGTTCCTGCGTCAGCAGCGTCCCGGGGTTTGCTGCTGGTGGGCAGAAGCAGCAGGAGTCGCTCAAGAGGTCACTGGAAGGAAATCCTTCTGCCTCAAAGCAGGGGGGGATTCTGTGTCTGGAATTCTCTCTGCAGTCTCCTGCCAGCTAGGAGGGTGCATGAGGGTTTAAGGGATGCTGCTGGCACCTCTGGGTCTGGCCCCCACCTCAGTTGCCTCCTGGTTAGGGGCCTTCCCGGCTGCCTTGGTGCTCGGGGCTTTCAGCCAGCATTTGGCAAATGAGGGAGCAGCACGTCGCCCTGTTTCCAACATCCCAGGGTAAATACCTGTAGCCTGTGCAGGACTGCACCAAGGGCAGGTGGTCCACAGAGGGGCTTCGGGTGTGAGCATTAGAGCAGCCCCAGCTCTGTCCTTTCCAACAACAACCACCTCTTGTAGATGAGAGGGGGACAAGAGGCAAATTGCAGCAATTTCCTGTCGAAATGGGCTGGTTTGGGGCCCCAGATGTTTGCGCGGGGCTGACTAACGTGAAATAATTGCAGACCATTAAAATAAAGCAGAGGCTTCAGAGGAGACGCGGTTTCCTTTCAAGGCGAGAGCACGTGTCTCTACACCTAGTAATTATCAATTACAGAAGATATCGGCTCTGTTATCTCAACAGCATCTCCAGTTATCTTTTCAGGGCTAATTGCAATGGATTTCATTCTGAACTCAAACACTAATGATTTTGACCTTTACACTTATTCCTGAGGTGTGATAACGCGCTGAAGGCTGCACAGAACTGCTCTGCTCTTGTTTGCTCTGCAGTTCCTCGCCTTTTAACACGGAGAACCTCCCTTCACCCTGCCACCCCTGCCCACTGCTGGGGCTGGAGAGCTGCAATGGGGAAGAGGTAGCTGCAGCCCCAGCCCCATTAAGCTCAAACAGAGCAACACAACCCAGGGATGCAGGGTCCATGCATTAAACATGAGTGAGCATCTCGAAGGCCCCACCACACTCACCCTGGGCAGCATTGCTCAGCCTCTTCCTCTTGTGGAAATATTAAGCAGGTAGTGCTGGGAGCATCAAACAGGAGTGCACAGAGCTCTGGTGGAAATGGCTCATCCTTGGGACAGTGCCAGACTCCAGAGTCTCTCCAGCAGACTGGCATCTGTGGATGCACTGGCTGCTCCCCAGTGCCATTCCCTGCTGCTGCTGGGAGGGCTGATCCTGGCCCCACGGCTCTGGGCTGCTCTGTGTGTGCCAGAGTGGGGCTCTGCAGACTAGGGGGGGCTCTGGGGGAGCAGGGCAGAGCAGCGGTGCCTCGTTCATTCCCGACATCGGTGGTTACAGCCCTGCACATCTCAGGGAGCAAAACTTTCTCATCTGCTCCTTCTTCAAAGCAGATTTGATCTCCACGTTCCCTCAGCACATGTCCTGCCTAAGTCCCCTATTTAAAGACCCTGGTTTTTGCTGTCTTTGAGGAAGATGATTCCCTCTTGCCTAATTAAAGCCTCATTTCCATGAGGAAGCCCTTGAATTAGGTGGATTGTCTGCTGGTGCAGTGATGCCTCTGCGTATGGCTCCTGGAGCCTGGGCCTGCAAGGCCTGCAAGGAGGTCCTTGGGGTGGGAGGTCCTGGAGGCAGGAGGTCCTGAAGGCAGGAAGTCCTGGTGGCAGGAGGTCCTGGAGGAAGGAGGTCAGGTCGTGGGGGCAGGAGGTCATGGGGGCAAGAGGTCCCCGGACACAGGATGTGTGGCGTGTCTCTCCTCATTCCTTGTCTGCTGCTTCTGGAAGCAGAGGAGCAAACTGAGGCCCGGAGGACCTGCAGAGCTGACGGATGTGAGGGGTAGGTGTGCAAGAACCCCCAGTGTGCGTGGGTTTCCGTTGCACCCTTCACGTTGTCGCTGGCACTGACTCTTCGTTAGAAACCAGCCTGGATGCTCTTTAATCCCCAGTAAAAGTGTCCCCCTTCCGTGTAGGTGGTGCAGGCGCTCCCGCCAGGTCAAGCCCTCAGCGCTGCCTTCGGAGCTGCCACTTGCCCCTGTCCCCTCCTGCTCTCCATTACCTCTGTGGGTTTTAATATTTAATTGGTGCTTTTGGCTATTTTTGCCTGCTGGCCCTGTGCCGCGTGGAGAGCGGGAGGGAGGTCGCTGGCCTGTCGGGGAGGAGGAGAGGCTCTGCGCTGCTTCTTCAGCTGTCTATAATTTACTGGCTCTGGATGTCCCACCAGGCCCTTCCCAGAACCTCGGCTGCTGCCCTGCTGCTTACAGGCTTCTCTTTTCCTCCCCGCACACCCTGGGCTCTGGAAGCCCAGTGGATGGAGCCCACCTTGGGATCTGGGACCCCATGAACTTCCCATATAGCTGCGGGGCCAGGAGAGGGCTGTGGGGAGACCTGAGGGCAGACTGGGAGCGTGCATGGCACGAGCTCTGCGAGTGCCCTGGGGTGACAGCTCCGTGCGCTGTGGGACGGGCACCAGCCGGCTGGGTGGCCGGCGGGGCTGGAGCACCGCAGGGCCTGGCGCCGTGGCCAGGGGCTGAGCGTGGGGGCTGCAGGCACTGGCGCACTGCACTCTGTGCTGTAGCCGAGCTCCGAGCTCCGGGCTGGCCTTGTGCTCTGTTGTCTAGGCAAAGGTTTCCATGACACTAAATAAAGTGAAATATGATTTTGCACAGCTGGACTCTGCCTCAGATGCAGGTTCGGGACAAGAAATGTTCATCCAGCAGAGAGCTGCAGGTAGCAAAGAGCAGGGGCTGTGATCTGCGATGGCAACAAGCAGAAAGACAGCCCTTTGCAGCAGCTATTCAGCTGGATCCCAAGCAGAGGTTTACTCCCCAGCCGCAGCTTGGTTGTTGTTCTGGTGGAACTGGCTCGTGCTGCAGGGACAGAGAGCGTTCAGGTGGTCGTGTCTGATGCAAGAGGAACTGGAGATGGCTGGCTGTGCCTGGGCAAGGCACTGGGTGCCCCCACCCCATGAGCTCTGGTCACAGGACTGTCGAACACCTCGGGTCAGGGTGCCGCCAGCAGCCCCTGGCTGTGCGGGAGGTTGGCAGAGGTGTGTGCGGGGGCACCCTGGCCTCCAGCTGAAGTGGTCCGGTTGGAGTCCTGCGTGTCCTGACCAGCCCCTGGCTGTGTGCGGGAGGTTGGCAGAGGTGTGTGCGGGGGCACCCTGGCCTCCAGCTGAAGTGGTCCCGTTGGAGTCCTGCGTGTGCCATTGCCCCACCCTGTGTGCCTGGGCTGCTGCATCAGCACAGCGGTGCCTGGAGATGCCCTCTGCTGTGCCTGGGCGCGTCCCCGCAGCTCTGAAACCGCTGCTTGCACAAGGATTCTGTTTAAATTGCTTTAAGTTGCAGCATCCTGTGGGATCATCTCGGCGAAGCTTGGAGGGGAGCTTTGCAGATCTTCCTCTAAGAGATTTAATTGAATGTTGTGGGATATCAAGTGCACTGTGCTAATTGGTGTTAATTTGGAAGTTGTCTGGATTCTGGAGTCTCATTTAGCAGTAATTAACATCCGCTCTCGGTTTTGCTTGCAGATGGAGTGTTCGCTGCTTCCCCACCCCTCTGCTGGAGCAAAGGACACGGCTGGGCCCGGGCTGCACCCGAGTCTCCAGGAAGGAACCGGTGAGCGGTTGAACCGGTTAAGGAACTGGCTGGGAGCGAACGCCAGACTGGAGCTGCCTCACGGCTTGGGCAGGCGGCTGGGACAGAGCTGCTGCGGGTTCAGCTCAACCACCTCCCGGCGGTTCAGGGCCCGGCCCCAGCTCCATGCGTCTGCTGGGCAGGGCCAGGCTCTGCGGTGGGTGGGCAGCTGGCCTGGGGAGGTGGGGGCACCCAGCCATGGGAGCCTGGCAGGGGATGGGCACGGCTGGCACGCTGGGTGGGGTTAAGGCATGAGAGACCTGTTTGGAGCACCCAGTGCCTGCTCAGTAACGATGCAGAAGTGATCAAGTCCATGTGGAAGCGCAGGAGGGAGCTGCGGGATGCCCTGGCGGCGGGGGGCTGCTTGCCCGTGGTGCCTGGCCCCGGGCTGCGCAGGTACTGCTCTGCAAATCAGCCGTGAAATTGGGATGCTGACGGGAGCTTTGAAATGAGGGGTCTGGGGGGAGGCGGTGAAATGTTTAACAGGCAGAAGCAGCACAAAGCCTCAATTTTAATTATTGTGGGTTTAATCAGTGGAATAGTTTCTTCTCCCCTGAATGGGAAAGTAATTGGAAATGTGAATGGAGGGTGATTGTTGTGGAAATTGCAGAGCCAGGGAGGGGAGCAGCCCAGCCCCAAACTGGCTCCTGGCTTTGGGAGTGGTGTGAGAGCTTTGTCTTCGCGGTTGTGGGCAGGGGGCCCGGCGGTGGCTGGCACTGGGGTCACTGTGATGGGGCTGGTGCACTGGTGCTGCCCCTGTGCCAGGGTGATGGGGCCTCCACAGCCTTGTTTGGGGACCTCTGCCAGCTCTGCCTCCTGGCACAGGCAGCTCCTGGCCACAGCAGTAGACTGCTGGGATACCCACAGGTGGTGGTGGGCGCTGGCAGGAGCACAGGACGCTGCACCCGCGGCACCGTGCAGAAGCTGCACGGGGGGCACCCTGTCATCCCCTGAGCCGCTGGCACAGGGCCGTGGGTGGAGGTCAGCAGGACAAGGGGGACCCATCCCTCTGGGGGAGGTCCAGGCAGGCGCGGAGTAGCTGACCAGGATAAGCACCGTGGAAGCTGCTTGGCAGCAAGGAAGGGCTAGGCCCGCTCTCGCCCATGGTTCGGTAATCGGAAGTGAGGAACTGCTCTCGTCCTTAAGTCGGGCGCTTCGTGCAGTAGGTAAGTGGGAGACACAGGATCCCGGTTTTCGTTCGCCTTCCGCGCACGTAGGGAGAATGAACCTCCGTCTGCAGCAATTCGGAGCTAATGAAAAACGAATGAGGTTCTAAATCAACCCCGAGCGCGGAGCTCTGCTGCCACGGCCGCGCGCGGCTGCTGGAGGACAGCCTCCGTTTCCAAGGCTCCTCGCGGAGTCCTGAATAATTGGATGAGATTCCGAGCGAGGCCCTCGCCAAAACATTCATCACGGCACGCGGCGAGCGGCGGGGCGGCCCGGGGCCGTCTGCGCCTCGCGTCACGGCTTCCCGTCGCCTCGCGCGTTTGGGGGGCCGAGGTGTCTCTTGCGGCGTCTGCCCATCGCTCATCGGTCCCGAGTGGCCGGCCCTGCCCAATCGCTTCTCGCGGAGGGTCCCTCCCGAGCGGCCTTTAAATCACGTCTGAGGGGCCCATAATTCTCCCCGGTGCCCGGCGCTGCCGCGTGTTTGATCAGTTCGGATCCCATCAAAATGTAAATAATCGAAGCCCTGGCGCTGTTATTTATACGGCCCTGCTCCGGGCTGGAATTTATGGATTAATTTCAGCTACAAGTGTCTGAAGGGAGGGGAGAGAGCAGATTGATGATGGGATGTGTGGCTGCCACTGAATGTCACTGCTGCCAGTGTCTCCTGCGCCGCACACCCCCTATAACCTCCCTCCTGGCCCCGCGACCTGGCAGCAGGGGCAGGGGGATGCAGCCCGCAGCAGGAGGCTGGACAGGGCTCCTCTCCTTGGAGCCAGGCTGGTGAGGAACCAGAGCAGGGGGACCGCAGAGCCAGCTGCCGTGGGCCCTCCTGCCCCCCAGGAGTGGGACCAGCAGCCCGGGAGCAGCAGGAGGGAGAAGCCAGCTGGCCTGGCCGTGCGGGCAGCAACTTGGCCCCCGCCCTGAGCTGTCTGTACAGCATCGTATCTGATCCAGACGCGGCGGTACGTGCATTTCTCTGGGAGTGAGCTCCTGCCTGACACCGTCTGTGATTGCTTTTCTAAAACCATGCGGGGTGGATCAGCTCCTTCATCCACTGATAAGGTATCAGGTGACAGAGGGATCAGCATCCACCACATAAATCTGCAACTAATCCTTCGGAATCAATATTTTTCATTAAGAACCTGTGAGAGTTGGGCCATTAGAGGGAAAAATCTGTTTAGGTTGACACCTTGATGAAGTTATTCAGTTCAGGGGCTTAAGTCATTGAAAGGTAATAAAGAGCAAAGAGCACAGAGATCGAGGTGCCAGTTATGAGAGCCCTGCGACGGCGGCGGGGGCTTCGCTGCAGGGAGCCATTTCCGTGGGGATTCATCACGGAACAGGGTGGGTTCAAAGGCTCCGGCACTGCCCACGTGTTGCCGCCAGCTGGGGACACTGCCCAGGGGGTTCCCTCCTGCGCTGAGGGTGGGTCTGCTTTGTCCCCTGAGCACGTGGGGTGCCGGCCATCCACGTCCCATGTCCTTGGTGTTCCCTGGCCATCCACATCCCGTGTCCTTGGTGTTCCCCAGCCATCCACGTCCCATGTCCTTGGTGTTCCTCACTCATCCACACCCCGTGTCATTGGTGTCCTTGGTGTTCCTCAGCTTCCTGATCCCGTTGTGGCCGGTGTTCCCCAGGAGCAGAGGTGTCTCTGCCTTCCCACACTCCGGCAGCCGGCTGCCCTGTGCCATCCCTGTTGACCCCATGAGGGTCTCCTAGCCACAGCTCTGATGTCTGCTGGGTCCCTTGGTGGGGATTCCCTCCCCTCCTGGCAGTGTGGCTGCCCTGGTTGAGCACAGCCCAGTGTGGGGATTGGCCCCACAGCCGCAGGAGCTGGAGCTGTGTGGGGAGCAGGAGGGTCCCCTGGAGAGCAGTGTGTGGCCGGGCAGCGGGTGCCTGTTGTGCCCCTCTGAGAGAGGAGCAGCTGCTCACAGACCGCTGCTCAGCCACGCACTGCTCCACAGCTCGGTGCAGATGTTCAATCCCTGGATAAACTGGAGGAGTGTTCACCAGCACGCGGGCAGTGGGGCAGGACTGACCCCACACGCGGGATGCTGCGGGCTCCTCTGTAGTACGTGGCGCTGAAGAGCAGGAGTGAGCTGGGCGTCGGGCTCCTGCTGCTCCTCCGGCACCGGCTGTAATAACCCGAGAGTCAAACTCATCCTGAAGTTCTCCGCGCGGGTTAACCGGGGCTAGTTGTGTGAGCTGCTCACGAAACCACGTGGCCCACGACTCTCCAGACCTCACTGAAGGGGATTTAGTGGTGGGGCTGCTTTGGGAATCCTACCATTCCTTGCAAGTCGCTCGAACAGCAACATGAGACCCCTGCCATGAGCCCCCTGCCATGAGGCCCTTGCCTTGAGCCCCCTACCATGAGACCCCTGCCATGCCGAGCCGCTGCTAATCCCGGGGCGAGGGGGGTGGATGCGAGCAGCCTGAGGGGACGGGCACTGCCAGCCAGGGGCGCAGGGGGGCCTGATGCCCCACACCGGAGCAGGGCATGTGGCCGTTGCCTGCATCCCACCTGCCCCGGCCAGGCGTAGCGAGTGCCTGGGCCACCCAGGCAAGGCTGGAGGCCTCTGCCCAGTGCAGAAGTGCCAGCTCAGCCCCAGCACTGAGCACCCTGCCCCAGCTGAGCCAGGGCAGGGAGGCACTTGGTGATTCCCCAGAGCTGGCTGATGCCAGGGAAGTTCTGCAGTAACGACCTTGGCTCGCAGCCACCGCCGGTGTTTTGCTCTAGAAAGGTTTTGTTTTGCAGCTCCTCCAGCAGCCGTGTGTTTCCGCCCTCACTGCCCAGCCCCAGCCAACACCGAGATCCAGCGGGAGGGCGCGATCAGAGGGCAGCACCCCTGGGCAGCTGGGTGGGCAGCGGGAGGATGCAGGGTTCACTCCAGGGCTGCAGCTCCTCTGCCCTGCAGAAAACGCGTCAAGCCACCCAAATCCTAACGAGCAATTAAAAGCTAATCAAAGGGAAATCTGTCAGATAAGGGCTGCTGTGCGGTTTGGTGCTGGGCCGCGCGTCTGTTTGTGGAACAAAACATATTGTCGGCGAGATTTGTAGCCCTGAGACTGCGTTGTGGCTCCTGGATCCCATTCAATTGAGAATTGATGGGCTGGGAAGGATGGGATTTTTATGGTACCGGCGGCCTGTATCTGGGGTTTCGGCGAGCGGCGGGGTGCTCTGTGCAGGCTGCGTGCGCCAGGCGCCGCTCCTGGCTTCGGAATCAGGACGGGGATGGCCGCCGGTTCCTCTTCTCTCCCCACGTGTGCCTGGGCCTGAGCAGAGGAGGTGCCCGGTGCCAGAGGGGCACGTTCCTGCAGCGGTTTTGGTTTTGACTGACTTCAAATAAACGATCTCCAGAACTTCCCAAAGGAGAGGGAATTTCACAGGCACCATCTCTCAGGGTCTCTCCAGTTCTTCACCAGTCGCAGAGCTGTGCTAGCAATGGAGTTTTTGCCTCAGTTTCACATTTGGGAAAAGAATCACAGAATCCCACAACATCGGGGACCGGAAGGGACCTCAAAAGATCAGCCAGTCCCATCCCCCTGCCACAGCAGGATCCCCTAGATCCAGTCACACAGGAGCAGTCCAGGAGGGTTTGAAACGTCTCCAGAGAAGGAGACTCCACAACCCCCCTGGGGGGTCACCCCTCAGGCTCCTTTTTCCCAGCTGCAGAGCCCCAGCTCCCTCAGCCTCTCCTCAGCAGGGGGATGCTCCCCTCCCTCCATCATCCCTGTGGCTCTGCACTGGGCTCTGGCTCTGTGGTGGGCCTGCAATGCCCTGGGTCCATGGGGTATCCCAGCCAGTCCCTCCACTGGGGATCAGAGTGAGAGCCAGGATGGACAGCCAAGGCAGCCCCTGCAGAGGAGGCCCAGGGGGTCTCTGCTGTGCCAGTCCCCCCCGGGCCCCTGGCTGCTGCTGTTTGGCCGTCGCTGCTGGAGCCGTAGGAGCCACCACCATGAATCTGCAGCTATGGATTTTCTTTGGCAGCAGCTGCCCCCGGGGACTGCTGCTCATTTCGTGTTCGGGAAGGAGCTACTGTAGTTGTAGCAAATCTTTTTATAACGATCTTTCATTGCAGAGCAGAGTATTAATTACCAGAGGGGATTAGGAAACGCATCAGCCCTCTGACCCCGAGAGGCGCTCGGGGGCCTTTCAAGTGTTTCTGCGGATCTACGGGGCCCGCAGCTGTTTGTCAGGGCAGGGACGGCGTGCAGGAGATGGGTGCCAGCACTGCTCGCCCGCGGAGCTCGTCTGCAGCCCCCTGCCCAGTACAGGGCCACCAGCAGTTGAGGAGCTCTTGCCAGGAGAGAACATCTGCAGTGCCACAGAGCCCTGGAGCTGGGCAGGGGAGCAGCAGAGCCCCCCTGACCCCTGGCAGCCTCCAGGGAGCAGCCACCTCAGCTGAGCGCAGGGACCCTTCCTGCCCGCCTGTCCTGGGCAGCAGGTGATGGCCCCTGTGGGCTGGGCTGGCTGTGGCTGAGGGGCATCAGCCCTGTGCGGCCCTGATCGCCCGCCCCAGCACACGACTCCAGCGGTGCCCCGCTCACCTCCTCCTGGGCGTGGAGAGGCGCCTTCAAACGCGTCCGACCTTCCCTAGCACCGGGTTCTCTGCGCAAGAGAGGATTTCTTTGCTCTCAGAAGCCCAGAGGTGGAACGCGAGCAAATTGCTGCCTTTTGCTGGCGAAGGGAGTGGGAAAACCTCGGAGATACATCTACATTACCCTAAACGCATCCATAATTCATACCTCAAGGAGACATTTTTAGCTCCCTCGGAGGTTTGCTGGAATCTATTATTGATGGGGCCGCGTTAGGCAACAATAGGCTCCTCTGCTTCACAGCCGGCTGCCGGCTGAGTCAGGCTGCGGCACCTCCGCGCAGCAGCGTGAGCTCTCAATTAGGCTTCGCGAGGATTTGGGAGGGATTTGTGAAGACGCTGCAGTGATGTGCAGTGAGTGAGCGGGAGAGGATTCCTGCAGGGATTCCCGCTCCCGGCGCTTAGTCCACGGGTCAGGAACGTGAAAGGCGCTCGGAACAATTAGCTGCTGTTCAGTTCTCCGAGAGCAGCGTTTGCTCGGCGAAACTCGGCGGGTGCAGGCACCTTCCGAAGCAGGGCTGCCGTGATCCGCTGATCGCGGTGGCCACAGGGCGGGCGGCCCGCAGGCCAGCTGGCAGCTCGGGGTGGAATCGCACAGCAGAGGCAGGAGGGCTCGGCTCCCGCTGGCGCAGCACTGCCGCCAGACCCCTGCATGAGGACCCAGTGCTGCAGGTTTTGCGCTGGCTGGGGAGGCCGGATGCTGGCACTGCCCTCACGGGATGGCCTGGGTTGGCGCCTGAACACTGACGTGCTGGCGAGCCCAGAGCTGCCAGGAGCCCACGGCCATCCCCAGCCCCTGCTGTGTGCCAGGGCCCACAGGAGCAGCGAGAGACTGGCCCGCACCTCTCAGATGCTCTGCAAAGGCTGGGGAGGGGTTGCGTGTGACCCAAGCCGGGAGTGTCGGCACCACCACCCCCAATCCCTCTCTTCCTTCTTTCTGAAGTCTCGTGTCCAGTTCTGGGCACCTTGGTTCCAGAAGGACACAGCTGCTGGATGATCTTTCAAGGTCCCTTCCAATCACCGAGGTTCTGTGATTCCAGCTCTGCCTCTGGCTGGCTGCCCCTGCCTTGTGCTGGCCATTGACACCAAGCTGGGGGGCAGCAGCAGCTTTGCGGGTCCCCCAGCAGAACCCCGGCACTGGCTCTGGAGCAGCCAGCGCAGGGCAGGGCAGGGTCCAGGTGCTCTCTGTGGGAAAAGGGCTGGGCGCCAGCAGCAGCAGTTCTGCAGCGTGGGAGCGGTGCTGCCGGGGAGCTCCCGGTTCTCTGAAGGCGCTGGCCTGCAGCGCTCAGAGCCTGGCTGCGTGTCGGGAGCGCCACGAAGGCGCATGGAGCCCGCAGAGCGCAGGCAGCCGGCTTCCATTTGCAAGGTGATTTCCTCTGGGCGTCTCTTCCCGGCGAGGCGTTGGCAGGTGTGCGCTGGCTCTTGGCAGAGAGAACCAACCAGTGCAGACCTTGTGCAGAGCCTTGAGAAAACATAGTCTCTCCCTGCGCCAGACGCGCGGTGCCTGCTGACTCAGCCGCTTTTGTGCGTGACAGGGCTCGAAGAAACGACTGCCGCCGCCTGGCTCGGCACGGGCTGGAGCGGGGCACGGGCCCCGTCAGTCAGAGAGACCCCGGTGCCACTGGCAGCACAGCGATGGTTCTTTCCCGGCTCTTCCTTCAACCGACGCCTCCAAGCGCTCCCAGCTCGAGCAGCGGTGTCACGGGGTGCTGGGCGCGGGCAGGAGCCAGGCGCTGCTGTGTTCTGGGGCCAAGGAGAGGCTGTCCCTGCCGTCCTGGGCAGGGCTGTCCCTGTCACCCTGCGGGAGGGCGTCTGTGCTGTCGCACCCCCAGCTTCCAGCGCAGCCCTGCTGCAGGCCGGGTGCTGTCCCCTGCGCTTGGGGTGTCGGTGGGGATGCTGCGGCATGAGAAGGCTCCGGTTCCACCAGGGCCGTCTGTGCTCTGCAGTCCTTAACTCCCTCATTAAGCCCAGACGCTGCGGGCTGGGTCCGGCTGCAAGGGAGACGCGGGGGGATCTTTGCGAGCGCCGCTCGACAGGCGCAGACTAATTCCTCGGGATGTTGCGGATTAAAAGGCAGAGCCGGGCGGGCGCTGGTAATTAGCAGCGCTGGGAGCCTGCGGCTGCAGCTGAGGGAGCAGCTGCTCCTGGGGCTGAGCCTCGCTGGGGAAGGAGCCCTGCCCTGGCCAGGAAGGAGATCGGGGGCTGCCAGAGCCGTGTGCCCACCGCGGGCCGTGCCGTCGTGCAAGAACACGCACGCGAGCCCGGTGCTGGCCCAGGCAGCAGCAGAGCCCCAGCCCAGAGCACCGTGTGGGCTCCGACCAGCCAGAAGCAAGGACAGGAGCTGCCGAGTGGGCTGGCTGGGCTGGGGGCAGCACGTGGCACCGGAGCTGGCCGAGACCCTCGTGGCCACAGACCCGCCATTGGCCCTGACGCTGAGGTGTTCTGAAGGGAGGCGTCGGCTCGGATGAGGCTCTGGGTGGAGAAACTCCAGCCGGATTGAGCCGGAAATGCCACCTCTCATCACAGCTCTTCCTCCGCTCGGCTCCAGCTCTCCTGCAGCGTTCACGTGCAGCGTGAGACCTTCCCGCTCACATTATCCCGCTGAACCTTCCCCTGGATCCTTCTGCAGCCTCAGCTCTATCCCCAGCTGTCCCATCCACAGCAGACCCGGGAATCTGACTTTGCCCTGGTTCCCAGCAGCCCTTTGCCCAGGACGGGGCTGCACAGCGAGGCCCAAGCGGTGGTATGGAGCTGCCTCCCTGCCCACCCTCAGTGCCGGCTGCTGGGCAGACCAGCCCCCCGTGCTCCTCACGTGAGCTGCAGTTACTCCTGCCTGCACCTGAACCCTGTTTTGTTGCTGGCAGAGCTTTGACAAGGCAAATATTTACCTCAACTGATCTCCTTTTCTTGTTGGTTTGGAGACGCGCTTGGCGGCAAACCCTCATTAGGAGCTCCAGCACAAGCTCAGGCTCCTGGAATCAAAGAGGCAGATCTGTGCAGCACATCTGAGCGCCGCGGCGGGCGCAGGTTCCTGCATGTTAAACGGGCGCGTGCGGGGCTGCGGCGGAGGGGGCTGCGGCGGAGGGTGCTGCTGCTCTCAGCGAGGGACGGAGGGGCCCAGCCCAGCGCTGCCGGAACAGGGGCCGTGGCGGAGCTGCTGCGTGTGCCACGGACAGCTCGTGCCTCTTCCCTGCTGAGCCCTCCGGTGCCAGCAGCAGCCAGCGGCAGCCAGCAGCGCCCATATTTCCCAGGAGAAGGGCTGGCTCAGACCCTCCCTCGCCTGGCCGTTTGGAGCACGGGGTGCTCTCGAGTGCCACGGAGCCCGGGGTTAAGAGCCACTTGTCTGAGCTGGGCTCCAGGCACCAGGCAGAAGCCTTGCCGGGTGTTCCCATCACAGCAGGCAGCCCATCACCGCGGTAAATCTGCTCCCCCTCTCCCTCCCCTCATTTCCACACTTCTCCTTTCATCTTGCAGCAAGAAGAGAGTTTGACAGGCCCTGTCCCCAGAGGACAGGCTGATTAGAGGAGAATATTCAGAGGTGGCTCTGGATCACAGCCCCCAGTCAGCTCCATTCACCCTCGATGGAAGAGCTCACAGTGCCCTCAGTGTCCACCCAGCAAGGTGGGGTCCCCACTGCCGCTGGCGAGGCCAGGGGTCCTGCAGTGCCAGGCAGCCTCTCCCTGTGGCCCCAACACCGTCCTCGCCCCGCGTCTGCACGGAGTGGGACTTGCCACGGGGAGGGCTCCCCGATGATTGGCCCCAGCAAGACTCTGTGGTGCCTCCACTCCCCTTCTGGCTGCCCAGCAGTGGTGACAGATGGCAGCATCAACCCCTCTCCCAGCTCCCAGCCGCCTCAGCTCTGCCCACTCTGCCAGTGACTGGGGAAGGAGCCAGCGGAGGGTGAGCAAACCTGAGAGCACAGCGAGGGCGCCTGCAGCTCCAGTAGCACGAGCAGCCACAAGCCTGTGGAGCTGAAGGACAGAGACAGGAGGGGAAGCCAGGGATGCGCCAGGCAAAGGCTGGGGCTTCCTCCAGCAGCCGCGGGCAGCTCGGAGGCTGCGGAGCTGCCGGGTGATGAATGAGAAAGCCCGAGGTTACAATAATTTTGTGGAAGGGTTCTGAGCCGGGCTCCGCTCTCTGATTAACGGGGTTTCGTGGGGAGCGCAGGGAAAGGGCGGCTGGCACGTGTTCCGCCCTGCCAGGGAACTGCTGCTCCTGTTCACGGGCTGTGGGCTCCTCTTCCTGGGCCACAGGGTCCCGCCCCCATCGCAGGAGCTCAGCACTGGGGCGGTGGAGCGTGGGCGCCCCTTCCCCTCTCTGCCGCCTGCTCCTGGCTGTGCCAGGGCTTCGGCTGCTTGTCCCCTGGCGAAGGTCCCCTGCTGCTCTGATCTGCTTGGGGCCAGCGGCTCGGCCGGCCGGCCCTGCAGATCACCCGCATCATTGCGCTCAATGGGCCGTGGCCACCCAATTTCACGGGCAAGCGCGGAGGGTGGAACCCAGCTGGGAGCAGCCGTGCTGGGTGAGGAGCCGCGGCCTTGCCGCCTCTTGGGGCGAGGTCCCAGCGAGCCCAGCCATCGGGGTCCCCAGGCGCCGGCCCTGGCTGCTGCGGGGGGCTCCTTGGAATCCGTCAGGAAATCAGAGAGCGAAGGTGATGGGCAGGAAGGGGCCCCGGCGTTTCCTACCCCACCGCTGTCTCCAGGGAGGCTGCAGGGGACGTGGCTCCTGTCCTGCCTGTGCACCCTAGGGGTGGAGAGGGGCTGCAGGGACCCCCGGGAGCCTCCCCTGGGCTCTCCCCATTGCTTTGGATGACTTTGGCCATTGAAGGTCTCCCGGCTGGTGCCTCAGCCCCGCCTGCAGATGTGTGCAGATGCTGTTTGCCGTCACAGCGGGTCCCTGGCCCAGGGGCACGGGGTGGTGGCAGAGCCGGGCACCAGGGATGAAAAGGCCAGATGGAAGCGCCGCTCCGCAGAGCGGCTGAGGAGGGCTGGGAGATCACAAATGAAAGGCCTCTGTAGACTTTGCACTTCACGCTGCCTTCGTGAAGGTGTCAGCTGGAATTATTTTGGGCCCTTCCTTGCGTGGTCTAGTGCATCACTAGCTGAAGCAGGTTTTTTGAATAATGGAGTTTGCTGCTTGGCTCCCGCGTGAAAAATAGCAGCAACACGACCCAGTTGCATAATTTTTTTGGTAATAAATAGAGTCCAAAGCGTTTGGCTGAGCTGAGGCACAGTGCGAGCGCCCTGTGCTTGAGGGCAGGGAGCCCTGGGCGGCCCCTCGGCCACCCTGGGACCAAGAATGGGGTGGTGAGCAGATGGAGAGAGGTTCTCCCACTCTGCTCTGCCCTGCTTGTGTCCAGCTCTGGGCCCCTCAGCTCCAGAAGAACACAGAGCTGCTGGGGAGAGGCTGCGCAGGGCCACAGGGGTGATGGAGGGAGGGGAGCATCTCCCTGCTGAGGAGAGGCTGAGGGAGCTGGGGCTCTGGAGCTGGGAAAAAGGAGCCTGANGTTTCAAACCCTCCTGGGCTGTTCCTGTGCAACTGGATCTGGGGGATCCTGCTGTGGCAGGGGGTTGGACTGGATGATCCTTCAAGATCCCTTCCAACCCATAATGACTGGATCTAGGGGATCTGCTGCAGCAGGGGGACCGGACTGGATGCTCTTTTGAGGTCCCTTCCAACCCCTCATGTTCTGGGATTCTGTGAGAGAGCAGGAGACGCTGGGAGATGGTCACTTCTGCTGCTGGTGGCCGTGGTTCTGTGCCACAGGAAGGGCTTCCCTACAGGTGCTGCCCGAACCCCCCGTGGCGTCCCGCGCGGCTCAGCCTTGGCTGTCCTAGGGCTGAGCGGAGCAGGGCTCCTCTTCGCCCCCAGCTGCCCCGTCTCCTCGCCAGGGCTGCTCTCCTGGTGAAAGGCAGAGCAGGACCTGCTTTACCTCGGCCCTGCCGGACAACTGGTGCATGAAATGTGTTTCTATAGGAACCCCTGCAGACGGGAGCTGAGCGCAGCCCCGTGACGACAGGAGGACACTCACCGGAGGTGACAGGAGCGACGTGGCCAAGACCGACCTTCCACCCCCCCTGGCATCAGGACTCCCTGGCACTGCCACTGGGCTCTGGCCACGAGCCCAGGCTCAGCCTGCTGATGCCAGCCCACACACCCTCTCCAGGACTGGCATCGTTGCAGGTACCGGGCTGCCCGGCCAGGCTGCCAGGGGTCCCTGAGGTGGGTGCTGCAGGTGGACGCAGGACAAAAGGGACCCAGTTACCAGCCTCCTGCCCCAGCACCCCGGGGAGCACACCCCATCGTGACTGTGGCAGCTTAAAATACTGGCAGCAACTGGTGTTGCCTGGGATGAGCCCAGAGACGGGCACAGGAGACGGTTCTGGCCCCCAAAGGCCCTTCCCTTGCCTGGTCCCTGGAGCAGGGCTGGGGCGCAGAGGGACTCCCTCTGCGGCACAGCCACCCACCCCAGCACAGGGGCTGGTGCCAGCCCCACATGGGGCACGGGACTGGCTGGCCCTGCCCCCGTGCCATGGGGCACCCATGGGACCCCAGGTGGGGGGATGCCCTGCCGAGGCTCAGCACAGCCCGGGCACAGGGGCAGGGCCAGTTCTGTGCAGGTGGCACTTAGATCGATGCCATCTGGCGCCCAGATCAGAGATGGAAACTGGCTGCCCGAGGCCAGTAAAGAACGAGCTGGGGGGCACATGGTGCCATCGGCCCCTTCACTCCACGCTGGGACCAGGGGCTGACATCCCTAGTCCTGTGCCCACGCAGGCAGGACGAGGCCAGTGATGTCCCCTCCTCTGCCCCAGCTGCTGGCACAGCGGGGACATGGCTGGCCAGGACCCCAAGGCCTCTGCCACGGGCTAGAGCCACCTTGGGGCTGGCCCTGGGCTCGGGGCCACAGTGGGAAGGGGCAGGGCTGGCACCTGTCCTGGCCAGGGCCTCAGAGGGGAGGTGGCAGCCGCACGAGGACCATGTGGCTGGAGCAGATTTTCCATTTATCAAATCAAGGAGCAGCTGGATCAGAGGATTAGAAGCCAAATTAATTACTAGTCACTCCCTGGGCTCTTCTGGCCCCAGTCCCCAGGCAGCTGCAGTGCCCCTGGCACTGGATGGACAGGGAGGGGACCCACCGTCAACAGACAAGTGTGCAGAGAGAGGGGTGGGACCCCTGTGGGGTTGTGCCCTGGGTCACGACCCGCTGGGCAACAGCCAGGGCTGGCAGCAGGGGCAGTGGGCAAGCAGCTGGTCTGGCTGGGTGACCCAGGGCTCATAAACAGCCGCTCCTGACCCCATCAGCCAGGACAGCCGGCCTGGCTTCCGTCTGCTTCCTGACCCCGCTGCTCCGTCGCGGCAGCCGATGGAGACGTGTCCGGGGCAGGGAAGTTGTCCCCTGCCTGCTGGCGCCTCTGCTTGAGCACCAGTGCCGGGCGGCGGGAGGAGGGCGGCCGGGCCAGCGTGACCCACAGGACACAGCCGGGCCAGCGTGATCCATGGGACTTGGGACACAGCCGGGCCAGCGTGACCCACGGGACGCAGGACACAGCCGGGCACCGCTCTGCAGGGACGGGGGTGGCTCTGGCTCGCAGGGTCCTGCACAAGGCCGGTGGCTGCCACTGCCCACTCTGGCACCCATGGCACTGCTGTGCCAGAGAGGCGCAGGGGCACCCCTGCCTGCTGGGCAGCCTCCAGCACCCTGCACTTGTCGCACTGGGCTAACTGGTTTAAAAGGGGTTGCTGGGTCGCTGAGCATGGAGCCTATTGACCTCCCGTCCCGGCTTAGGAGCTCAATTAGGAGTTCACCCTAATTAATCAGGGTAATGAAGAGGCCTCGCCAGTCTCCGAGGTGATGAATCCAGAAGTGCAGGGCAGGGCAGGAGCGGGGGGGGCCACACACTGCCTGACCCACTTCCCTGGGCTGGGGACAGAGTGGGGACCCCCACAGCGGCCCCTGGGGCTGCGCCAGCCCCCCACAGCACAGCCCATAAGAGCTGCTGGGCTGAGCCCCCTGAAGCCTTCGTGCCCTGCCCTGCCCAGCCCTTGGGTGAGCGCGGGCGGGCAGCCGTGCACCCCTGGTTTGGGACAGCATCTGGAGCAGGCTGGTGCCCTGGGCCGCTGCAGCCAGGCCAGTGGTTCCCGGTGGTTGGGCCGCAAGTGCTTCACCTGGGGGTCCCAGGGAGAAGCCGCCGAGCTCCTCGCGACGCGGCGCTGCCTGTGCAGATCGGCACCGCGCCACGCGGCCGCCGAGGAAGCCCTCGTTCGCGCCGTGATGGAGGGCCCCTGCCAATGGGCGGCGATGGATGTGCTCGTGGCGCCCGGCTCCGTCGCCGCAGGGGCGATGCCCAGCTCGTTTGTCTCGTGACGAAGGATGGCGGCAGTTTGATCCCTGGCTCCGGCGTAAACAGGGAGTGATGGAGTGTTGTCCCCCCGCTCTCGTCGTTACTCAGCCGCGGCTGGGCGCCGGCGGGGGCGCGGGGACGCTCGCCTGGACTCCCCAGCTGCTTCAGCGGGCTTGTTCTCTTCCCAATCCCATCGCAAGCAGCAGGCAGGGTGTCACGGAGGGCTCCTGCCCGTCTGAGCCCAGCGATGCGCTGGGGAAGGTGCCTCGGGCTGCGCCACCGGGCAGAGCCTGGGCCCCGGGGCTGCCCCCGCGTCGCATGCATGTGGCACCACTGTGCCGAGCCGTTATGGGCCCTGGCGGCCGGGGCAGCCCCGTGGCACCGGCGTGAATCAGGGCTCACATGGACCGTCGTGGGACTGCGTACCCACAGCAGGGGAGGATGGGCCAGCGGAGCTGTTGGTGTGTGGCCACAGTGCCCAGCAAAGCTGTGAGAGGACACTGGGCTGGGCAAGCCAGCGAGCACTGGGAGCCCACCCCTCCTGCCTCCCCTCCACCACATCTGCCAGCTCTGCACAGCCAGAGGACACTGCAGTGTCCCCCGCGGCTGCTCCAGGCTGCTCCCAGCAGCTGGCAAGGGCTGTCAGTGCCAGTGGCTGGCAGGGCACAGGCAGTGCCAGCTGCAGGGAGCCCTGTTCAGGGCCCAGCCCGTGGCTCAGGGCTCCATCCTGCCCGGCCAGGCTGGCAGCACCCCACGGCCCAGCTCTAACTGCAGACTCTGCGTGGCCCTGCCTGCAGCTCACCCAGACGGGCAGCGCATCGCTGCCAGCTGCGCCCTTCGCTCCCTCAGCTCGGGGTCCCACTGCTCTGCCTGTCACAACCCCCCAGGGGCTGCTGCCACCCAGCCCCGGGATGCCAGGGAGAGCCCTGGGGTTGCTGCTCAGCTCTGGGACTCCAGCCCCAGGTGGGGAGCAATCAGGACCTTTAAATTGCTGCTGCCTGAGGCTTCAGAAGCTTCAAGCAGCTGTGGGGCTGTTGCTGCTGCCTGGGCTGGGCACGGCACGGCACGGCACGGCACTCAGCGGCTGTGCTCCAGTGGTCCCAGTGTCCCCAGCAACGGAGCCACCAGGCTGCTTGTCCGAAGGGGTGAGGACAGAACCAGTGCTCAGCAGCTCCAGGCGGATGGCGCAGGGGGGTTGGTGCCGGTGTTGGGGTGGCTGCAGGGACCCTCCTGTCCCTCCCACAGCCCCATCCCTCTGCCAGCACTGGCAGCTCTCCTGGGCTCCGGAGGCTTTTTAACCGGCCCGGGGCTTCCAGCGAGGGGAGCGGCCGCTCCTGGCGCCCGGGTTGGGAGCCCGGGGTGCAGTGAAGAGGAAGGACAGGGCAGCACCAGGAGCTGCCGGTGACTCACCCCGTGTTCTGCTGCCGGTGTGAACGGAGCAGTCTGCTGCTTGTTCCGCGCCCGAGTTGCCGTCAGGCGAGGGGGGGTGACGGGGCTGTGGAGGAGCCGGGCTGAGCGGGAGGCGACACCGGCAACAGGCTTTAAAAAAACCCCGGCAGCTTGTGCCTGAGCGCAGATCCCTCATTTGCAGTTAAATATAATTGTGGAGGTCTGCGAGCCAGGGAGATATTTCTAGTTATTGGAGAACTAGCTCCTGCCCCTGTGATCCCCGAGGAATGATAATGAGATTTAACCTAAGCGGGCGCTGCTGAGCGTCTGCGGGAGCTTCGTGCACGACGCTGCGATCATGGGGAGTGGGCTACGGGTCCCTCTCTGCTGCAGCGTCGGGGTGACCTCTGCATCGTTCTCTGCTGTCCGGAGACCCGGCTCGGCCGAGTGGAGCCGTGGAGCGGGAGGTACCCCCGGCTCCCTCGGGGCAGGAAGGTACCGGGGATGCTCATGGTGTGGAAGGGGAGGATCCGGCTCCTCCGTGAGCAGCCTGTGGGTCATCCTCTGTCTCTCCGCTGCCCCCAGGGCCCTGGCCCGCTGATTCTGGTGGCCGGGGCTCTCAGCCCCAGCTCAGCCGGGAGGTGCCCGGTGCCATGGGCAGAGCAGTGGCACTGCCGCCCGCTCCGAGGGGTGGGAGCCCCGAGGGTGCCGGCGCACCCCTGCCCACCTCCAGTTATCAGTGACAGATAGGCGAGGATTGAATTGCAGTAATCTCCGTAATCTCCTCGGAGAGATTAGAGGCTCCCCCCGCCCGCAGCCTTTATCCCTCTCGTTGCAGGGCTCCGCCAGCAGTGATTACAGCCGGGGGGAGCCATTTAGCGCTTAAGCGCTGCTCCATCCTGCTTAGAAATGCATTTCGGAATCAAATGAGGTTGTGCAGCAGGGCCAGGGCTGGCTGCTCCAGCTGGGCGAGAGGCTCAGAATTAGGACCAAAGTAGCTTGAGTCAGAGTCCAAATTAAATTTGCCGGTTCTGGCCGCATTCGGAGCCCCGAGCGTTTACAACTGATTAACGAGGCTTAGCAGCAGTTCCAGACTCATTCTAGGCGGCTCGGGAAGTCTCTGCTTCCCCCCTGACGGGCACGTTGGGACTCTGCTGCCCTCGGGAGACCCCACGGCTGAGAGCTGCGAGGCTGCCAGCCGCCGTCGAGGTCGGTGGAGCTGAGCTGAGCGGCTGCGAGGCCGGGACCAGCCTGGGGAGGCCGGGGCGGCTGCGGGGCCGTTAGCTGATGGGGCGGAATGTTCCCTCCCTCGTCTGCATCAGCCAGCCTGCGGCGATCGCCGGTGCCAGGAGGCTGAGGGCTGCACCGAAGAGGAGGAAGAGAGGGACGACCTCCCGGTGCTGGTGGCTGCAGCAGCGGTGGCAGAGCCTCTGGCATTGGCTGGAGGAGAGAGGATGTCGTCCCAGCGTCAAGGTCTCGACCTCAATCCTTGCACCCTCCTGCCCCCTCACTGCATCCTTTTGCTCCTCCACTTCCCAGCTGCAGACACTGAGATGCCCTGTTTCCAGCTCCAAGAGCCCTGCTAGGGCAGGGGGAAGGGGGAGATGCTGGAGCAGCAGACCCGGAGGCTTTGTGCAGACATTCAAGGACGTTGCCAGGGCCATGTGGCTGCCGCAGCCCAGCCCCTGCTGCCCCGGGGCCACTGAAGAGCCCCAGGTCCAGGCACTGCTCAGCTGTCAGTTCCCAGCACAAGGAGAGGTGGCAGCTTGTCAGCCCAGAATCAGCAGTTGTTAATGACGAGCACGTTAGACCTGGGAAACTGGATCAACAGTGGCACTTTGGCCCTGAGGGCATTTTTTTGGCTCTGGAAATAAATTCTGACCTTGATCTTTTCTGCCTGTAACCTGGAGACATCAAGGGCACGACAGCACCTGTAACCCATTTGCTCCTTCCAGTGTGTGTCTGATCCCTTCCCTTCTCCTGTGGGTGCCGGGTGCTCCCAGCAGACTCCCTTTGGGCAAACAATCTCCCAGTTCCTCCACTTCTGCAGTAGGATCTCAGCTGCTTTGGTAAATCCCACCCCAGCAGGGAGATCAGAGAGCCTGCGAGTGACGGAGGAGGGAAGGTGGGGAAGATCAACTTGGGAAGAGAGCCAGGAGCCCAGGAGATGGGTGCAGGAGAGGCGGCACCGGTGGGACTTGGAAAAGGGACCAACACGGGTGGAGAAAAGACAAAGGAGAGGAAGGTGTAAGGCTGCAGCAAAACGTGGTGCCAGCTCAGTTCAGGAGTGGGCAGAGCGGGAGGCAGAACCCTCCCCAGAGCTGCCAGCCTTTCCTCCAGCCCCAAGCTGCAAGACACTAGCAGAGGAGAGGAATCTCCTGCAGCAACGCAGAGGGCTCCTTCCTCCTGCAGTGCCGGGGCAGCTCCATGCCTGATCCCGTGCAGCAGCTCGGTGCTCTGATCCTCCCTGGGGGCGGGCATCCCACTGGGGGTGACTCCTGGGCCCCTGTTAGCAGGGCTGGCAGGGCCGGGCGCCCGCCGAAGGCACCAGGAAGCTGTTGTTTGTGCGGAGCAGGGTGTAAACAGCAACGGAGCCCTGGGAGAGATGTGCCCTGCGAAGAGCCAAAGACTGGAAGCGAAACTGTCAGCTTTACAAAACATTCCTCCCTTGCAGGCGGAGACACCCGGAGGTGTCGGCATCCACACCAGCTTTATTTATCCCGACGCCTCTGTGTTCCTGCCTCGGCGGTGTGTTTGCTGCCAGCGTTGGATCACCACATGGAAGCAATAAAGCAGCTAAAAATGGACTTCTCCACAGATCTGGCAGTTTGTCGTGGAGCGGAGCTGAGGGTCAGACACCCCCAGCACTGGGGGGGGACCCCGCCGATGGCCAGCCCCTCGGTACCTGCCGACTCTGCCTTGAACACACTGGCCCCGGAGGGCAGCATCCCTGGCCGAGGGGCTGAGGCTCTGTGGGGCTTCTCAGTGCCACCTCCCTGCTGCGCTGGCACTGTGCTGGCTCCAATGGAGGGTCGGTGGCCTGCTGGGAGTACTGGGCAGGGGTGACTTTACGCCATCCTAAAACAGCCCTGGGCTGGAGCTGGATGCAGGGCTCTGCTCCCCACCTGCCCCACACAGAGGTGCCAGTGGCCCTGGACCACCCGGGCAGAGGCTGCAGCTGCACAGAGCAGCGAACACAGTGCCCAGTATCCAAGGTGTTGCTGCAGGGTGAAGGGGTGGGCTGCATCGCACTTGACCCCTGTCCCCCAGACCCAGAGCTCTCCTGGGCCCATGACCTTCTGTTTCTTAAGAAACCTTGTTAACCTCTTGGGGAGGTCTGGCTCTGCGGCTCCAGCGTCAGCACCGGTGAACGAGGCTCCAGACAGCATCTGCACCGAGCTCCTGGGTGCTGCACGGGATAATACCCCCTCCCCACCCTGGTTTGTGTGGGGCTGTGAAGGACACCCCCGTTATCATCCTTATGCCCAAGTAATGAGACCGGCAGGTCTCCGCAGCCGAACATGCTCCGGGTGCTGAGGGACCAGGGTGACGGCTGGGGACGTCTCAGCGGTGCTTCCCGCAGCCCTTCAGCCGGAGCTGGGCAGGGGGTGGGGAGACGGAGCTGGACGGGTGGGGACGGAGCAGCACCCTGCGCGGGCACCTTGTGGCAGCCCCGTGCTGCCCCGCTCCAGCCCGTTTGCGGGCACCGGAGAGTGGGGGCCGGGGAGGGAGACCCCCCTCCTGCCCCATCCGCAGGGCGCTCCCGTTCGCTCTCCAGCGCAGCCAGCGGCCGCTCTCCCGGCCCCTGCTGAGGGCAGGGATCGCTGCTGCGGGCGGAGCCCCCCCAGGCTCCCTCCTCTCCTTCGGGGGCAGCGGCTCCCGGGACCGCGCATCCCCGCAGGAATAGGCTTCCGTGCCCGCTGTCGACCGTGCCCCGCGCCCACCCCGAGCGCAGGCTGCTCCCACCGCTCCGGCGTCCTCCCTGGGGGTTCTGCGGGGGGGCTGCTCCAAGAGACGTCTGCGGAGATGGGCACCGCGCTGGCGGGGTGCGGGGCGCTCCGAGCGGGGCTCCGGGCTCGGCCTCATCCGTGCGGGGCCGTGCGCGGCGGGTCCCGGGGGAGCGGCGGGCGCGGTGCGGGGCCGCGGGCGGTGCTGACGTCAGGCGGCCCCTTAAATAGCGGCGCGGCCGCCCCGGCCCCGCACTTCTCTCCGCGGCGGAGCCGGAGCCGAAGCCGCCGCT
>VXBP01001802.1:137194-172875 GCA_013400115.1 Rhinopomastus cyanomelas | reverse complement strand
CCCCTCGGGGTCCGCCCGGCCCGGCACCAAGCGGCTGCCGCAGGCCATCGTGGTGGGTGTCAAGAAGGGCGGCACCCGCGCTGTGCTGGAGTTCATCAGGGTGCACCCCGACGTGCGCGCCCTGGGCACAGAGCCCCACTTCTTCGACAGGAACTACGACCGCGGGCTCGAGTGGTACAGGTGAGGGCACCCCGCGACCGGGCACCCCCTGCTTTGAAGGGGCATCCCTGCACCGGGCACCCCCTGCTTTGAAGGGTCGTCCCTGTACGGGGTATCCTCTGTCTGTACCGGGCATCCCCCGTCCCGCCCGTCCGTCGGAGTGCGCTCCCCGCCCCCGGCTCACCCCTCGCCACTCCAGGCGCTCTCGGTGCCGGACCCAGCTCTCGCTGGCTGCCCGGTCCCTGGATTCAGCGGCAGGGCGGGAGCGGGTGATCTGGTGCTGCCGACGGGGTCTGTCTCTCGGACGCACTCGGGAGAGCCTCCTCCTCCTCGTCCTCCTCCTCGCAGTGCCCAGGGGGCCGGGTTGGCTCCGGGAAGGGCAGCCGTGCCCGTTCCCGGGGGGACGTGGCCCCCGGAGCCTGGACCTTACCAGAGAGCGGCTGCTTCCCACATCCCACCCTGCAGCCCCGCGGGGTCTCGGCACCTTCTGCCGTCCGGGCTCGTCAGGGCAGTCCCCGGCCTCGGCTGCTCCTCTCCGAACTCGGCTGCCTGAGCTCCCGGAACTGGCAGAGAACCGGGGTCGCGTCGCCAGCGGGAGATGGTGGGATTTTAGTTGCAGCAGAGGCTTCAGCGAGGAGCTCAGGGTGCTCGCGGGGAGGCAGCGGGCACCGTGTGGGAGCAGGTCACAGTGCCCCGGCTTCATCCCCAGCTCCCCACGGTGCGGTGCTGCGGGAGCCCTGGGCTGCCCCCGGGCAAGGCCACGGTGCTTCTGCTGGGCATCGGCCTCAGGAGGCAGAGAGGGGCTCACTCTGTGCTGGGGGAGCTCAAAGCCAGGGGTAGGGCAGCCAGCACAGCGTGAGCGTCGCGGTGGGAGCCTGTGGGCAGGGTGAGCGGTGCCAGGGCTGGGGAGATGCTGGTTTCTGACCCTGTGCTGGCCAGAGCTGCCCTGGGCAGTGGGTGCCTGGCCCCTGTGGCTGCAGTCCATGCCCTGGGAGGGTGCCCAGGCACTGCCCAGCGAGGGCTCTCTGCAGCCACAGGCATCTCTGCTGCCCGGCCTTGTATTGGGGTCGCAGCAGCCCCGCAGCCGGGGACGTTCAGCGGTGATACTGGTGACAGGGGACAGCAGAGCCAGGACAGGCATGGCTGGGGCTGCCTGACGCTGCTTCTCTCCTCTAAGCCTGTCCTGCATCTTGTCCGTCTCCTCCTGCCCTTCGGGGAGTAGCTGCAGCCCTCTCCAGGCCCTCGGCAGGTCTCTCATTCTCCTGTCCCCCCCCCCGCCCTTTCCGCGGTCTTGCACCGCCAGGAGCTCGCTGCTGGGAGCAGCCCTGCGAGGGGCATGAGGGCAGGAGCAGCAGTGGTTTGTCTAAAGGGCATCTGGGGCAGGACGGGCAGTGGAGCAAGACGTGGGTCCTGGCAGAGCCCAGCTCTGGCGAGGAAGCACCAGTCACACCCCCCAGTCCGGAGCTGGGGTCCCCCTGTGCAGTGCTCCCTGCGCAGAGTCCGGGGCTGGGAGCTGAGCAGGACCAAGCCTTGGGGTGCAGCCAGGGCAGCGTGGGCCCAGCACCCGCCTGACTGAATGGACCAGACCCCGCCTGGGCCACGCAGGGGCACACGTGGGCACCCAGCACGGTGCTAGTCTGGGGATGGGAGCCACGTCCCCTCCGGCACACGCTGGCACTGAGGAGCTGCAGCAGCGAGCGGCCGACCTTTTGCCCAAGTCATGCGCCAGCCCGGGATCCTCCACGTGAAGGGGCTCGTCGGTGGCCGGAGGGCAGCGAGTGGCAGAGGCGACCGGCAGCGGCTGAGCGAGGCGGCTGCAGCGCGGGGAGCCTGGCTGGGTGAGCATCGAGCTGCCTGGGGCACGGCTCTGCAGCCGGATCGATGAGGAGATCTCAGCGGAGCAGCGGAGCCTCCGGATCGGTTCAGCTGAAACAATTAAGTGACACTTCCCCGGGTTTATTGCTTCAGCTCCTGCCTCGCAAAGGTGCCGGCGCTGGAGGGCCGGGGCTGCTAATGTCTGCAACGTGCCATTGATTTTTCTCCTCGCAAGTGGAGCAATTAAACGCGGAGCGGGTCTGACCCGCAGCGCGATGGGCTCCTGTCGCTCTGCCAGGAGCCTGGGGAGCAGAGCCGGGCCCTGCTCACGGCCGCGAAGGGAAGGGCAGAGCTGATGCTGAGGACAGTGGCTGGGAACAACCTGGGGCAACGACCCGGCTCCTGGCCGGGCCCCGGGGTGACCCTGGCTGCCAGCTGGGCAGAGGTGATGACTCCGTGCTTGCGGGGGGCACCGTGGGGTCTCTGCAGACAGCCAGGAGCTCAGAGCCCTTGGGAAGGGAAAGGCTTCCCCGTCGCCAGCAGGAACTTCTTCGGAAGCCCCGAGAGCCCAGCTCCCCCTTCCCACTTCAAGCCCCGGTGGACACCGAGCCGAGGGAGCAAGGAGTGCGTGAGAGCAGCGGCAGAGCTCAGCCCCGCTGATGCTCCGAAAACATCAGCTCCTGTTTCTCCACGGCTCTCCTGAGTGGATCTGACACGGAGGTGGCAGAGCCAGCGGGAGGGGACATCTCCTGCTCCGCCTGCCCTCGCCAGCTCCGAGTGTCACTCCTCACAGCTCCTGCCCTGGTGCTGCCTCCTGCCTTCGCCCGGGGCAGCCTGGGACCCTCTGCTCAGGAGGGGCCGAGCCGGACCCCTCTGCTCTCCGCCGCCCCGGAGCTGCCCGTTCCCCCGTCGCACCCAAGCGCTCGGTGCCGCTTCCCTCGGCCCCTCCACCCCCCTCGTCGGCTGCAGACGCTCCGCAGGAGGGTATTTTTAGCCGGGTCTGTTTTAAGACAACTGCCAGCGCAGAGCCGGCTCCGGGGGGGTATCGATCCGTTTCCAATCCTGGCCTGCGGGAGGGGTGCGCCCGTAGCCACGGAGGAGCAGCGCCCCGTGTGCAGGCAGCCTGGAGCGGGGACTCCGCAGCGTCTCGGGGTGCAGCCGCCCTCCCCGGGTGCTCAGTGGCCCCACTGGACGTTCTGCTCACAGAGGAGCTTTTCCCGGCAGCTCTGCCATGTCCCTGCCCGCGGGACCCAGGCCAGGAGCGGGCGCTGGCAGGAGGCAGAGCCCGCGGCTGGCTCCGGCTGGGATCCACCTGCCTGAATCCTGTCCCAGGGATGGGGCTTGGGCCAAGCCCGGGCTTCCCTCGCTCTGCTGCAACAGGTCCCTGGGGACACCCGGGGCCGGGACACTGCCCAGCCGCTACCCCGGCCTTTGGGGTGCTCCTGGGGCCACCCTGCGAGCAGACCCCATGGCCAGGGAGCATCGCTGCAGCTCCGCAGCCCTCTGCCTGCCTGGGAAAGAGAGGAGGGAGCTGGGGCTCCCGCACCGGCCGGCTAATTGCTCCCTGCTAATGGCCGGGTTGGCTCCCGCACAAACAGGAGCCCATTAGGCTCTTCCCAGGCAACCAGGAGCTGCTCGGTGGCCCTGACTGACAGAGCATTTTGCTGACACTAATTAGCCAGAGGAGAGGATGGCAGCGAGTGCCAGGGATGCTTCGAGATCACCTTGGCTTCAGAGAGCGCCCTGGCGTGTGTGGGGCGTGTGGGACCCGCTCTGGGGTCTGTGGCACCCGCTCTGGGGTCTGTGGGACCCGCTCTGGGGTGTGTGGACCTGCCCTGGGGTGTGTGGGACCCGCTGCTGGGTCAGTGTGGTTTGCCCTGGGTGCTGGCCCCCTGTCCTGCCCGTTGCCACGCTCACTGGCCCCGCGTGGGTGCCAGAGCTCTGGCAGCAGCCTCTGGTGAGGGACCGGCTGCAGCAGCCGGTGACTCCTTAGAAAATTCCTCCTCATTTGTGAAGTTTCACCCCTGGGAGGAGCCATCCTGGACATGGAGCTGCCCTTCTCCGGGAGCCCGGGGCCTCAGACAGCGGGTGGGCTCCCACCGGGCTGGGCTGTGGGAGCTCTGGGGGGGTCTGTGTGCCCTGACCCCCTGCCCGAGGGCTTTGCTGGCCCCTCAGTGGGTGCCGGGCGGCTGTTCAGGGAGTCGGCGGCCGGCTCGTGTGTGCAGAGGGAGGCTGTCACCGGCCCTTTGGAGAGGGTTTGGTCGACTCTGAGGGCAGCGCCAGCCTCGGGAGGGTTCCGGTGATTAGAAGTGGATGGGCAGCAGAGCTGGCAACTGCGTGCCCCCCGCCCTGCCCGTCGCGATGCCCCTCGTTAGTGTCCGCGGGCACCGGCGCCTTGAACACAAACAGCTCGTAAAGGCTTCGCGGAAGCCTGGGCTGCGTCACGGCAGGGACCAGGGCCAGGGCAGCCCCTGCGGTCCCTGCCAGCCCCGGGCAGCTGAGGTGGCTCACAGGGAGGGGACCCAGCACTGGGGACCCAGGCTGGGGGGCTCCTCGTGGCCCCGTGAAGCGCTCGCAGGGTCTCCCCCAGCAAAGCACCGGCCGTGCAGCCCTGGGTCCCTGGCGTCTTCCCGCGTCCTGCAGCTCCTGCAGCGTCGCTGGGCTGGGACGGGGGTTTTACCTCCTCACACCTCGGCTTCTCACAGGTTTGACCCGGCTTTGCTTAACCCCCCTGGCAGCTTCGCCTGAGCTGCCACGGCTGCTGTCACCTGCAGTCCCACGGAGCCCCCCCCGGCTGTGCAGGGACACCAGTGGGAGCTGCTGGTGCCTGGGGCTCAGCAGTGGGCAAGGGACAGGCTGTGTGTGGGGACAGGACGTAGCGAGGGTCAAGGGGGACCCCAAAGGACAGCCTGATGGCAGCCTGTGCTCTCGGCAGTCTCTCTGTGCTGGTCCCCACACTTGGAGCTGCAGCCAGAGACGCACCCGCAGGTTGCCCTTGTCCCTGCAGAGAGCCGCACGGAGCAGTGGCTCGCACGCTGGGAGCCCCAGCGGGACCGAAGGCTGGGGCTGGAGGATGGCAGGGGGCTCCCAGCCTCACGGGCAGCCCCCTCCCTGCCCACACATCCCCTTCTGCAGCCCCTGACCGCAGCCGGAGGAGGAAGAGCAGAGCTCCGTCGCCTCCGGGAGAGCCCCCGCGTCCTCGCACACCGCAGCCCTGCGGCCCGGACGCAGGCTGCACGGAGGGGCTGCAGATCCCACCCCACGGCCGCTGCTCTGCAGCAGCTCCTGCGCCTGCTGAGTTCCCGTAGCGGTTCCTCCCTGGGAGGGTGGTTCTGGCCGGCTCGACATCAAAGCGGCGCAGCCGGCGCAGCGCCCGTGTTTCTTTAGTGTGGGAGGCTGCAGGGGCCGCAGGGTGCCCACAGGCACATTATGTGAGGATTAATAATTCAGGGCTGGGAAAGGTGCTGGGGAGCGGTTAACCCCTTCGGGCCGGGCGCTGCTGCAGGGCCAGAGAGCAGTTTGCTCCGTCCCCAGTGATCCCTGTGCGCGGCCGCCCGGGCAGTCGCTCGGCATCAGCACCTTCACCTCCCCGGTGCCTGTGCGTCGGGGATTCCCGTCGCCTGGCTGTGGTGGGCGTTGGCAAGCGCCTCGTGGGCCTCCAGCCTGATGGGGAGGGCTGAGGGAAGCAGCTGCCAAAGCCACCCTGTGCCCCTCTCGTGGCAGAGGTGACCCCCCAGCTTTGCCATCGTGGGGGGACCCAGTGTTTATCAGGGTTGTGGGGGCAGCCTCGACACCTCCCTCCCAGCAGCTCCATCCTCATCCCTGGAGCTGCTGAAGCGGCTTCTGACCATCCTTCAGCGCCCATCAGCTCTCCCAAGAGCAGCAGGACTGGGGTATCCTCTCTGCACCCTGTGGGTGCTCCAGCTGTCCCTCCCAGGTGGTGTCACCAGTACATCCCAGTCACAGGGCTGGTGTCAGCTCAGGCAGCAGCTGGCTCAGCCCTGCCGGCAGCTGGTGCCGAGGCCGACTGGGGTTGTCTCTGGTGAAGCCACTGAGCCCGGATCAGGTCCCTGAAGCAGCAGGAGCCGCTCCTGCCCGAGCTCTGGCCGCACGGTGCTGCAGACCCGCTGTCGAGGGCCTTGGCACGTCCCCGCAGAGCCGAGCGCAGCCCAGCGAGCGGAGCCGAGGGCTGGGGGCTGTGTGGCAGGTGATTTGCTTGCAAATGGCCCCGCACGCAGCAGCCCCAAACATCGCCGGAGCCAGCTCTAATTAAGGCGACTCCCCGCTCCCGCAGCCCCGGGGATGCTGCCGGTAGCGCAGCGCCGAGGCCCGGGTGGCACCGCTGCTCCGCCGGGGACCTGGCGCTGGGTTTTGTCGCCTCAGCGGTCTCTGCGCTCAGGGGCAGCAACACGGGGAGGCCGTGCAGAGGAAAGAAAACCCCACCTGCTCCCGTCTCCTTGCAGGAATTTACTGCTCGGCTTCTGCTCCTGATCGATGAGACCCTCTGATCTGGGGTTCGGGAGGCTCGGCGCCCAGAGCTCGCGGGGTGGAAGCCCAGCAGGGCTGAGCAGGAGCCATTAGGGCAGTTTTACGGGTCCCGACCGACGCAGCGGGTAGCAAATCGCTTATGGGACCGCCCGGGGCTGAGCTGTGGGGCAGCGGAGTTGTGGCTGCAGCCGCGGGACCTGCAGCCGCGGGACCTGCAGCCGCGGGACCTGCTGCTGGATTAGCGCTTCCCAGCAGCCGGGAACCGACGGGAACCGTGGGGGCGGCAGCGGAGCGGCGGGGGCGGCCGATTCAGCTGCGGCTGCGCTCGGGCAGCTGTGTGGAGGAGCCCCCTGTGTCTGTGCCCATCACCGGGGTTGGTGCCGCCGGGATGGGGGAGCTGGGCAGGAGCGTGTCCCGGCTGCCGTCCTGCCTGCTCGCACTCAGCTTTTCCGCGGAGCCAAAGCAGAGCTGGCGGCCGGGGCGTCCTGGGGACGCAGCGGGTGCGGAGGCTGAGACAGCCCCGGGAGCCCTGGTGCGGGGCGCATCCCGTGGATGAACCAGGCTGCAGCCTGCGCTGCCCTCCCCACCCAGCTCCGCCACCTCTCCTTCCCCGGGGCTGAGCACCCGTGGGACACGCGTGGGGGGCTCACGCCGGACCCCACAAGCTGCTCTCGCTGCCCACTGTGGTCCCGGTGTCCACTGAGCTCTGCACCATCCCCTCCGGGCTCCTCGTGTCACATGCGGGGGCTCCTTTACAAACTACTGGGGGCACTTCCCAGCAGCACCCCCTGCCCGGGTGCTGGTGCTGGGTGCCCCTGGGGTGCCCTGGCCGCGCTCCAGCCCTGCGGCACCACGAATCTGCCCGCAGCAGGACCGAGAGTCGAGTGAAACGAGACCAATTGATGGATCTTTCCGTCCCATTAGTTTTTATTTGATTTGGATGTTCACGTGTCAAATGATTCCATCAGTGTGAGGCTGGGCTGCAGGGAGGCTCCATCTTCCCCTGGCCCAGTGCTCCCAGTGTCTGGGCCAGAGGCAGGAGATGGCTGGGAGCCCAAGGGCTGGCGGTGGGGTTGCTGTAATGCAATGAGGAAGGAGATGCCACGGCACTGGGATCATTCGAGATGGAGCTGCTGGCCAGCCCCTGGCAGGTGGGGCTGCTGGGCTGAGGTCAGGCTCCCACAGAGCCCAGCTGCTGCCAACTGGGGCAGCTGGCAGGACCGGCTCCCCTTCCCGGCTGCGGCTGAGCTCAGCCACTTTCCTCAGGTCGATGGTGGCTGCTCTGCTGGTGGGAGGGAGCAGCAGGGTGGCAGCAGCCGGGTCCTGCCCTTGTCCCTCCATCCCAGCTCCACTGCAGCTGCACTGGGCTCCTGGGACTGGGAGATGGCCTTGGCCAGGGACCCTCTGCGGCGCTGCAGGAGGGGCTTCTGCCTGCCTTGTCCTCCTGGCTGGGATCTCCCCACCAGCCCCACACCGACCACCCCCTGGTGCCTGAGCCAGCCCCTTCTGCTTTGCTTGCGGGAGGGGACAGCCCACCAGCCCCACGCTGACCACCCCACAGCCCCTTCCTCACCCCCCCTTGTGCTTTGCTCGCAGGAGCCTGATGCCGCGGACGCTCGACAGCCAGATCACAGTGGAGAAGACCCCCAGCTACTTCGTCACCAAGGAGGCGCCGCGGCGGATCTTCAACATGTCCCGGGACACGAAGCTGATCGTGGTGGTGAGGAACCCGGTCACCAGGGCCATCTCAGACTACACGCAGACGCTCTCCAAGAAGCCGGACATCCCCACCTTCGAGGGGCTGTCCTTCCGCAACCGCAGCCTGGGGCTGGTGGACACGTCCTGGAACGCCATCCGCATCGGGATGTACGCCGTGCACCTGCAGAGCTGGCTCCAGTACTTCCCCCTCTCCCAGATCCACTTCGTCAGCGGGGAGAAGCTGATCACGGACCCAGCGGGGGAGATGGGCAAAGTCCAGGACTTCCTGGGCATCAAGCGGGTCATCACGGACAAGCACTTCTACTTCAACAAGACGAAGGGCTTTCCCTGCCTGAAGAAGTCGGAGGGCGGCGGCTCGCCCCGCTGCCTGGGCAAGTCCAAAGGCAGGACTCACGTGCAGATCGACCCCGAGGTGATCGAGCAGCTTCGGGACTTCTACAGACCCTACAACATCAAATTCTATGAGACGGTCGGGCAGGACTTCAGGTGGGAGTGAGCGCCCAGGAGCAGAGCTGCGGTGACCTGAGGCTGCAGTCTTCTACGAGGGGTTCCAGGGGCACTGGGGCCAGGACCCCCAGGCAGGGGGCAGCCCATCCTGCCCAGAACCTGTGAGCAGAGGCAGGCAAGGGGCTTCCCCGGCCCTGGGGAACTCGGGATGCTCCAAAGTGATGGACGAACGGATGGGTGGATGGCTCCAAGGTGACCCCAGACGGGGCGAGACACGGAATCCTCCCACAGCCACTGCAGGGTGCCCTGTCCTGGCAGGTTGGCAGTGCCGCTGGGGGCTCCTCTGGGGGGCCCGTTGCTTTTGCCATCACTGTGGCCCCATCCTGCATCCTGAGCTCGGGCTGCTCCAAACCTCACCCCTCCTCTGTGTCCCAAAGCAGAAGGGGACTCCTCTGACTGTGGCTGCGGAGCTGACACTATGGGGCTGTCCCTGTGGAGCTGTCCCCGTGGGGCCATCCCCGTGGCGCTGTGTCCCACAGCAGCGCTGGGGCCAGCAGAGCTCCGGCCGCTCCGCTTTGCCGTCCGTGCCCGCAGGCAGCCCGTAGCCCCGAGGCCAGCGGGGTGCACCTGCTGGGCCAAGAAGCGCCCGACCCCTGCTGTAGCGGTGTTTTGTCCTGTGAATAAAGCACAGACTCCTGCTGTTACGGGTACGTTAGTGGCACCGGTGTCCTCGTTCCGCATGTGCCCCCTTGGTGTGAATAAAAGCCGCTTCCACCGATCCCCACGGATGGGTTTTTCTTAGGGGGCGCCTGGGCAGAGCCCCCCCTGGGTCAGGCAGGCCCTGGGCATCAGAGCAGGCTGCCTTGGCCAGGAGGGGCCCCGTGGCACAGCCCCTCGCAGGGTGGTGGCAGGAGGCCGCGGGGGTCGGTGCCAGGGGATGGGGGCATCGTGCCCTGGGACATCCCCCGGGCTGGGAGCTGGGGGCTGAGCTGCCCAGTGCCACGGCGGTGCCCGCCGGCGGCCGAGCCCGGCCCGTCCCGCAGAGATCCATCTCCAGAGCTGCTGGCAGCCCCGTGCCCAGCGCGGCTGCTCGTGGGTGGCAACGAGGCCGGTGCTGGAGAGCCGCCGGCTGCCTGCCCCGGCGCTGGGCTGCCCGGGCCAGCTGTTGATTCCACAGCAAATCTCGGGGCTGCTGGCGGGGGCTGCGATTTCCCAGCAGCTTCTCCATCCCCGCCGCAGCCCTGCGCCCCCGCCCAGGGCCTGGGCAAACGGCGGCAAAGCCCCCTGCCCGGCGGCAGGGGCTACGAAACCCCTCATCCGGCTGCTGCCCGAGCCGGCAAGAGCGATGCCCAGCGCCGGGGAGGGGGCAGCCGCAGGGTGCTGGGGAGCCCCAGAGCCCTGAGAGCAGCGGGGGGCTGCCACAGTCCCAGGCACCCCCTGTCCTTGGGCAGGGCTGGGGATGCCCCGGAACGATGAACCGGGGCCGTGGGGGGCTGCGACACAACCATGGACCAGTTTACAAGGTCTGCTGGAAGCAGTTCCCACCCGGCGAGCTCTGGGAGGGGGAAACCAGGGCTAATTAACGGAGACCTGATGGAGCTGATCTGCACCTCCCCTCTGCCATCCAGCAGCGGCCCGAGGAGCCACGGGGGCACCCAGAGCCGGCTGCGGGAGGGAGGGGGGTCCGCGGGGGCACCCAGAGCCGGCTGCGGGCGGGCGGAGGGGCAGCCGGGGATTAAGGGAAGATGAGATATTTCTTGTATGATTTTTCCTTTAAAGGAGAAAAACACCCGGGGAGGCTCGCAAATCTCAGCCCCGCGGCCGAAAAGCCGTTTCCAATCCGCTCCGAGGAGGCAGAAGGTGCCGGGTCAGACTGATGCGCCGACGGGGCTGCGCTGGTGGGAAACCGGAGCTGGAGCCGCCGAGGCCGCTGCGGTACCAAACAATCACCCGGCGTTTGTCCTCCACCAGGCGCTGCGGCTGCACAGCGGCACCAAAGGAGGCTCCGGCCGCTGCGACGACCACAGCAGCAGCCCTCGGACCAGCAGCAGCGGGGGAGCAGCAGCCCTGCACCCCCAGCGCTGCTGCCAGGATGGGCTGAGGGGCTGCCGGTGGGGTCTCCAGGCTCTGCACCATGAGCGCCCCCAGCTCCGGGATGTGGCTGGGTTCTGCGGGCGCTGCGGCTTTGCGGTGGCCAGTGACCTGGCTCAGCTGGGCTAGTCCCTCGCAGCGGCTCAGCCGGCCAGGAGCTCCGGCTTTGGGGGCCTGGCCAAGGCTCGGGGGTCAGAGCGGCAGGAGAAGCGCTGGGTGAAGGGGTGGCACCTGCTGGAGGAGCAGCCGTGGGATGTTTGGTGATGCGTGGGGGGCGGTCTCCACCTGCAGGGAGGGGCCCTGGCTGGGCAGGGGTCAGCAGTGGGGCTGGGATTGCCACTGGCACCAGTGGGGAGCAGGAGGGCCCTGGTGTGGGGCTGTGTCAGTGTCCCCAGGGGAATGGGGATTTCAAGAGGTGATGCCGCGCTCTTCCACTGCTGCCCCGGGTGACTGCTCACCCCCCCCAACCACTCGGTGCCACCCTGGGCTGGGGGAGCACGGAGCAGCAGAGGTGATGGAGGGAGGGGAGCAGCTCCCTGATGAGGAGAGGCTGAGGGAGCTGGAACAGAAGGAGCCTGAAGGGTGACCCCATCAATATGTGAAGGGTGGGTGTGAGGAGGATGGAGCCAGGCTCTGCTCAGGGGCACCCAGTGACAGGACAAGGGGCAGCAGGTGTGAGCTGGAGCAGAGGAGGCTCCACATCAGTGTGAGAAGGACCTTGTTCCCCGTGAGGGTGCCAGAGCCCTGGGGGTTGTGGAGTCTCCTTTCTCTGGAGATGCTTCAGACCCTCCTGGACTGTTCCTGTGTGACTGGATCTAGGGGGATCCTGCTGTGGCAGGGAGATGGGACTGGGTGATCTTTAAGGTCCCTTCCAGTCCCTAAGGCTGTGACTCTGAACAATCTGGGACCAGCAGCTCCTCTCATGCCTGGTCACTGCTCGGCGAAGCAGCGGCAGCGAGGAACCTCCCCCCTCCCCGGACCTTCAGCCCCCTTGACTGACCCCTTTTCTCACCACCTCCCTCAGCGGGCACCGCAGGGCTGAGGGGAACCTGGTCCCGTTAGATCTGTGCCAGCACCACCCTCCCGGCCCCACCAGAGGGAGAAACCAGGCCAGCGGGCAGCACCCACCTCTCCTCAGAGGTGCCGGCGGCCACCAGCGCCTGTTCCCAGCCTCCAGTTGCCCCATTAAGGACCCCTGGGGTAGCGATTCCGCCCCCAACTAACGGCAGGCAGCCCTGCTCCTCACAGCGACGCCGGGGCTGTCGGCAACTGGGGTTCAGGGATGATGGCCGCGAAGAGCAGAGCGTCACAGGCCTCGTCCGGCCGCGGGGCGGTCACCGGCAGTGCCCACGCACGGCCCCACTGGTGGCCCGGGGGCTGTCAGGAGGGGGAGGTCCCCCACTGGCTGCACCCGGAGCCTCCAGCACCGGCGACAAGTGTTTAAATATTAACCAGTCCCTTCGAGGCAGCCAGAGCTGAACCATCAGCCACAGCAGCGCAGCCGCCGCGCAGGAGGCGACGGGGAGCCCACGGGCACTGCCCGAGCGCTCGTGCAGCAGGGACTGGGCAGGAGCCAGCCGCAGGGACGGGCACCCACTTCCTTCCAGCGCTCTGCTCCTCATTGTTTGCCCTGCGCCGACGTCGGCGGCAGCCGGAGAAGGCACCAGAGGCTGGAGAAGGCGCCGGTGCCAGCCCCAGCAGGACGGACCCGCTCCCGGCCCAGCATCATCACCCCAGGGCTGGCTGTGCCAGGGACAGCGTGCCAGCCACGAGGTCCCGCTCCCTGCTCGCCCAGCTGGTCCTCTGCATCCACCTCCTGCCCTGGCACGTCGGGGAAGTTCAAACCCAACCACAGCGGCTGCTGCACCCGGGACAGTGAATCAGCTGCCACTTCGCCCACGGGAACCACCGGCCGAGGCTCTCAGCACAAAGCAGCCCACAGCTCCGCTCCCGGCTCCGGGGTCACCCAGGGTGAGCTCGAAGCCCCAACCGGGGATGACAACTGGCCACCCCCTGCAGCTCGGGCTGCTAACACCAGCCCCGACAGGCAGCAGCTGCCTGCAGCAGCCCCTCGCACGACGGAACCACAGCTGGGGCAGAGCCTCCGGCCAAAGCAGCTGTTTGCTTGGCTCCCCAGTTTGCCCATCGGCTGGGGGGGCATCCACCAATGTCCCCATCAGCAGCCGAGCTCAGCGGCCCCCGGGCCAGCCTGGCCCCGGCCCCGGGCGTGCGCAGCCTGCGCGGCACTGGGCAGTCGCTGATCCCGAACAGCTGGAGTGCCGGCCCCTCCGCAGCCTCCCCTGCTGACCCAGACCCAACGACCCCACAGCCCGGCCCCTGCTCCCTCTGAAAAGGGAGGCCGCAAGATTTAACCACCGGCAGATCTGGTGTTTCCCAGTCGCCCTCCCAGCCCGGCTCCGCGAAGGCCGTGGGCTCCCCTCAAATGAATCGGTGACTAGAGCAAACACCCAGGTACTAGCCACAGCCCCGCCGAGCCCTCGGCTCCATGAGCTTCCCCTTCGTGCAACCACCCAGCAACGGGCCACAGCCCCGCCGATGCAACAGGAGGCCGGCCGCCACCGCCAAGGTTCCACTTCCCAAGGGGATCGACTGCGGCTCAGGATGCAGAGGGAGGTGACCGAGCCCCACGCCTGCATGGGGAGGGGGAGAGGAGCAGCTGCGGCGCTGCAGCCCCCCGGTTACCCCCACACCCCAGCCCTGTGCCCCGAACGCCAAGTCCCACCGTGATGGCGCCGGTCGGTGCCAGCGGGTGACGCGGCGGCGGAAAGACACTCGGCCGAGGCAGGGAGCCCAGTGACCAGTTTATTGTCCTTTATTCCAGACCCCGCCGTGCCCCCGGCTCCAGCTCCTCGCAGCCAGGCTCCCCCTCCGGAAGGAAAACTGTTTTCAACACAAAAATAGAAATCTGCTTATTAAAAGTGCAAACGCCTGGAGGAAGGGCCCCGGCGAATCAACAGCAAAGGCAGCGGCGCGGCCCCGCGCTCCTCCTCCCCGAAGTCAAACCCTCTGGCACCGGGCGCGAGCCCAGGGCAGCCGCCTGCGCTCGGGGGCCCGGACAGCCCAGAGCCAGGAGAGCAGCGGCATCGGGACGCGGCGACGTGCAGCTCGTGTGGCCGTGGGGATGCCAGTGTCAAACCCTCCGGGGTGTCCGGGAGAGACCCGGCACCTGCACCGGGGCTTCGGGCCAGGCACCGGCGGCCAGCAGAGCTGCGCGGGGCGGCGCTCGGAAGGCCACGAGGACGGCGGCCCCGGCTCCCTCGTGTCACCCCACCCAAGGCAACGCAGCACCTACAGAGGGCTTCTTACCGCACCGCTCAAAGCCCAGGGCAGCCGCCCCGCGAGGCGCTCGGGTGCCGGCCTCGCGCAGCCCCGTGGTCAGCTCGAGCCCGCGTCTTCTCAAGCCGACGCTGTCTGCAGGCCAGCCCAGTGCTGTCGCCTCCGGGAAGCGAGAGGGCTCCTCCCGACACCCTCAGCCCCGCTGCGGACACTGCCCCGGCCCTGCGGACACGCCGAGCCCCCAGCAGCGAGCGCCGGGTGCTGCCTGCATGACGCACACGGCACAGGGCAGGGCCCCCTCCCACCACAGCCTCAGACCAGCCCCAGTTCCCTCTGCGACAGCATCAGCACAGGGCTCTCGTCCACCACAGACTCAGATGAACCCCAGTTCCCCCCGCGAGGGCATCAGGCACCACCCAACCCATCGGCAAACAACAGAAGACATCAAATAAGAGACACGAGGAGGGCTCCTGGAGCGTCGCCCCCAAACGCTCCCGGTGCTGGCTGCATGGCCACAGCCCTCCAGCCCCCGGCTCCTCCTGCCGAGGAGAGGGTCCGAGACGTGCAAGCCAAGCAGGAGCCCGGGGCCACCGCAGCGCTCGCACAGGTGGGACGGGCATGGGACAGGCATGCATCGGCCCCGGGACGTGCGGCCATGCGAAGCCGCCCCGGGGCCGGGAGGAAGAGCGGGGCATGCTCGGCGTTCTGGCTGCGGGAAGCAGGCAGCCCGCGGCCGCAGGCGGGTGCTGGAGTCAGGCTGCTAGTTCCCCACCCTAAAGCGCCCGGGGTCGGGTCGGGGTCGCGCTCAGCCGCGTTCGGTGGGTTGGAGGGGGTTAACCTTTTACATGCCCAGGCTCACCGGCGACAGAGCCGTGGGCACCACACCAGCTACCAAAGGCAACCAGAACCAGCAGACCTCCAGGTGCCACCAGGCAGGTGCAGGGGGAGCGCCCAGTGCTCTTCGGCGGCCGGCAGAACCTCCTCCGCAGGCACCAGGAGCTGCCGAAGCCAAACGTGAGCTTGAAGAAACGAGGCCACCGCGCACAAGACTCGAGCCTTCGCCGCTCCGAGGACCGACAGCGGCCGAGGCGCCGGCATCCGGGACCTGACAGATCCCCTCTGGAGCGGTCCCCAGCCCGGACACCACGGTGACACAGGACTCCAGAGCGTGAAGGGGCAGAGGTCAGTCTGCACAGCCCGGAGAGAAGATCCACGTCCCCTTCCTCAGTCACTCCAAGCAGAGCCTGCACAACCCTGCACCAGGTTCCAGAAAGATCCCCCGGACATTGCCGACAGAGCCACCGGCAAGGCCTGGCACTGCCCTCGCCGTGACCACGGGGTCTGCTGGAGCCACCCCCTTCAACGCTGCCGTCCAGCGGCCCCAAAGCCAGGCAGCGCCGGCTCCAGAACGGCCTCCTCGCTCCAAGAGCTGCGACGGGAGACGGGCGGACACAGCGCCAGCCCCTCCTGCACGCGAGACCTCCAGCATCGGCGTCTCGGGAGGAACCGCGGCCCCGCGCTGTGCGGCCAGGCTGAGCGGCGGGGAGCGGAGCTGCGGCTACTGCGAGAGCAACCCAAGAGCAGCCCCAGGCAAGCACCCCAGGAGCAGGAGCTGCAACCTCAGCTCCGCTGCTGCGATAAACGAGGCCGGGGCAGCACCGGGAGAAGACGACGGTCGTGTTCGGGTTCACACACGCACAGTCCAGGGCAGAGGGCAGAGGGTGGCACGCGGGTCACACACGGGTCACGCACACGGGTGACTGGCAGTGCTGCTGGGGACCGCAGAGCGCCACGGGCACAGCGAGGGCTGCGCTGGGGTCGGGTTCCCACCCCCACCGAGCAGAGCTCTGTGACACCCCCAGCCTCTCCCCACGGCATCAGGTGCCCCCCAGCGCTCCTCCCCAGAGGCGGCTGAGCGCACAGCGGGCACATGCCCGGCAGACCCGGGACGAGGCTTCCGCAGGGCCACCACGAGCAGCGGCTCAGAGGAGGAGGCGGCGCAGCCCAGCTGGTTGCCACCAGCCACGACCAACAGCTCCGCCTGTCCACTAGCAAAGCCCGAAGCAGCTCTGCCACATGGGACTGGGCCACAGGCAAGGGCCTTACTGAGGAGCCCAGCGTGCCCAGCACACTGTCCAGCTGCGCAGGCCGTGGCCCACTGGCCAGCTGCTGCTCCTCACCAAGGCTGCCAGAACAGGAATAAAAACGCAAGACATTAAAACACAACCATTACACCAGGAGTGTAGAAAAGGGCTGGAGAAGTCCCCTTGGCAAGAGGGCTCCTCGAGAACACGAGGAAACTCGCCTGCAGGAAGGGCTTGTAAACAAAACACGGGGCTAGGTGTAGTGTTGCACCCCGACAGACTCGCCCGGACCCCGCTAAGGGCCACCAGGCCTGCAGGAAGGTGCCAGCTGCCCACGGTCCTGTGGAACAGCCGCTCCAGGCCGCACGGCGAGGCCAGTTCAGAGCCCGCTCGGGGGACAGGCAGGGCTGCACCCGGCCGAGCCAGGCACCACGTAACAGGGAGCACGCTCGCACCACCACAGGGAGCCCGCTGAGCGCGGCAGGAGACGCTGCTCCTCCTCAGGAGTTTGGAGAGGAGCCCCGAGACAGCTCCTGGCAGCACAACCACCACCTGCAGGCAGCACAACCACCACCTGCAGGCAGCCCCTCCTTTGCACGGACCGACTGACGCCTGCTGCTGCTTAGGGGCTCCCCTGTCCCAGGCGGCCGTGCCGGAGCACAGAGCAGCTGCACAGGGCAGAGGAGAGGCTGCGTGAGGTGCGGACACGGCAACAAGGCGGCGCAGGTGACGCTTCCCGGGGAGAAGCCTCCCTGCTGCTGGAACAGGCAACGAAGCCGAACGCAGAGACACGGACACGCGGACACAGGTACCTTTCTGCCCACCCACTAGCAAAGTCCCTCCTGTACCGGCTGAGCATATACCTGAGAAACAAGGTCAGTGTCCAGTATTGCCCTTCAGAGAGCTGGAGGGGTGGAGGGGAGCGGGGAAAGCGGGGCCAGAGAGCGTGAGGAAGCGGCAGTCTCTCCTTCCAGTTTCCTCCGCGTCCTCCAGGGCTCAGGGCGCAGCCTGCCCACAACAAGCCCCACGGACCAGCGGTTCGCAGCTCAGCCAAGCACCCCAGTGTCAGCACACACCAGTTCCAGAGCCCAGACCTCCAACCTGAAGGACTTTCTCCGCACGCAAAGAGCCTCCCGCACGAGCGCCGTGGGCCAGCCGCCGCCTCGGGGCCGCTGCCTTTGGCCGCTTGGCTTGTGGCAGAACCGAAAGGCGCTTCGTCGGCCCGCAGTTCCCTTCCCCTCAGAACATCCTGTAGGCACGTGAGCAAGAAAGCCAGGAGCTCCGCACAAACCAGCTTCTCGGCAGAAGACGAGACGCCTGGGCAGCGGCGCCTCACTGGGGCTCCAGAGAAGGCCGCACAGACACCTGCCTGCTGGAGGGCAGCCGTCTCAGCGGCCTCTCGGCGGGCTGCTTGCCACTGGAAGGAGGAGACTGGACCCCGGGCTCTAGCTGGGAAGACTTGGACTTGCGGCTGGAGAGCAGAGAGTGTTTGCCGGCTGGGGCGTCTTTCGGGGCGAGTTTCTCTCTCGCGGCGACCTTGGCGGCGCTTTGGGAGGCCGGCGGGGCGACCCCCTTCTCCGGTTTGTCTTCCGGCAGGTGCTTGCTGCCGGCCTTGGAGCCGCCGCCCCCGGCCCTCTTCGAGAGCATCGTGGTCTTTCCCAAGTCTGCCGACCTCCGGGTCTCCTTCTGCCGTAGGGCCGACTTGAAGAAAGACAACCCCTTCTCCTCGGACTTGCTGTCCCTCTTCAAGGCGGAGCGCGCGCCGGCGCCCGGAGAGCGCAGGTTGGCCATGGAGGAGCTCCGCACGTGCCTGCCGTCCGCCGCCCTGCCGTCGCTCCTCGAGTGGCCGATCCGCGGGGAGCTTGTCCTGGAGCTGCTGGTGACGCTCGCCTTGTCCGAGCCCAGGCTGACCTTGGAGCCCTCCCTGCTGAGGCTCCGCTCTGAAGTCCGGCTCTTCCCAGCGGAGGAGCCCTTAGTCAGCGAGCCCGGCGGGGTTCTCTTGGCAGCTGCGGAGCCTGGGGCAGCGGCCGGCTTTTGCTTCTGCGGAGCCGGCGGGGCGGTCGCCTCGAGGGGCTTCGAGCTGTGCTCCTTCCTAGCCTGAGCGGACGCGGGAGAGCCATGGCGCCCGCCGGCCCTGGAGGAGTCTGCCTTACTTCTGGAGCGGGAGACCTTCTGGGAGCTCCTCACGGGGGGAGAAGAGCGAGACGCCCTGGCCTCTGGGGCAGACGGGACTGTCCTTCCCTTCCTCGAGCTCTTGTCCGGCTCGGGAACACCCTTGGAGCCGTGAACCGTCCTGGGGGTGCCATCTGCCTTCTCTGCAGCCAGCCCCGGCCCGCTGGGGGCCTTCACCTCCTTCACCGGGGAGCTATCCACAGAATCGCTCTGGTCAACGAAGGCAATTTGATTGTTGTTGTCAAAAGGGTCCAGGGCAGGGTAGCTCCTGTCCGGCTGCACAGAGCTTCTGCCGCACCCGTCCGAAAGGTCCGAGCTAGATGTCCTTACCACGGACTCCTCCCTGAACGCCCCCTCCATGACGGCCAGAGGAGCTCTGCGAGGCGTCCTGTGCTCTCGCCGGCTGCCGTCGCAGGGCTCCAGGTAGCTGCTAGAGAGATTCCTCAGGCTGCCGAAGCAAGAGGTGGCGACTTTGTCATCGGCGGCCTCCCCGATCTTCTCCAGGGTGGAAGCGGAGGTGTGGACAGGGGAGTCTCCCGAGAAGCGCGACGGCGAGCTGGAGCGGAACTGCAGCTTGGCAGACAGCGACCACGAGGGCCTGGCGCCGTTCTCACTCACTGCCAGCGGGCTGGTGACAGACGATCGCGAGGACAGGCTCTGGCGCTGGACGCTCCTCACGAACGGCCGAGTCGAGAAGCCTCCTGCGGAGAGAGCGAGCCACGGCCTCGGTCCAGCAGCCAGGCCCGCCGGCGTCGCACGCCACGGACACCAGCTCCCCAAGAGCCCGCTGGCAGCACCCCGAGTGCTCTGCCTGCTGCGGGCACAGCTCCTGCCTGCACGACGGGTGAAGGACTCACTCTTCTTTGCTAGCGGCCATCCAGAAGTAACTAAAAACCCAGGCTTCACTCTCATTCCTGAGCAGCACGAGACCAAGCACAGGCTTGGCACCTAGCAGGTCCCTGAAACTAGCCCTCACGTGCCCAGGACTATGCTCCCAGGAAGGAGCCTGAGGGGTGACCCCATGGATGTTGATCAATACGGAAAATGTGGGTGTGAGGAGGATGGAGCCAGGCTCTGCTCAGGGGCACCCAGTGACAGGACAAGGGGTGTGAGCTGGAGCAGAGGAGGTTCCACATCAGTGTGAGAAGGACCTTGTTGGCAGTGAGGGTGCCAGAGCCCTGGCAGGGGCTGCCCAGGGGGGCTGTAGAGTCTCCTTCTCTGGAGACATTTCAAACCCTCCTGGCCGTGTTCCTGTGTGACTGGCTCTGGGGGATCCTGCTGTGGCTGGGGGACTGGGCTGGATGCTCTTTCTGGGTGCCTTCCAGTCCGTGATGCTCTGATTCTGTGACTTTCCTGCACTGATGAGCACGTCCTGCAAGACGCAGCGCAGGAGTCTCACCTCTCTGTGTAAAGTGACCCACAAAGTGCCCCAAAGCACTGGAAATGCTTCAGCAACACCCCAGCACACGCGCTGAGGAGGCTTCACTGAGGCTACTTCCTTCCTCTGCAAAGTAGCTTGAGCTTCCTGCCCTGCTCTTGTCCATCCCTTCCCACCAGAGCCCGCCCGTGCCAGGACCCACCTGCTTCTCCCCACGGCGCCTCCCTCCCCGAGCTGCGAGACACCAGCCCTCGCAAGGACCGAGCTTGCAGCCGCTGCGGCAGAAGCCCCCCGTGAGGCAGCACCGCCCCCCGCAGCGCTCACCATCGTCCTCGCTCCTCTCCCCAGTCAGCTCTACCGACTCCGAGAGCGAAGCCAGAGACGTGCGCCGCGACGATGCCGCCGAGGCGACGCTGGGCTGCTTGCTGCCAGGCAGACGGCTGACCCAGTGCTCGCAGAGTGACGAGCTGGTGGAACCTGCGGGGAAGCGGGCAGAGGCATCAGGCGCGCAGCCACCCGTGTGCAACCGCGGAGGGCCACCGAGAGCCAGACACCCGCTGCCCTGGATTCGGCAGACACGCGGCACCGGCGCACACAGCTGGGCCAGCGGCACTGCTGCGGCAGGGAAGCTCCGCTGTGAGCGAGCTGCCGTGGCCCTGCGCGAGGCAGAGCTGCCCTCTCCAGAGGCCGGGCAGCACCTGCCCCAGCTCACCCCACATTCAGCAGACAGCTGGATGCCGGCTGTCTCAGCAAGAGCCGCAGCAGCACCGCCCGCGAGGGTGGAGAGGGGCTCCCCCATCTCCAGAGACTCCACCCAGCCTCGCCGAGCCCTGGCACAGGCGGCGCTGCAGCAGAGCTGGGCAGAACGTCTCGCGGGAGGACGGGCCGCCACGACAAAGCGCGAGCGTGCTGGGCACCGCCAGGGGTACCTGCCACGGAGCTGTTGGCCGACCACGACGGGATGGCCGTGCGCCGCTGGTAGAAGAGGATGTAAGCTGTCTGCTTGCACACTTCGTTCTCGGGGAGCTGCTGAACGTCGCTGTCGTCGAAGCAGTACCACTGGCCATCCACCGAGTTCTTGCAGTACGCTGCGAGAGAACACCGCGCTCAGGCGTCCTCGCGCCCCGCTAACTCAGACGCGAGCGGTCTGCTGCAGCGGCCCAGAGCCCAACGAAAGGAGCGGGCCTCCTCACGCGACACGTCCTCTGCCGGCCGGCCCGGCAGGACCGGGGCCCGAGGCCACGAGAACACAGCACACGGCTCACGGCTCAGCACTGCCTTCGCCCGGCTCTGCTGCTCAGAACAGAGCGTCGCCTGGGCGCCCTGTTAGCGGTGCCGGTGAATGTCCGCGCTGAGCCCGCCCGGGACAAGGCAGCCCAGCACCGCCCACCAGAGAGCAGGACCAGAGACACCTTGGGGGCTTCTCGGCGAGGCTGGCCTAACCCCAAGGACCCCCACCCGCCCTGTCCAGCGGAAGGACCCGCCACGCAGACCCCGCAGGGCACTCACCCGTGTAGTGCCCCCCTTGCATGGTGCCGTGGTGATTGCAGACGGCGTACAGGTCGTAGATGTAGTCCTCAGGATCCCTCCCAAGGCCGTAGGGTCTGCGCCAGGGCGACCAGTGAGATGGCAGACTCCAGCTGCTCTGGCTGCGTTTCACGACGTGAGGAGTCATGTCCAGGCCGCTCAGTGGGAACTTAACCATGTTCTGAAGTTTCATCCTTCGGTCTCCCTCCTGTGGCAAGAGAAGAGCACGAGCTGCAGCGGCAGCGCGGCCGCCGTGCGCGGGGAAGGTAAGAACCCGGCAGAGGAACACGCGGGGCACAACAGCTCCTTCTGAAGTGGTGCTCGAGCCAGTCACCGCCTGGCCAAGCAGCAGCCCCCCCGGCACCACTCTCACCTGTCTAAACCTTTTGAGGTGTATGATGAGAACGTCAGGCAAGGTCCAGAGGCTCAGGGTGATGCTACCCTGCTGCAGCTGCTTGCAGTGAGGGCATCGCCACGCATCGTCTGGGGCAAGCTGCGAGGAACGGTCACCCATGGGGACCAGCGTTCACGCTGCAGGGCAGCGTTTGTGCCCCTGCTGCCCCAGGCCCCGAGCACCCAGCCTGGCTGCCCCAGGGTCTCGTCCCTACCTGCTCCTCTTTGGTGTACAGTTGGAAACACTGGGATAAAGTGCAGGTCTGAGGTTGGTGGTGAAGCTCTCTCTGCTGGCGGACGCTTTCGGAGTCGGGGATATACTCCTCTTCCGTGCTCACAAACAAGCTGTGGCAGGGAGAGGACGCACTGAGCGGCACAGCCACCGCTGCCGCTCCGCCGGGGAGCTGCTCTGACGGCGCAGCCTGCAGCTCCTCGCTGGAGCTGCCCCCCTACACAGCAACAAGAGATCCTGCCAGCGCTGAACACCGGCGTCAGCAGCGTCAGTGGGCGCCTGCTCCAGTTCCCCGCAGACAGATCCACCGAGTGTGACTGAACGCGACTTGTGGGGGAGAAGCCGCAGGCAAGATGCCTGCTCCACGGTGCAAAACCCCGGCCACAGGGGAGAGAACGCGGCTCAGGTCTGGGCACCCAGTCCCCACGGCTGTGGACAGGGCCGGGCACAGGCCCCGGGGGCACCTGTTGGCACAAGCGAGCGGCCGGCCTCGCTCTGCAGGTGAACACTCGGGGGATTCCTGCTTCGTACTTACTAGTCTTTCGTTTCTTTGTCCCACTCTACCACCAACTTCACATGAGCGGTTCCCCCCTGTCCACACGACTTCAGTGCCCTGCAGAGAGGAGCAGAGAGACGTTAGCCCCCTGTCCCCCTGCAGCCGGCCTGAGCTCTCGGTCCCTTTCTACAAGGCTGCACCCCGAGTTCCCAGCTGAGCAGCCTCCCCCCTCCTGGGAACCAGGACCGACTCACCTTTCCACAGTGGGGTGGCAGAGGGGTCGCTCCTCCTGAGGTAGCAAGTACGTGATGCCCACGACGCTGACCACTCGCAAGCTGAACGGGCAAACCTGCAACAGAGAGGGCAGCAGCCTCCTCAGTGACTCAGCGCCGAGCGTCCCCCGGGCACCCCGCTCGCGGCGCCAGCTGGCACCGGCTTTACCCTGGAACGAGAGAGCGGACGCACGGGGTCTCAGCACGCCCAGGGCGGGCGGCTAACGCAGCAGGGCGAGGTGCGGCCGCGGCGGCATCCCAGCACAGAGGGCACCCCCTGCTCTCAGGGGTTCCCGTCAGAAACACCGGGTGGCTACGCGAACGTTCCAGCCCTTTCTCTGGGCAAACACCACCGAGCGGTGCGTTTCCAGCGCAGAGAGCAGCACTAACGCCCCGGGGAGCCCCCGGTGCGAGGGCAAGGAAGGAAGCAAAGCACCTTCCCAGGTCAGTCTGACCTGGCTCGTGCCTTTCTGCAAGGGGCAGACTAAAGCACCAACGGGGCGGAACGCTGGGTGTGGGCGCAGTAACGGGCCTCCTCGCTCCGGCCACGCTGCACCGAGCTGGAGCTCTCGGCCAAACCGTCTGCCTCACCTGCAGGCAGGCTGCAGGCCGCAGGAAATACTGCATCTTCTCCAGGATCTCCTTCTGCAGAACGTCCCAGGCAACCGTTCTCTCCAAATGCAACACGAAGGGCAAACCGAACCTGCGGGAAGCGTTTGAGGGGGCAGTCGCAGACCACTCTGGTCGGCAGCTGCATCCCCGGGGGCTCCCAGAGCCCGTCGCTCAGCACTCCGCATGACTCTGTCTGCAGAGGAGAGCTGCTGGGGAAGCACCATCACGGCCACCGGGGCAGCAGGCCTGGCCCCCGCACTGCAGCCCTGCCCTGCGCTCAGGCAGCTGGCTCCAGGCTGCGCTTCAGGCTGCAGAGCTCTGCAACAGGGCTGGGACAAGCCTCTGGGAAACAGACTCGAGCGGCTGGGAGTCCTCAGCGGGCAGCGGGGACAAAGGCCTCCACCACAGTCGCTTCCCACTTGCCCCCACCCCGTCTGCCTCCGGTTACAAGTGTCCACACGTCCGGTGGTCTGGTCAGACTGGGCTCCCACATTGCTCCCAGAGGGGTCACGTCCCTCAGCTGGTCTGCACACACCAGCACCTCCCCGTGAGGCTGCACCAGCTGGCACTCGCCCAAACTAGGGGGATTTGGCTGCGTTCAGTTAACGCTTGAGCTAAATTCCTTAGCACCTAGTGAGAGCTGCTGCTCCTCGCCCTCGTGTGCTCACTACACAGTGGGTAAAGCCCAGCTCACAGAGTCACAGAGCATTAGGGGTTGGAAGGGACCTCAAAAGATGATCCAGTCCCACCCCCCTGACACAGCAGGATCCCCCAGATCCAGTTGCACAGGAACAGCCCAGGTGGGTTTGAAATGTCTCCAGAGAAAGAGACTCCACAGCCCCCCTGGGCAGCCCCTGCCAGGGCTCTGGCACCCTCACTGGGAAGAAGGTCCTTCTCACACTGATGTGGAACCTCCTCTGCTCCAGCTCACACCCGCTGCCCCTTGTCCTGTCACTGGGTGCCCCTGAGCAGAGCCTGGCTCCATCCTCCTCACACCCACCCTTCACATCTTGATCAACACCCATGGGGTCACCCCTCAGGCTCCTTTCTCCCAGCTCCCTCAGCCTCTCCTCAGCAGGGAGATGCTCCCCTCCCTTCACCATCTTTGTGGCTCTGTGCTGGGCTCTCTCCAGCAGCTCTGGGTCCCTGTGGAGCTGAGGGGCCCAGCGCTGGACACAGCGTCCCGGCCGCGGTCACTCGCGGCAGGGCCAGAGCTGCCGCTCACCTCCTGCTCTGCTGCCCCGTGCAGGCTCTGTTGCACACCAGCAGGACCATCTTGTCGCCGGTTGCTGCTTTGCCGGGGGGCTGCTCCGGTTTTCCAGGCTTGGCGGTCCCTTGCGCGTAGGACAGCGCTCGGGAGAGCTCAGCGCCGCACTTCAAGTTGTTCAGGTTGTTGTTCACGTGGAGCCCTGCGAAACGAGGAGAACGGACGCCGTCAGCGCCTCAGAAAGCCCTCCTTCGGCTGCAGGAGGGCCAGCGCTGCGAGGCGGCCCCAAAGAGCAGTCACTGGCCGCAGCGACAGGAGCCGACTCGTTACCCCCGGCATCGTGTTGGCTGCCGATGAGGCTCCATCTCGCGGGCGCAACCACGGCCCTTAGCCGAGAGGGCAGGTGCTGAGCAGCTGGGGCCCGGAGCCGTGACGCAGCGCGGTCCGCTCGCTCCCGCGACTGCTCACCCGCCGCTGCCCACCTGACTCTCACTAACACGATTCCGGGGCCTTCGCCTGCTCCCGGCAGGTCTTTGAACGAAGCCTGACAACACGCTGTCCCGCTCAGCCAGCCCGGCCCGCGTGTGCTGCTGGAACGAGCCTGGGCACAGCCGTGGCTCAAAGCACCAGAACACCAGCTACTCGTGGGACTTCTAGAAGCAAGGCCACCCTTTGGCACGCCAGACCGAGGTGGGCCGTGAGCGGAGCTATCGCCTTCACCAGGGACGTCCAAGACGCGCCTGGACGCGTTCCTGCGCGACGTGGCCTAGGTGATCCTGCCGTGGCAGGATCATTGGACTAGAGGATCTGTCGAGGCCCCTTTCTATGATTCTGTGACTCACCTCGCTGGCTGAGGATCCCCTCGGGCCGAAAGATCTCCGGGGTCTCAAAGGCGAAGATGCAGTCGCTTTCATGGATGGTGTCCAGGTCATCGGTGTCGCAGAAGGAGCGATGGAACCCATCGTAGTACATCTCCGTCAGCACGATCTGCAGTCGGCACAAGCACATCAGAAGACACCAACCCCCCCGTGCCCGGGCCAGCTGAGCTGCCCTGCCAAGGGCAAAGCTCGATCCACACGACCCCGCTTCCCCTACCCACCCACGGCAGCAGCACGGGCCAGACGCCTCCATACGCCCTCCTGCCGAAGGGAGGGCTCGTGGGTGCCGACACTGACCCATTACCTGCTCCGTGGGTATCTTGGTCTCCGAGGACACGGCCTCCCGCAGCCTGGCCACCGTGCCAGAGATGGGCACCGCCACCCCGATGCGCATGCAGTGGGAGCACTTCCCCTGGTACACCACGGTGACGTAGAGCGGCCTGCAGAGAGCACGGGCGCTGCTGGGCTGGGCTGGGCGCTCTGGGGCGGCGTCCGGGCTGCCGCAGGGCCGCCCCAGCAGTCCAGACCCCCCTCACGCCGGCGCCACGTCTGCCCGCAGCCCAGTGGGCACGTCTGACCAGCAACCACTCTCCTCTTACTACAGGGACGGGGTTAGCTTGCTCCCACAGGCAGAGCGTCTCCTCCAGAGAGCCCCGCAAAGAAAAAGGTCCAACTCTCCACGACAAGACAACCAGAACCCTCCAACAAGGGTCCCACAAGGCAGCGCCCCAAAGCGCTCGGAGAGCTACAGCCAGGGAGAGGGGCTCCAGGCTGCCCCTCGGGGCCTGGGCCAGAGCAAGCAGGGCCAGCAGCCTAGCAGGACTGTGCCCAGGGACGGCCACCCAGCCTGCACTCAGGGCAGAGCAGGGACCTCCGAACGCAGGGTGGAACAGTCGTGCTCGCTGCGTCCTCTCCCCCGCCGCCCCCCGAGCCCGTCGGTGCTAGCCGCCCGCGCAGCGGCGGGTGCGGGAGCTGTTACTCCATCAGCAGCAGCTCTGCTCTGCAGCTCTTCATCGCTGCCCCGAACCTTCCACCTGGGTTCTTCCCCTCCCTGGAGCTTTTTCCTCTAACGGCAGCAGCTGCCTTTCAAACGGGCTGCACATTCTGCAGAGTGATCAGCAAGAGTGTTCTGAAGGAAGCTGGAATGAAGGTGCTTCATCTCTTTCCCCTTTCTAACCTTAACATGCAGTAAATTAACTCAAGAGCAAAACACGTGGATCGCCTGGACCACGGAGATGGGTTTTTCTCCCCAAAATTAATTCTGTGGGAAGCGAGGGGCGGGGGCTCCATTTTCCAATCCACCTGCAAAGTGAAAAATTCAAGCCCCGTACGGTCCCATCCATCTTTTTTAAAGACTTAGGGGAGGGATTCTGCTGACAACTCTCTTCCTGCTGTCGCAAACTCACCGCCACGAGCTCACCGCAGGCACGTACCGTGTGTGGGGCAAGGGGATCGGCAGAGAGATGCACAGGAAGGGGTCGAAGGTGTTGCTCTGCTTCTGGCAGTGCGGACACGTCAGCGAGGACCTGCACGGACAGCGGCAGCGGGGCGCTCAGTCCTCCTCTCCCCAGGAGCGGACGAGCCAAACCGCGGCAGCAGCCTTCGCGCGTCGGCCCGGCCGCTCCCCGCTCCGGTTCCCGCACGCAGCGCAGCCCCGCGCAGCCTGCCCAGATGCAGCCGCTGGGCACGGCGGGCCCCTGACTTCCAGGGCCTTTCTGGAGTAACTAGCCTCTAGGTTCATTAGAGGGGCCACCGGGAAAAGGCTTCGCTCCCTGGATGTCACTTTTCACAAACTGCAAGAGCAGCTCCTCCACGGAGGGCTGCGGGGGTTCCACACCAAAGAGAGGCGAAGGGACACGCAAGAGCTGCTGGTGGGGCCGGCGTGCAGGGTCCTACTCAGAGGGGAGGGCCCCAGCCACACCCTGCACTCGGCACTGCCCTGCCCCTCAGCCCAGGCTGCGTTTTGTTCGCTGCAAAGGAAGCCCCGGCCGGCGCCAGGACGAAGCCCAGCAGTCGGAATCCCTCCAGCAGCACGGACACGCGCAGGAGCAGGGGAAATGGGGCTGTTCCCTCGTATGACATCTGAAACGAGAAAGCTCGTTCCCCAGGAGGGGTGGGAAGCTCATGGAAAAGCCCCGAAGGAGCAGGGCCGGGCTCGGCTCAGGATTCCCAAGCGCCCAGTAACAGGAACTCTGCCAGACACCCAGGACCTGCCTGGGATCTGCAGCTCCGCAGCAGCCTCGGGGCACCTCCTGACCCTGCCACGGGCTCTTGGTTCTGAACAACCCCCCAGCACTGGGCTGGCCTGAGGCCTCGCTCACTGAGCACCGGCTCCGTTTCAGGATGCACCCGGGCAGCTGGGGAAACGGTACCTGCCAGAGGTCTGCACAGGTTTCCACCAAACCCAAAGCAGTGAGATTCTCACTGTCCTCCGGAGCAAGATCTCGGTTGTCATTCAAAAACAACACCAAGACACCAGTCTCAACTGTACTGGGAGCCAGAGCCAAGGTACAGTTATACTGGGGCCACCAGCACATGCAACAGGGCCTGAAAACTCACAGCACTTCATACCTGTACTGGGCTTGAAAGAGTTCCTGCACGAAAGTGCTGCTGATAGGGAAGGGGGGACCCTCGAGCAGCACGTCATCCTCCAGCGGCGGCTACGAGAGAAGAACAAACCCTGAGCACACACCCAGGCGTGGAGCTTCGCCGGCCCAGACAGCCCGGTGCGTCTGCTCTGTGCCCTCCTGGTCCAAAGCAGCCAGGAAAAGGCCACGAGGACTGTAACCCACAAGAGGCTCTGCTCACAGGGTGCTCACTCGGGACCGGCTAGGCAGCCCGAGGAGCGGCAGAGCTCTCCCTCCTGCCGTTGGAGCTCCCAGAGCTGCACGGGACCGTTCACAAACCACTGCACCGGGGAGCACTCGCCGGGGCCCAGCGGCAAGTCTGGTTACACCGAGAGGGCCAGAAGCCAGGCTTGTGGTCCACCTGAACTACTGGTGTTGAGAAGCGAATGGGGAGACCCCGTGTCCAAAGCCCCAGCGACTGCCTCACCTTGAGCGGAGACACGCTGCTGTGGTTGAGGGCGTTGTGCAGGTCCTCGTGCACTCTGTCCAGCAGCCAGAGCAGGAACTCCTGCGCGTCGTGCTGGGCGTTCCCGCGGTACTGCATGGCGTTCTTGGACACGGTGTTCTGCAGGGACACAGGAATCGAGCTCTTCGCTCCCGCCCGCCCTGGGACAGGCCAGGACGTACCACCGCGCGTGCGGCCCTCAGCACGACCCCGGTCAAGGCAGCAGCTGGGGCCGTCTTGGGCACGGAACCTGCCGCCAGCTCTCCGGCTGAGCCCAGGCAGGTTTTCACTGCAGCCACCCCCGTGCGCAGGGGCTGGACTCGCTCCACTCGTAACATCTGTTAGTTCAAACCGGAGGAAGACAAGTGCTCTGTGCCCCAGCGGCTGCTGGCGCTGCCCAGCGCGCGGCCGCCTTGCTGAGGGCTCTCCCCGAGCCCTGACAGTGCTGCTCGTGCAGGCGCAGCGCCCCGAGAGCTGGCCAAGACCACCGGAGCAAAGCCTCTCCGGACGGACCCCCGCGAGAGCTCGCAGGCAGAGCCACTCCTCCCATCTCGCGCGGCCAGGGTGGCCACCGCAGGACTTTCCCCACCGGGTTTCCAGTAATCGCCAGGCAGCAGGAACGAGAGCGTCACCAGGCAGCCCAAGGAGAGGGGCCGGGCAGCCGCACACGCCGGGCTCAGCGGCTCCTCCGCTCCTCCAATCAGACTTGGCACCAGATCTGGGAAATGAGGTTGGGCTGCTCGCTTCATCCCTCCAGGAAACGGGGTCACCACAAGGGGCAGGGGGTGATGCTGAACAAGGCAGGAAAGGACGGATAAACATCCAAACATCTACTCTCTATCCGCTGTAATCTGCCCACCTGCCCCAAGGCAGCGAAAGCAGGGAAACCGCACTAATCTCTCCCGCGACATCTGCGCCGGCCCCTCGGACAACAGATCCGCTGCCCCTGGCAGCAGGGGACAGGGACTCCCCACACTGCCCCTGGCAGCAGGGGACAGGGACTCCCCACCCTGCCCCTGGCAGCAGGGGACAGGCTCCCCCACACAGACAGCAGATCCACTGCCCCTGGCAGCAGGGGACAGGGACTCCCCACACTGCCCCTGGCAGCAGGGGACAGGCTCCCCCACACTGACAGCAGATCCACTGCCCCTGGCAGCAGGGGACAGGGACTCCCCACACTGCCCCTGGCAGCAGGGGACAGGCTCCCCCACACTGACAGCAGATCCACTGCCCCTGGCAGCAGGGGACAGGGACTCCCCACACTGCCCCTGGCAGCAGGGGACAGGCTCCCCCACACTGACAGCAGATCCACTGCCCCTGGCAGCAGGGGACAGGGACTCCCCACACTGCCCCTGGCAGCAGGGGACAGGCTCCCCCACACTGACAGCAGATCCACTGCCCCTGGCAGCAGGGGACAGGGACTCCCCACACTGCCCCTGGCAGCAGGGGACAGGCTCCCCCACACTGACAGCAGATCCACTGCCCCTGGCAGCAGGGGACAGGGACTCCCCACACTGCCCCTGGCAGCAGGGGACAGGCTCCCCCACACTGACAGCAGATCCACTGCCCCTGGCAGCAGGGGACAGGGACTCCCCACACTGCCCCTGGCAGCAGGGGACAGGGACTCCCCACACTGCCCCTGGCAGCAGGGGACAGGCTCCCCCAACAGGCAGCAGATCCGCTGCCCCTGGCAGCAGGGGACAGGGACCCCCCACGGAGAACGTCAGGGGAAGACCTTGGCCAACACTCCCTGCTGCTCCACAGAGCCCAGCACAGCCCCAGCAGGTGCTCAACACAACACGGCTTGGGATGCTGCTGTGGGGTGATTTACTGGGAGACAAAGCTGGAGCATCTGGAGGGACAGAGATCACAGAATGCAGGATATCAGGGACTGGAAGGGACCTCCAAAGAACAGCCAGTCCCATCCCCCTGACACAGCAGGATCCCCTAGATCCAGTCTCACAGGAACAGCCCAGGAGGGTTTGAAATGTCTCCAGAGAAGAGACTCCACAGCCCCCTGGGCAGCCCCTGCCAGGGCTCTGCCACCCTCACTGGGAACAAGGTCCTTCTCACACTGATGGGGAACCTCTTCTGCTCCACCTCACACCCGCTGCCCCTTGTCCCGTCACTGGGTGCCCCCAAGCAGAGGCTGGCTCCACACACCCTCTGGATGACACACACTTACCTCAACCCCAGAGCCAGCAGCCTCTAACCAAAGGAGCCCCTGCTCACCTGCACAGACGCGTTACCCGCCCTAGCAGCCCAGTCAGAGCTCACCCAGGGCCCTAACAGATGCAACGACTAGATCCAGGCGCAGCTGAACCACTGTCCTCGGCCACTGCGGTCGTTCCAGATCACACAGGGAAAACGCCAGGCTGCTGTTTTCCGCTGCCGCTGGAAGGAGGCAGCTGTGGAAGGGGTTTGGGACAGCGAGGGCGACGGCAGCTCGTTACGGAGCCGGCTCGGCGGCCCTGCACACCACCCACCGGCACGGCGCTGGGTCCGTGCAGCTCCCAGAGAGCCGGCCTCGACCGCTGCCCCTGCTCGCAGCCAGCAGCAGCCATTTCCCCCTCTGCAGCCACCCCCAGGGCAAAGCTGGGCACTCCAGACCTCCTGCTCACCCCTGCTTTGAGGACAAAGCCAAGGCCAGCAGCCGCCCTTCGCCCAGCGGAAGGTGCCAGCAGAGCAGCTGCCAGCAGGGACCATCACGCTCTTCCCTGGCCAGCGCCCTGCTGCCAGCTGCTGCCAACGCACTGGTCCCGGCACTGAGCACCACCACGGCTCTCTGAGCGAGGGAAAGGGAGCTCGGAAGACAGTGGGTCCATCGAAGCAGCCAGGGCAGGGCAGAACGCTCCCCCTGGGCCCCACGGAGAGTTCCTGTGGTGCTGGGGCTGAGGGGGCCGCACCCCATAGGAACGGGAAGGTGTGGGGGCCCCACGGACAGGCTGCTGCCCCCGGGGTCGGTGCAGATCAGCTCGTGCCACAGCCAGGCCCTGGCCTGCCGCAGAGGGGAGACAGCTGTGACACCTCCGAGTGAAAACAAGAGGGCCAGAGGGGATCCTCCGGGCCCAGACAAGGAGCATCGCCCGGCCGGCCCCAGCCCGACATCCGTCCTCCACCAGCAGCTACTCTCACCCTTCCAGCCTGGAGTCTTAACTAACCCTGATCAACCCCAATCTCCAGCACGGGGGGAGAGTGAAGTCTGTCAGGATGGCACCGTCCAGGGCTCACACTGCTCCCTGCTCCTCACAGGCACCACTGCACAGCTGCAGCAGCCCCCCAGGCCCAGGAAGCCCACTGGAGGGGCAGAGGGCTCACGGCCAGATCAGCACCCTCAGCCATCCAGGAAAGGGCCCGGGTGGGCTGTAGGGTGGGGAAGCTTTGCGGGAGCTCCTGCACGTACAACAGTGCAGAGGCCAACACAGCAACAGGCTGCTGGTCCCACTGTGGAACTGACACCACAGGCTGCTCCAAAACCTCCCTGCCGAGGACAGGCTGAGGGAGCTGGGGCTCTGGAGCCTGGAGAAAGAGACACTGAGGGGTGACCCCATGAGTGTGGATCAATACGAGAAGGGCGGGTGTCAGGGGGATGGAGCCAGGCTCTGCTCAGGAGCACCCAGTGATGGGACAGGGGGCAGCGGGTGTGAGCTGGAGCATAAGAGGTTCCACATCCATGTGAGAAGGACCTTCTTCCCAGTGAGGGTGCCAGAGCCCTGGCAGGGGCTGCCCAGTAGGGCTGTGGAGTCTCCTTCTCTGGAGACATTTCAAACCCGCCTAGGCTGTTCCTGTGTGGCTGGGTCTAGGGGATCCTGCTGTGTCAGGGGATGGGACTGGCTGATCTTTGGAGGTCCCTTCCAACCCCAACGTTCTGTGATTCTGTGAAAACCCCAGCACCTTCCAGCTCCAGGAGCGGCCCTGCCACTGGGAAATGTCGCTCCCGACACAGTTTAAAATCAACAGGAACTGGGGCAGCACCAGTCACCCGGCACAGTAATCCCCGCTCCACCAGCGGGGGCTCATCCCGGCCCAGTCCGACTCCGATAATCCCACTCAATCAAGTTGCCACGGCCCCGCTGCGCTCGCAGGCCACAAAACAAGGCTTCCTCCAGCGGGACAGAAACGGGGTCAGCGCCGCTCCAGCGCACAACGGGTCTCGCTGAACGCCGATGTGCTCCCGGGCGGCAGGGCTCCGGGGGAGCCAGAGGTCTGGACAAGCACAGACAATTCTCGACACCACATCAGTGGAAACGAAAGTCTTCCTCGCTTCAGACGCCCCCACTGCCACCTCCCAGTGTCACAGAGCCACTCCCCAGCACAAAGGGCGCTCTGTCCTCGCTGTCAGATGCTCCGGGAACTTGCGGGCAGAGAGGAGCAGCTCCCTGGACAGAAAGGCAGCGGCAGCAGGGGCAGTGCCGCACAATGGGCGTTTGTCACCACTGTCACGCACCGCAACGGGAAAGAGGAAGCACCAGCTGCAGCACCGGCCCTTGTTATGAAAGCAGCAGCTTTGTTTAGGCAGGAAAACAGAAGCCGCTGAGCGATGGGAAGAGCAGGATTGTCAAGCAGCAAACGAGCGCGGGGCCGACAGGGAAGGGCTCCAGAACAGAGGTGAAAATCCACACGCAGCGCCTCCCTATCGGCTCCTGAGCTCCCCCCTGCTCCCAGTGCGGGGCTGCTGCCCGAGGAACCAAACCCGTCTGCTCCCACATCCCGACCCTGTCCTTCTCCACCCCCGGGAGAGGACACACAGCTTCCACGGCGCTTGTCCTGCAGCCTGAGCGCGGGCGCCCCAGAGCCTCCCCCGGCCCCTCCGCAGCAGACCCTCGCTCCGAGGAGAGGCCACGAGCGATGCTCTGCAGGCCGTGGACAGCCATCAACGACAACTCCTCGCGGCAGAGAAGGGTCAGGTTTACAACAGAGAGCCCAGCAGAGCCCCTCGTGTTTCACAGGGCCCTGCCCAGAGCAGGGGTGCTGCCAGGGTGCTGCTGCTGCTGCCCGGGCAGCCGCCCCACCGTCCTCTCCGCACGTCAGCTCCCTCGCGGGGCTCCCTCAGCTCTGCCCCTGCGAGACAACCCGTGTGACATGAACCCCCTGGTTTAACTGCCCTTCCCTGTTTCCAGCAGCAGGACTACATGGGTCACAGACCCAGGGGAGGGGTTCTTTCTCAAACCAACCCAGGAAAAAGTGGTGCAGAGCAAAGAGCATCCGAGCACTCACCCCCCAGGGGCCTCTGTCCACAAGGACTCAGAGCAACTCTCAAAAACACGAGTCTCCTCTGTCCCCAGGAAAAGTCCTACAGACACAAGAACGAGCAAGAGGATGAGTGTTACCCAGTATCCTCAAATACCCTTAGCAGTTGTTTTGGGGAGAAGCCACAGCTTCCAGAGCGAAAGCGCCAAGCCCCACCTTCCCCAAGGCCAAGCCTGTTCTCCACAGCTTTAGACTAACTGTGAGGCCAATCTGCTGCTGACAAAAATTAATTACGATCACGGAGCCGAATAGACGGTTCAGGCTACTTAACTGCCTTTAGAGGCATTAATTTGCCATGAAAAGTGATTGACCCCTGCGACTACTCGACGTAATGACAGCCATCAGAGGAAGGCTGGGGCTGGCGACACTGAGCGGGGCTGAGCAGGCACCTGCTGGCAGGAGAAACCCCCCAGTAAGATGCTTTTAGAAACCTCCAGGGAAGCTGGCGGGTGGAAGACTGATGGGCTCCAGCTGCATCAACAAGGAGCAGAAAAGCACTCGCTTACGGTTAGTGACGCCTGCGAACCGGCCAAGAAAGTTCCACTAGAAAAGCCGCGCTGGAACACGGCCCCGATTTCAGCTCCAGCCCTGCTTCTCTTCCTCCTCCTGTCACTCTCGCCTGCGCTGCTCTACTGCAGGCAGCGGCAGCAGCACATCGCGGCCTAGAAAGGGCTCTGCCTTCCCCTTTGATTTCATCCATCACGCCGGCAAGCGGTGGCTCTGCCCTCACCGCCTCGCGCTCCTGCTCTTAGCCAGAGAGACCCCGCTAGAACACCTCGACCGCGGTGACGGAGCGGGACAGCAGCGCCAGAGCTGCCAGGACTGAGCACACCAGACTCACCGAGGGTCGCCCTCCCGGGCCATCCCCCGGCAAGGAGCCCTGCCGGAGCCACTACTGCACCCGCACCCTCAAGAGCGGGCAGCTGCTGGTGCTCCAAAGCCCCAGGGACTGCCCAGACTCCGGCACAACCACCTGGAAGCACACAGGAGAACCGAAGGGCAAAGGCAGGCACTGGCGGCCCCGCATCAGTCCAGAGAGCGCAGAGACTGCCAACACCCCAGGAGCCTCTTGACAACCCACCGTGTGACAGCCTCCGTGGGAGAGCAGGCGCTGGTACCCTGTCTCTACCTGTGCCACATCCCACCGGGACTGCAGGCAGAGGAGCCCGAGAGCACGCCAGCTACGTTCACACTGCATTTTCACGCATCTCTGCGTCCCAACTCGCCCTGCAAGAGAAATTCCCCTGAAGCAAAGGTCTTTAGGTTAATGGTGTGGAAGCTACCACCCACTCCTTCGTTCTCTGGCACGGTCAAACAGCTCTAGATGCTGGGGAACCACTGGTAGAAGCAAGGAAGACCTGGGGCGCTTTCAGAAGAGCTGCTTCCATTTCACAGAATCACAGAACATCAGGGATTGGAAGGGACCTCGAAAGGTCACCCAAAAGCACTGCAGGGCGCGGGTGCAACGCCCATGCCCTCCATCGCAGACCCTCACGGGGTGAGCACGAGGCTCACGGCCGGGCAGGGACAGCACTGCCAGACCAAAGCACGGTGCCAGGGCTCCAGCGGTGCGAGTGCCACGCTGCCAAACACAAGTCGCCGTGAGCAGGTGACGGCCAAGTCGTACTCTTGCGGCACAGCCTCCAAACTGCCAGGCATTGGGGTGCCACGAGGTACCTCGCAGCCTCCTCACCTTCTCCCGCATGCGCTCGCAGCTCGTGGCGAGCGCTCACACCTTTTCTAACAGCAGTATGAAACAGCAAAACAGCCGCCTCGACCGGATCCCTCAGCATCGCCGGCAGTGGAGGGAGAGCAGCGGTGCCAGCCCCCGGCACCACCAGGGCAGCTGCCACGGCTGACGGGCTGGGCACTCCGTGCCTCCACTGGGCCAGGCCCAGCCCGGCTGGGGTGGCTGTGTCGCTGGGAAGCCAAAGCCGTTCTCCTGAGCCGGCGCCCTGCGGGTAGCGAGGCCAGAGACCTCCCCGCATCCTGCGGGCGCTCGGACCAGCCAGCGGGCCTGGCCAGGCTGGGGGACGCGGCAGGGCAGGGGGGGTCGGGTGCCCCCACCCGTGCGGGACAGGCCTGGGGGGGG